>VZRI01013649.1:220073-255353 GCA_013397515.1 Upupa epops | reverse complement strand
TCTCACCAGAGCCTTATAATCACCCCAAGTGGCCATCCCCTCCTTCCATGATCTATAGACTGTCTTCTTGTTCTTCAGTTTGCCCACCAGCTCCCTGTTTAACCACACAGGTCATCTAGCTCCCTTCCTTGACTCCTTTCCTGCTGGGATGCTCTTGTGCTTCAAAGAAGTGGTCTTTGACTGTCAGCCAGCTCTCTTGGGCCCCTTTCCCTGCCAGTCCTCTGTCCCCTGGGATTTCCCCTGGCAATTGCTGGAAGCAGCCAGAGTTGGCCCTCCTGAAGTCCAGGGTTGTGATTCTGCTAGGAGACATCCTTGAATAGAAAACTCAGCTCAAACAAAACACAGCAGTGTTTCTTATCTATATTTACCAAGATTATTGCATTACCGGGTCAGATAATTATCCCTGTCAGGGGCAGGCTTAGGAATTCAGAGGACTGACTCTTCAGCACATGATGCACCTCGCAAAAATCATGAACACGCAGACGTACGATCATATCATCTGCCCGCACAACACAGAAACCCCTCTTACTCCAGCCAAATGGTAGGTCTCGTTCCTTAGGCATCTCTGAGGTGAGGGAAGCAGAACAGAGAGCAGGGTAAAAAAGACACAGAAACAGCACAGAGAGGTAGAACAGGGTGGGAAGCCCAGAGCTTTGCCTTTGCTGTAGGCACTCCTGGCACCCCACAGCCACCAAACACACCAGTCATTAGTCAGGTAGCTACACTGAGGTCACACACAACTGGAAATGCAAAACATTCCATTTTAGAGCATCTACCTCAAAAATTCAAAAGAAAAACCATAAAGAAAGCCATGAAAACTAACCCGAGGAAAGCTAACTCCGCTATCGAACCCATTCTTCAGCTGTACCCGCTCAGTATCTCAGTATCTCAAGGATGGGTCGACTTTGTATTCATGACAAAGCTGTTCTGTGCTTCCACCACACAAAGCTCACCCAACCTCCTCACTGCCGACTCAGGCAAGAAGCCATCTCATGTTGGATGTTAGAAAAGGACATGTGTGACAGCTGGATTAGCTCCAGAAATCCAAGGGGTCCAAACAGCGCAGCACTGCCTGGTTTCTGTTATCCACTTCACATTTGTTTACCACCTTGTGACCACAGCTTAATGCAGAGTCACAGACTGACTTAGGGTAGAAGGGATGTCATCATCCAATCCCAACCCCACTGCCATGGGCATTGACACCTCTCACCAGTCCAGGCTGCCCAGAGCCCCATCCAACCTGACCTTCAATACTTCCAGGGATGATGGAACATCATCACAACCTCCGTGGGCAAACTGTCCAGGGCCTCAGCACCCTCACAGGGAGGGATTTCTTTTGAGTCTCCACATTGTTGGCTTGAGAACATTCCCCATTGATCTCTCATTGGAATCCCTCGTAAAAAGTCCCTCTCAAGCATCTGCCTGATGGGATGAGGCCTCACCGATCATCAAAGCTTGGCTATGCTTCTGCTTGAACTTCTCACTGTGAAATGCTGTTAACAAGAATATTCTGCTGTTTGAGAGGTGTTAATAAAGTTTCATTCATCCAAGTCCACCAGCTGCCACAACACTAGGAGAAACTGAACTATCTGGAGAGTTTCTCCCCTATAGGATTGCCCATCTGTAAGGCACAGGCTGGGGCACAGAAACCTTGCTACACCCTCCCAAGGACTGTTCCCTTTAAAAAGCTAAATTTTAAAGAACCCCGAACCCCGAAGTTTTTTCACAGGCCGATGCACAGAAGCACCTTTCTTGCATTTTGCAAGCAGCAAAGACAAATACTTGGGCTATGTGAGTGCTCACCTCCCATTAAGAGGAAAACAAGCTTTGTGCTTGCTCTTGAATTTTACTGAAAAGAAGTCTGAATGGAGGGGGCTACAACAACTCCTAAGTTTTTTGTCGACGTGGGCTTTATTCCCTCTTCCCATGCTCCAGTTTACTATGGATTGCAGGCTAAACATGACATGAAGAGTAGATTCAAAATAAACCAGGGAAACAGTCTGGCCTTCTCTTACAGAAGACTCAGGAAATATTCTGTCAGCGATAGTGATTACAGGAATGAAATCAGTAAGTAGGATTTAACCCCGTCTCTAAGTCTGACAGAGTTAACAAGAGAGCTGCAAGGTAAATTGCTTCCCCCCTCAAGCCAGGAGTTCCACTTGCTTCCTCTACCTGTAAGATGAGCAGCTACTGTACCGTGCCTGATCTTGCACCTCACCAGAACCCTGTACTCCTAAGAACATCACAAGAACAGAGCCTGCTGCTGCAGTCGTCATGCTGTACCCCAAATAGCTTTTAACCTGGGGAAATCGGGGTGTCTGTGCTCGTCACTGTCCAGTCTGTTCCCATTTGCTGTCCTTGCCATGAGGAGATTCTCAAAGAGCACTGAACGTGAAGACACAGCGCTGCCTCTCTCACCCGCGCAGGGTGTTTCTCAGGACAGACACAGTTCACAGCAAAGGTTCATCTGCTTTCCAGAACACTGTCTGGGTGTTTCATTGAACTCTCGCCTTAATCCAAGTTCGCTGCAAGCTGTGTGGTAGACCTTAGACATTAGAAAACCGGTCAAAGCACGTTAGCATGAGGAGCCCGTGGGACGCCGCGCCGTTGGTTATCAATTTACCAGCTAACAGTCCAGAGAATAAAAGCCAAGAGGAGTGAAATTTTCTAGTCAGGTTCCCAGAGAGATAGATAGTACTGGCCATGCCCAGGGACATCCAAGCACTCAGGACAGTTCAAATTTCTCACCCGTGCCCAAACCCTCTCTGGAGGTACAGACATCCCAGCTGCCCTTCTCCCACCTGCCTGCGTAATGGAGTTTCAGGAAGGAGATTTCGCTGAGGCCAAGTGTGCTGTGGGAGACAGTATGGACACGGTTCCCAGAGAGGGCTCAGAGTCCCGAGCTGCCGTGGTTTAGACATGGAAAAGCTGAGTTTTCTACAATGTGAAATTAAGTCTGTGGACACTCTCTGCTGTGGCTGTCTGTTCTCAGATCAGGTCAGGACATTTAGGTCAGAGCTATTCCCCAGCGTGGTTCTCTTGACAAAGGCAGGTGACACTGCTTTGCCTTGGCTGGGTTCAAGCCTTCCCAGTCTAGAAAACAGGGCAGTTGTACTTAGCAAACACTGAACCAAGCGGAGAGTGGATGTTTTAAGCTGGGGGTGTGTGCCTCTCCCACAGACTTTCTCTTCACGTGACATCGCTTTCATAACGGTTTTGTTGAGGTTTTCTGACAGCAGTTTGGATGTGCTGCTCAGTCACCATCCTCAATTCTGGTCTGGTTCTTACACTGCCATCACCAATACACAGCTGAGACTCCTGAGCTCAGGGCTTTTCCATCATGCTTCCAGTGACAAATTACACACTACGATGCTTTGATTCCCCCCTCCTTTTTGTTCCCCCTGCCTAAACCCCGCTGTGATACTGATTCCTTCACCGTAGAGAAGATCAGTCAAAAAAGATCATCCAAGTGTTGGCAAGGAGGTCAGAGAAGGGGTTGTGACTGGCCCAACCTTTCTGGGAGCACAGTGAGGACAACTTCATTCCCAGTGCAAACTGTTTCATAAATCCCAGTCACCTATGCACATAGCCTGACTGCAAATACTTTTGCAAGCCATTTTGGTTGCTGTGTTCCTACTGGAAATCAATAATTATTCATATTTGATGCAGGAATATTCCCCAATGAAAATGTTATCATATTTAATAAAATATAAAGTCCATAATGGGATCACAGCCTCCATAAAGCCTAGTTTGCATTCACAAAGAGTGATTCTCAAACATGAAGAAATAGTCGCGCATGCTCTTTTTGGTGGAGTTACGTGGAGGGTGATCCCTGAGGACAGGTTCCAGTGGGACTGAACCTTGTTCCACAGAAACAAGGCAGCAGACTGACTCCCCTTGGCTGAGTATCTGCTGGTTCAAGCTTTTTGCTCCGGAAAGGTCAGACCAGCACTTGACTTGTGTTTGCTTGGGATCTCACAGGAAAGGGTGGTGAACTGAACAAATGCACAGTTGTACATTTGAGGTGATAGAGGTGAAAGACAGTGGTCCAGGGGGATGTGATGACTGGAGAGTTTCGCCAGAGGACCCCTACATACCTCAGTATGCCAGCAGACTGTGTGACTGTGTCAACAAAGGTGTTTGGCTTGTACACAGTGTGTGTACTAGACTGCATGACAATCCTTTTTACCTTGTGCAGCTTTTCGTGGAACAAAGTTTACCCTCCAGGCAGTCCTATTTATCTAACTTGGAAACCATGTAGTGAGGAGTCAGGTTGCTTGCTGTGCTTAACACTTCAAGGAGAAGCACTTCTGTTCATTAAATGAGCATTCTCCCAGCCATTGGGTGGGTTCAAAAGCCCCAGGAGGAATGAAGCTATCTCCTGGCTTATCACCCCTCCACCAGACAAAGCTGTAGTGTTTTTAATGTGCAGTGTCTAGTGTTTGCCTGGGCAAGCGTGCTGCTGTTTCGACGGGGAGATGGGAATGTTTTCTGCAGTGCTAACGGACTTGGTCTACACTCAAACCACGGGTGGAGGAGCTCAATCTGCCGCCTGTCCTCACATTTGCTTCCCTTTAGCACCCGTAAAGGCAGTAAGTGTGCTTCCATGAGACCACCTAATCCATGGTTCTGCCTTAATTGCCTGCCCTCCCCTCCATGCTATAGCTCCCCATTTCGGACAGTGGTGGTCTCTTTCCTGTGAAAACAGCAGTTTTCCAGTTCCTTTCCTGATAAACTGTAAGATTATTCGGGAATTATTTGTGGACAACAGCTCCCTCTACGTTTTGTTCTGCTCTGCTTGCTGCCACCAGGGAAGTGGAGCTGAAGTAAATCTCCCCCAGACACAAAGATTGGTTTTGATGTCTCACTTCTATGCTCTGGAAAACAGTGCTTATAATTTTTATCCCAAACTGGAAGCCAAATGGAACGAAACCAGTGGAACTAAGTATGTTAAAGGGAACTGTGGGGCTAGGAGATCTGCACACTTGGCGGTCTCAGCAGAAACAAACATTGGAATAGCTGGGTAAAGGGAGGAAATTACAGTGCCCTTGATAAAAAGGACCTAAATCACTTCAGTGCTGAATAACATGGGGTTTATTTTCTAATCTGACACTGCACAACAGAATTATTTGTCTTTACTGGCTAAGGCTTGAATCCCAAGTGAGCAACTGAGTAAGGGTACCTTTTCAGAATTTTTCAGCCCTACTCTCTCCTCTCTTGCAGCAGACACTGCAGTAAATTACCCTGCACTCCTGTGACCTTCATACTTCCAGCTCTACTGTCCAGTGCTTCGAAATGGCACCAAACACTCTGAAGAAGACCTCTTGCCCTGCAGCAATAAGGAACATCTAGACTTTTCCAAGATGCTTAAACAGAAGATGGGAGCTGTAGCAGTGTGTAGTGAAGAACTACCTTGGTACCAACAGATACAAACCCAGACTTCATCCTACAGTTAGCATTCCAGAGAGGGGAGAAGCGACATCAAGAGAAGCTATTGGTTCTCAGCTATTTTATTTGTCAGAGGTCTGTAGCTGAAAGATCCAATTATGAAAAGAAAACATGAAGAAAATGTGCATAACTTGTATGACAGGCAGTTAGTCACTGAGCGAGTTGTTAACAACGGGGTAAACACTCCCTCCTTCGGAAAATTTAAATATAAGATACGACTAGCTTTCTGAATTGTAATATTTAGACCAAAAATCCTGCACATAAAACCAAACAAAATTAGCTCCAACCAAGCCAACGCCACAAATAATCACAAATCAAAGTCAGACAGCAATGACTTTGTGAGCTCCACGGCAGAAAGGCCATTTACTTCAGAAACGTCATTCTGCAGTGGGGTTCTACTGCAGAGCGATACCTTTCAACGAGTCCTTCCATTTTCTGCCTCAGCACTTTAGCTCTGTAGACAATCTGTGGGATGTAAAACAAGCTGGCTATCTCCTCCGCAGCAAATAGTGACTGGTGGATAAAATCAAATCCTTCCCTTCTTAGAGAAAGAAAATATTCCAGGAATGAGGTGAAAACCAGAAGTGAATCTGAATGTTTGCACTGGACTTGGCTACCAACAATCAATGATCAGGTGAAGCTGAAACTCAGTGGAATTAAAAAATACCTGTGAATTTTAGCTTCTATTTTCTCCTTTCATAATAGTAATGGCTTGCTCTTACCTGGGTGCTATTCATACCCTGCTGTTCACTAATCTGGAGGACGAAATGTCTTCTGCTTCTGTTGGAATGTTGCTGTACAGCTAGCAAAGAATGAGAGCTTAATGAACCAATCTTCATTACAGTATGCAAGTTACTACAGAAAACAATTATAACCAGGAAAAGGTTTGGCAGACTCTGTTCTGAGAGCTCTTAGGAGACGGTACTTCTGGAAGAATTTGAAATAATATTGATCATGATTCTGCAATGCCCTCACAGTGCTCGTCGTTGGCTTGACAAGGAGATGCTTCTCTCTAGCTGCTAACCTCAGCTAATCCACTATCCCGTGAGCTAAGCACCTATCTTCTTCTGCAGAAGTTTTCCTCCTTTCTCCCTGGAGGAGGTTCAGCAATCTTTCCTTCACACCACATAAAAGGAAAATCAGGTTTACACAGAATTTGCCAGATTGTGAGTAATGGATATGTTGCTACATGCTACAGCTCTTGGGCTCAATCTTTCTGTGTGCATGTAAATAACACCTGAGCTCTTCTCCTGTACTCAAGGTCTCAGAAAGAAGGTTAGAAAGGATCGCTTTACTGCCATTAAAATTGAGACTCTCAGCATAGTCTCTGCATTTGAGTCAGTTTTACAGTCCTAGCCCTCTGCACATAGAAATGTAGCAGGAATTTTCTTCTCATGAACCAAGCTCTATGCACAAACTGTCAGAATCCGCAAGAGGGAATGGGCTTTGGGAGTTCCTTGTTGCACTTGATTAATGTAGGTTTAATTAAGAGAATGTTAGGTCAGTACCCTCCTACAAGCTTCTGAAAACCAGGTTTTTACCTTCGACTAGTGCTCTGTGCAGCAAAATCCAAATCCAACTAGGTGCTCTGTGCACGAGGTAAGTAAATGTAATCAGCTGTAATCAGGCTCCACCAGCAAACCCTCGTCCCAGCCTGTGCTTGCAGCCTTTCCTGTGCGTCCAACGATACGAAGCCAAAGGATGGAAAGGTGTCTCTGTGAGTGTTATGAAGTGTCGGGTGTGCGTGAGAGTTTCTCTCGTTGTTTTCAATGTTTTTCCACTTTGGATTCACACCACCGTTTAAACTTGTGGGTTGAAAGGCTGGAACATCAGCTCTTCCACTTGACTTTCCACGTTAGTCTAGACTTACTGCTTCAAGCACAGCTGCTCCAAGAATGAAGCTGTGTTATCTCCAGGAACTTGTTTCATTTTCACTCTGAACTGGGTGAGTGCTGTTGAGTTCTGTTAATTCAAACATCATTATCGGTCTCCAGCTCTCATTAGTTGTATTCCTGCCCAAGTACCCAGTAGCTCTAACAGTTATCATGTGTTATCCTTTAATGAGAAAGTTTTAAAGACCAGAATTAATTGCTGGGTGTTACTGACAAATGGGTACAGCTGAACGAGAAATGTGAACACTGTAACGGCAAAGGTCACGTCTGTCCTCTGGAACACAGAGGGCAGAATTGTTTTGTGGAAGGGGAACGTTCGAAATGTTTCCTAATGAACCACCATGACGCGGATTGAATGACTCACACTGTAGTTCCCCTGACGATATTAACACGCAAAAGGTCACAAGTCTAGATCAGACTTGCAAGTCGACGGATCTAATGAAGTTAGCTGGAAGCACTCACTTGTAGGTCTGCTTGTGTCACCTTGGTTCTCTCTTAGATTACAGAACCACGGCTTTCAGTTTTACCCTTTATTCTTGTAAGGGTGCTGATTCTGGAGAGTCATCAGATTTGACTGGCAGAGCCACATACTCCAAAAAGTAACCTGAATATAAGGCAAACCAGAAAAACTGAAGGACATAGCGTGCTCAGTGGGAAAGCCTGAGTTAAGTGCATGTCAAACAGCTCCGGGGAGAGAGCAAAGAAGAGGAGAAAGACCCTTTCTGCTCTGGATGGTGTATGTGTTTTCTTACTGTGTTTAGAAGGTTTGTTCTTGTACCTCTTTGTTTGGACTGCAATCCTTTTTCTTCAGAGCTGGTGACATTCAGTCAGCCCTTTTCTAGAGGTTCACAATGGAAGTTCAGGAGCAGAACACGGAGCTGCCACCAAATCCTCCAGGAACAGACCAGGCCTTATAATTCCTGTTACAAACACCATCAATCAAGCAGCAGTTGGAACACAACCTAAGCACAGAAAGAGCCAAGAAGAGAGTACTTGGTCCAAGTGAAGTCACTCCAGGTGAGTCTAGGGTACTTGAAATTGAGCCATGTGCCCCATTGTTAGAAGCAGCAAATTGGACAGACACTTAGTGATTGAATCACCTTTGTATTGCTGTGGTTTATTTCAGGTGATCCTGTTGTGGAGGAGGATTGGACTGGATGATCTTTTGAGGTCCCTTCCGATCCCTAATGATCCTGGAATTCTACTATTCTATGATTCACAGGAGCAAATCAGTTTAAAACCAAACGTGTTGGGAAAGGGTTCACACTTGCCTTTTGAGGTTATTTTTAAGCTGCCACACAACGGAAAATTAAAACTGGAATCATACTTGTAACTTTGTCACTGGAAGCTGAGTGAAATGGCCCCATGGTGTTATACAGGACAGCCAAAACCACGCCTGGAGCCAGGACTCACAGAACACACAGCCATGCCTTTCAATTGATTGTGAAACGTGTGATTAAGGGCTGGAGACAAAGGACATCGTCCACTAACTCTGTTCCTGCAGGGCACAGGCAGGGTTTTGCAGTCGGGTTCGCTAGGCTCCTGATGAGAACAGGACCAAGTCCATATTTCCTGCAATTTTGCAGCTGATTGGGTAAGAAAGTTAATTTGCAACGGATTATTTGTGCTTAAATAATGTTTTTTTAAAAAGCAAAGTTAGTTAGCACAGTTGATCCTATGGGAACAACTCATGCAGCATTCACACAGCAGCCATTAAACAAGTTCCAACCTAACAGAGGACATGAGCAAATCCTCAGAAGGCGAAGCCCGCCAGCAGTTGTTTGCTTGGCTGAAGCCAGCCAGCATTTGGGCCAGCAAGTCACTTTTTAAAGCCACAGTCCCTCTTGGAGGAGGATGTTTCAAGTATTTATAGAACAAAGATTGTTCACCAAATATCATAGCAGGTGGGTGTTTTTGTTCTTCTCGAGAGAGGCTTGAGAACACATCACTGTCTGTCCGGAGACAAAAAACAGGCCCATCCAGACGAGGGGTTTTGCAGGGATGACCATCTCTGCAGCTTTAGATCATTGTAGAAACAACTTGCAGAAACACAGACTGTTTTGGTGGAGATCCTACCATGTGCAATTAACATGGGGCTCTCATCACAATCAAAATTACAGCTGAGTAGTTGAGACTTGGTGCTGAGTTTAAAGTTTTAGAAAGAAAATGAAATGATCCTTTACTGCTTCTGAGTTCTTCATGTTTGCATCAACTGCAAAGCAACGCTGCTCAGCAGAAAGGGGGTTGTTTAAATGAAGGTTATACTGCCTGCATGTGAAGGTCTGATGTAATCCCGCTTACATCAGCAGCTTTGACTGAATCTAGAATGGAAAAAGGGCCTCGGGTGTTTGAGGAAAAAATACACGGTAGGGTCAAAATTGAGGAATGCCCTGGTCTTGTAGCTGTGTAAGAACCTTATTTCCATTCACAGCCTCACCTACATCAGACAGAATCTCCTGTAATGCTTTAGCAACAAATATTTCAAAGGAAAGTTTATCTACAAGTCCCTCTATCCACTGTTTTCACACTGTGTTCAGCGGAGGGTATAATCCGCCTCTTGCTCATCACATTCCTAGTAGTATTTATCTTAATCTTTTATTTCTCAGCCATCCCTCACACGCAGGCGGGCAGGCATGCCTCCCTCAGGAGGGTAAGTACTTGCCTGCCCCTCACTATTTGTTTCTAACTGTCCTGCACTATTTCAATGTCTTTATCTTTGCAGCATCCGTGTGTTTGTTTATTCACATCTGAGTGAGGAGTTCCGGCATAGTAAGTGATTTATGCAGAGTCTTGTAGCTGTGTGCACAAGACTGAATCCAGTCATCTTATCTTCTAGATGAGAGTCCTGTCTTCTGGTTATATTTTCCATTCAAAACTTGTCTGAGTCTAGGAGGGCTCTTGTTCTGCTGGGGCCGTGGGTAATGGGGCGATGGTGAGAAATTACACAGCCGTTTCTCTTTCTTTGATGTCACCACCATGGAATTACCACAACCAAGAACTCTCAAATTGCTACCTGGAGAATAAACATCTTGTTTTGAAGAAGAAAAAGAAATACTCAAACTTCTCGAGATCAATGAGACAGCTGTGGCCTCAGTTTACTCTTATATTGTTGTTTTTATGATGTCTTGCAGTCAGAGGTGAAACATTTGTCTTCTAGTCCATATTTTACTTTATAGTAGAACAAAACAAGGGCAATAAAAACTCAATTCAAGAGGAAATGTTGCTTTCTGCACCATGTCTTGGAGGATCCTTATGTTGCTCCTAAGCTTCTGCATCACTTATCGCAGAAAAAGGAAGCAGGCATAGGAGAGAGGACAGAGCCACTGTAAAATCCAGGATGGCAATTGCAGAGAGGGCACACATGGGTGTAACACTGCATTACGATTGGAAATTGGAACTAGATGCTTGCAGATGCGCCCACACAGCAAGAAGGAACATGATAAAGCAGCCCCAAGCAATTTCAAAACATGTTCCATGAATGAGCAGACAGCCCAAGCAAAACAGCAGTGCAGACATCTCCCATGCACACTTTGCCCAGGGAGAAAGCATGGCTGGGAGAATTCCAAAGGCTGGGAGAATCCCAAAGGGGGGGCTCCACACTTGTAAGTACAGCACGGAGTAGCAGTGTGGGTTTGATCTCAGAGATCTAACCAGCAACTAAATCAGAGATACTAGACCAGAGGCAAGAATACAGCTTACAGGTAGAGAGCATAACGATTGTACAGCATTACACAGTTCCATGAGACAGCACAAGAAGACAAACTGCCCCTCTCTTGCCAAGAAGCCAGGGATTCACAGGTTCAGGTTGGAAAGGACCTTAAAGATCATCCAGTTCCAACCTCCCTGCCATGAGCAGGGAAAACCCCCACTAGACCAAGTTGCTCAAGGCCCCATCCAATCTGGCCTCGAACACCACCAGGGAGGGGCCAGCCACAACCTCCCCAGGCAATCTGTTCTAGTGTCTCAGCACCCTCATTGTGAAGAACTTCCTCCTGACTTCCAGTCTAAACCTCCTGTCTTCCAGCTGGAAACCATTCCCCCTGCTCTGACCACTCCAAGCCCTTGGAAGCAGCCCCTCCCCAGCTTTCCTGTAGCCCCATTCACTGGAAGGCTGCTCTGAGATCTCCCCAGAGTCTCCTCTTCTCCAGGCTGAACAGCCCCAACTCTCTCAACCTGTCCCCATAGGAGAGGAGCTCCAGCCCTCCAATCAGGTTGCAGTGGAGTTGGAAATAGCTAGTGAAAATTCCAAAGTCTTTTGAGGGATCTGTCAGGACACATGAGTGGACTGGCTTCACACAGCCAGCTCGCAGAAGATGGGTCTTGCAGTCACCTCATGAGATTCATCACATTCCTTAATGCTTTCTATTACTTTCTTAAATACAACAATTAGAATCTCTACAATTGTGTGTTTTGTTACCACAACACAGGGGCTTGTGTATAAATGTTAACATCCAGGGAGCACTGCTGCAGGGTGCCCCTGAGGGTTAGACAAGTGGCAGACCTCCCCCAGAGTACGCACGTAAAAAAAAGCAGCTCAGCTTGGCATTCACACTGGGGCAGAGCAAAGTGGAAGGGTGGTTACTGGTAATAAGCAGGCAAGAGAAAATTCTTGAAACTGAAATGCCCATCTCCTACATAACAGTGCCCTTGTGGAGGAGCTGGCAGTGCCACTCCTCTTGCTTACATGGTTTACTCTGAAACTGCATGTTCAACCAAGCGAAGGCCAGGTGGGTCAGCTCCCATCCCAGGAAGGAGGTAGACATGAACTGGCCTTTGAGGGGCCACAGCATCATATAGTGGTAGCTATTAGTGTTCTGCACATGTGTCTAGATATTTCCCACCAGATGAGCACTATTCTCCTTCTTCTCCTCCTCTAGTGAGAACTATTCACTCTTCTTCTAGAGAAGCTTGTGAATAAATTCATAGAGTTTAAAAGAAGGGTGCTGGAATTAGCAGTAACTGGCTGTGTTGTACCGTCAGTACCAGGGAAATATTCACAGGCTGTCCCAATTGCCTGCGACCCACTCAATGCAGAATCAAACCCGCATGCTGGCAGTTTGGCGCTTGGGTGATTTAATTTTGAAAGCAGATGTTGGAGTTGAACAAGATTGTGCAAAAAAATCAGGTGAAACTGCATTTGAGCACAGGGAGTGATCTCAGAGGAGAAGGAGCATAACACAGTCCCCCAACCTCGGTTTTGATATAAAACCTCGGCTGAGATATAAAAAATCCCCCCAAACACGAACTATACAGGTGTAAATCCTACCATACCAACATAAGCACAGTGCATGCATGCAAGCCCATGAATCCTAAGAAACTGCCCTGTGACAAGATGTGTGGATTTCAAAGTTCTCTCTTCATCATAGGCTGTGTGATATTTTACTTGTCGTGTCAAGAAAGGGCTACATTTCCCTCCTCCTAGTTGGAACCACACAAAAAGGAATTAGTGTCCTGGTTTGAAAATTACCAAACTTGTGGTGCTTTGATGCCAGAAACGCATTTTATTTGGAAGCTGGAGGCAGCTTTCCTAGCAGACCTCCTGCCTCAGTGGCTGGAGTCTGCAGGTGACTGGTGGACACAGCCCACCTTCCTGCTTCTTCATCTTTCTTCCTTTTCTTCTTCACCATCTTTGCCTTTCTCCTGCTTCTGCTGAGGTACGTCTTGAGAGACAGCTCCTCTAGGAGAGAGCTCCCCCACCACTTCCCCCCAACAAGGGGGGGAGGGGCAAGCAATGGCTCTCAACCCCCTGCCACCAAAGGGAGAAAGACAAAAAAGAAGACTCAGCCCGGCTGAGACCCTACTGTGGGGGTAGCCACAGCCCTCTTTTGCATGGGAGCTCAAACGCAGAGAGGCCAAAGAGAAAAGCTGGTCTCCTTCCGTGGGGGTGAACATGCATCCCTCCCCTCTTTCGCTGAGGGCTCAGATGTAGAAAAGCCAGCACCAGCTCGTTGATGTCCTTGGCAGTGGGCTGAAGTAAGGGCGACCTCTCCACATAGCTGCGCTAACAATTTAAATGCCTTTGAAGATGCCAGACAGAGGTGAGCTCTTAACCCTCTACCTCCATTGGAATCTATCCACAGGCTCTGCATAAGGCCTGTGGAAAGCCCTTGGACGAGACCCTGAGAAGCCTGTTCTCGTAACAGGCATGGCCACACGTGACCAGTGCCATGTTGGCTTTTCCCCCACCAGGCTGGCAAAGATCCTGTGTACTCTGCCACTGAGAGAAGCCTCTACTAAGGCAGAGAAAGAGAGATCACAAGTACTGAACTCCTAAGCCTTTGCCAACAGAGAGAGTCTGGAACCCTGTTGTATCTTCTACATTTGATGCTGCTGTAGCCTCAAAGAAGACCTCTGAGCCTACAGGAGCTAGAAGTGTGCCAGAGATGTCACAGAGTGCTGACATTTGCATGAGGATCAGGAAAAGGAACTTTTCCACAAGGATGAAATGTATACTGTGTGCTGTATTCCTGCCAACACCCACCACCACCACCACCCCACCCCTTTCTTTTTTTGGAAAGTAAGGGGTGCGAGTGTGTGTGCTGTGATGGCTGTTGTGATGATGAGTGTTGGAGTACACTCCCTTGCCCCAGAGTTCTCATCTGAGGTCAAAGCCCAATGTGTTAGCTGTCTCTCATTTCTCTCAGAGCGTGTGTAAAGGCATTGTGATAGTTTTTGATTATTTTACTTATTTTAGGGTTTTTCCTTTTCATTTTAGTGATGGGTTCAACAAATTGCCATCTTTTTAGCAAAGTTGCTTTATTGCCTGTTGGACTCTCGGTAAGAGCTGGTTGTTGTGTTTGAAGTACAGGCACTGATCCAAGCCGATTTAGACCCTCTCCCTAAACCGTTACAGTTAGTAGTTCTTCCATTTATATCTCCATCCTTATCAGGTGCATGACTTTCGTCTGGTTCTAGCAGAGACACTGCAAACTGCTCAGAAAGGAGATGTAGTTTGCATCATGGTACTTCTACAAGCCAACACTCAAGTGTTTTATTCCTGAACATTAAGTACCACCAAAGCAGTAACCAAGATTTCTCGGGCAGAGCAATGAGGAACAGTTGTGGGCTTTGTTGTTACAGAGTTGGAGGGAAAAATATATCCCTCAGTGTGTCAGAGCCTACGACAACACACAAATGTGCTCTTTGTGCACTGGGTACATGGCTAATAGCACAGTCACAGAATTTGCCCTTTCATTCCTTTATAAGGTTCCCCGTTGGGGTAGAACCCAACGAGTTCTCAAAGCTCAACCTCTTTATGTATTCCAGCCATAATCCAAAGTTCAAGTCAGGAGAAACATCTTTGTCAAAGTTAGCTTTAATCATTTGCTTGTCCTGTTTTCTATCTGTGGTCTAAATGCAGTCATTTCGTTGACTGCAACGGCTTTCAAATAAAGGCAGAATGCGGGAGCAATAGGTTTCCCTGCTGCTCATTGCAATCAACAAGCTGCTCACTCCATCTCAAGAAACAGCTTCAGCAATTAGGTTCAGAGACACTACCAGGAAAAGCATCCCTGTTCCCAGAATCTGCAAATAAACCAACTGTCTGTGTGTCAGAGTTTGCTAGCTATCCCAGGGGAGGTGGCCCCGAGCTCAAGAAGTTGCAGAATGAAACTTTTTTCCTCTAAAGTTAAGGAAATTCAGAGCTGTGTGTGCCGCACGGGCTGGAGGATGGAAGCAACATCGAGAGGGTTTTCCTAGTTTGCACCGGAAGGTGGGAAATCTTCAATTTCCTGCTGTGCCAACAGGAAGACTCCCTTCTCTTGAGTTCCTTCACTTTCCTGATGACGTTAGCAGTGGTACCTGTTCATGAAGTTTAGGGAGCGACACACCGAAAATGGGAGAAAGGATAATCAAAGACTAGGAAACCCCCCGAAAGCTGTACGGGTAAGCAGGG
The DNA here is from genome assembly GCA_013397515.1 of Upupa epops. Taxonomy (NCBI): domain Eukaryota; kingdom Metazoa; phylum Chordata; class Aves; order Bucerotiformes; family Upupidae; genus Upupa; species Upupa epops. The sequence goes on along the minus strand of VZRI01013649.1, from coordinate 240,119 downwards.
CTCACAGCACCGCAGCCTTCCCTTCCTTCCTTCCTCAGCACAGCACACTCGGGCAAGCCAAACCACGGGAAAAACCCAAGCCAGAAGAGTCTTCTGCTGGTGACTTTAACTTGAAGAAGTTGGTTTTCTGAGGTGTCATTAGGATATTTGGCAGGGGATGGTGTAGGATGTTAGTAGCCAAATTTAAGGATGGACACTTAACTCTGGGTTGTCAAGGTTTGAACTTTGGAAGTGACAACGTCAAAGTGCTTTTTAGTTTTCTTATTTTTACTCTATCAGTTCATCTACAGTGCAGCTCAAGGCCCAACATTTTGTTTAGCTGTCTGTTTGCTTACCAGATGGTTGGACCTTACAAACCGGTAGGTATCTTCCAACCTATCTAACAAGCCGATCTGCCCATCGGATTTCATTCAGGAAGCACTAGCGTGTAATCAGTAAACACTTCACTTTTCCATCCATCATGAATACAAAGACATTAAAATATTTGCTAAGATAACAAGGTGTTTTCTGTTTGGTTAAAACATCACCAGAAAGTAAACTTCCTCTGCATCACCACAAACCTAGAAAGTTGTCTAGAAGGAAAATCACTCAACACACGAAGTCAAAACTCAGGCAGTGCCAACCCAGCTGAGTGGCGAGAGCATCCACCTGCCAGGTACCCCCTGTGGTGTCTGACAAGCAGGATTCGAATGGCAGCTGTGTCATTCCCAGCAACACATCATCACTTTTGGGTTACACAAAAAAAGCACGAAGGGGATTTACAGATTCTAAGGGGCTTTTCAGGTCAGCTTTCAGGTCCATATTAAATCCAAGCTGTTGGATATTGGACTTCCAGGCCACCATCACATGGAAAAGCTTCTGGGTAAAATCTCTTCCAGTCCTAGAACATTAGGACAGAGGTGCATTATTTACCTGCAGACTTTGCCAAGAGCAGAATGTGGTTTCCTCTGTGTATCTAATAGTCTCCTGGCAGAAAACAAAGAGAGGAAAGTGGTCACTGTCAGATGGGTCAGATTGCTGGATCTTCTCCTGCTAGATCCATGCAACTGGAGTTTGTTCATCTGGAATGTCTGAGAAAAATGGCTCAAAGCTAAAACCCACTCAGGTGAGAGAGAGAGAGAGACCTACGAGACATAAAACTCTCTGTTGAGATTCTGCCAGATTTACCTCTCTCCTGAAACCCCTATAGTAATAGAGTTGAACAAGATGAAGAACACATCTATCTCATAGCTTGAGCCTCGTTTTTCTGTAGTGCAAACATTCCTGGTTAGATAACGGGAGCTACCGTGTGTTTGATGAGGCTACTGGTATGTAGTGAACAGCTCAGCAACATCATAGTGACCTAGTGCTTGGTTTAGATTAAAACGAGATCTCTGATCACTTAGTAAGTGCTGACAGATTTAATGAGTCCATCTACAGCTATCAGTTGTATCAGGCAAACATCACATTTTGCAGGGATCGGAACCGGTCAGGTAAAGGCTTGAATGACATAGAAACGGTGAAATGAGATGAAACATGTGGAGAGCTGGAAAAATTCAGGTGGGGAGAGAAGAAGGACTATGAGCAGGATGAGTCTGAACAGGCAGGAAGGAGACTCCACACTAGACAACAGTCCTGTTGATTCCTCTTGATGAAGCCCTCCCTCACACCAACAAGATTTCTGTACCTTTTTCCCCTCAAGCACTACTCTTGCTGTGCCTTCCTACTTAGGTTATAAGTGTATTTTCACAGTACGAACCCCTTCTTTACCAAGAGATTGAAGGCAACCACAACACGGGTTGGCTTGGGATTTGTTGCTCGTACGGGTTTTTAAAGAGACTCATCCTTTGGTTGTTAAGCACCTGGCTCTACTGGGGTTTCCCGAGTTCTGGAGTGAGCTGTGTATTTTCAACTTGCTCCTCGAAAACAAGCACTTAAAAATACAAATTACCCCCCACCCCCTGTCAGGTAACAAGCAGAATGTTGACCTCCAGAAAGGCTGACGGTCAGTTCACACACACACACACCCCCCAACACCGTGTGGATGGTGTAAAACGCCTCTGCTGCTGTGGGGAGATGGTAGCGAAGGGCAGCTCTGTTTCCTGAACCTGAAAAGGCGGATGATCGATCAGTGAAATCCCGTGTACCTGGGCTCCTGCCAGGCCTTGTTTATTTAAATTCCTGGCTCGCCCCTAGCCTGGGGAAGTGAGTCACACTTCCCAACCCTTCCCCAAAGCCTGTCCTTGTAGAACAATTTGCATTCCCCCCAGTGCTAACTGGCAGCATGTGGGGACCTGAGCCTGTTCAGAGAAAGTTCCTAAAGCTGTCTGGGAGCCAGAAGAAGGAAAGTGCTGGTGGTTTGTTGAGCAATGAAAGAACTAAGTGGAATCTTGTCCAGAGAAGCCTATTAGAGGAGACACCGACCTCAACAAGCAGAGCTTTTGCTTCTAGTTGGTGAAGTGCGTGGGGAGACCTTGTTTGTTCTTCTCATGGGTTTTTCCAGGCAGGCCATCTGTGCACAGGGCAAGGTGGGCTTCTGTCTCCTCAAAAGTGTTTTGTTCCACATCTTCCTTTAGAAGGAAAAGGAAAAAGAGAGGAACAGTTTATAGAGTGAGGGTGTATCACGGTGCCCCAAGGAAATTCACTGTTGTCTTACAAATAAAGAGGGGAAGATGCAAACAAAGAATTCCAGGCACTCCCTGGAATTTTGGTTGGTACTGATGAGGCCTCAAATAGAGATTTATGCATGAAGTCCATCACTGCATTTTTCATCAGTGTGGCTCATGATCCCTGAAGTTTTATTACATAAACACTAGAGATGTCGTCATTTAAAAGAAAACAAACAAAAAAACCCCAGCGGAGTCATGTACCAGGCAGGATTTAATAGGGGACTCTTCCCATTATCCCTCCTATTACATGTGTGAGCACAACGACGACGCTGTTTCAAGTGAGTCGGGAGGATTTCAATAAAAGACAGCAATCTGTGGGAGGCAGCTTTACCATGAAACATTTCCTCGTTCCAATTTTATAACAGGCTTGATTTTAACCAGTTTAAGGTTAAAGACAAGGCTGGGTTTTTTGGTCTTCTTGCAGAGGCTGATCTGGAGGCTGTGAAGACCTGTGAGCTTTGCGAGCACAAGGTGCCACCTGCGGTGGATGACTGTCGGGTGAGTGATGTTACCGAAATCACCCACAGCCGTGGCTAAGGAGCCGCCGCTCTCTGGGTAAGAGTCCGTTTCGATGGTGCTGCCTCACGACGTGAGGTGAAACATCAACATCAGCTGAAACCTGATAAACCTTGAGAAAGAGATAAGGGTACTTCTGCAGATTCTGGGGTCAGCAAAGAGACTTCATTCATCTTGAGCTCGGACTGGATAATCCCAGAGCATCTCCCAGGACTGCCCAGTGTCTGGAGGCTTTGCAGAGAGAAAACCTGTGGCTGAGCATGGCGATAGAGAAAAGGTCTTGTTTGTTATGTAGACACAACAGTGCAGGAGGGAAGCAGAGTAAGGGAGAGCAGCCAAGAATCTTGTTTGTCCTTCACATCATTATGTCAGACAGGGAATCTGGCAAACTAAGCAACAGAAGAATCGAACACCTTCCCATCAGGCTCTTTGTAAAATGAACATACAGTTTTAAAGCAATGCAGGAATGAGGGACTGAAATATTGACACTAAGAGCCTCCTTTCTGACCAACAGCCAGTGATTCGTATCGCTGAGCCCAGGTGCATTCATTTCATCATACGGTGATGCGAGTACTGAGGAGACAGATCAACGTGCGCAGCCACCCAGAGCCCTTCAGGATAGGGTTTCCAAACACTACTCTGGAAGTTTAATGCATAAATTTCATTACTTCGTTGTTGCCAACAGGTTTCCATGACCCTACAGGAGTTCAGGTCATGAACAGGACCTGACCCCACAGAACAGATGTGCGGTATCACCACAGGGCCTTTCAGCAAACTGCAATAGATGTTGTCTTCTCCAGAAGACTTGCACATCTTGGTTTCCTCAGAGAGCCTGGTAGGAGTCCATTCCCCACTTCTCCACAGTCTTCTGAGTATGAGCAGTCAAGTAACAAGGCTTAGATGTGCACCATGGCCATACACTTCTTCACATCACAGGTCATACTCCCTTCCTGAGGTGTTCGTTATTAGACTGCTGTACTGTAGAGCATCATTTGTGATGCATTCCTAGTGACACCAGGAGCTTCTAAAACATGTGGTTAGGAGCTGTTTTCGGCATGTCTGCTCATCTGAACAATTCCAGGTGCCAGTGTCTTTCCTATTAAATAGGGCAAGATGTACATTCTGATAGAAGTGTCTTAAATTATTTGCTGTAAGAAGTGTGTATTGCTCCCCTCGCACACCTTCAAGCATCACTGACATGTAAAAAAGCTAAAGCACAGAATCACAGAAACCTAGGATTTGGAAGGGACCTCAAAAGATCATCCAGCCCAAGCCCCTGCCAGAGCAGGATCCCCCAGATCAGGTCACACAGGGCTGTGCCCAGGCAGGTTCTGAACATCTCCAGAGCAGGAGACTCCACAACCTCTCTGGGCAGCCTGGCACAGGGCTCTCTCATCCTCAGCATAAGAATGCTCTTCCTTACATTTATGTGGAACCTCCTCTGCCCAGCTGGCACCTGCTGCCCCTTCCCCGATCACTGGGCACAGCTGAGCAGAGCCTGGCTCCATCCTCCTGGCACCCTCCCTTTCTGTTCTTATAAACACTGAGGAGGCCACCCCTCAGGCTCCTCCCAGCTGAAGACACCCAGCTCCCTCAGTCTGTCCTCATCAGGGAGATGGCTCCACGTCCTGAATCATCCTTGTGGCTCTGCACCAGGTGCTCTGCAGCAGTTCCCTGCCCTTCTGGAACTGAGGGGCCCAGAACTGGACACGATATTCCAGACGTGGTCTCACCAGGGCAGAGTAGAGGGGCAGAAGAACCTCTCTAGATCTACTAACCCACCCCCTTCTAGCCCACCCCAGCATGCCACTGGCCTTCTGGGCCACTAGGGCACATTGCTGACTCATGGTCACCCTACTGGCCACCAGGAGCCCCAGGTCCCTTTCCCCTGTGCTCTCTCCAGCAGGTCAGTCCCCACCCGATGCTGGTACCTCGGGTTGTTCTTGCCCAGGCTCTGACCTGCCCGTGCTGAATTTCATTCCATCGCTCCCTGGGCAGAGCTCTGGCCCACCCAGGTCTCACTGGATGGCAGCGCAGCCATCCTCCCAGCCCTGTGTCACCAGCAAGCCTGCTGACAGGGCACTCTGCTCCCTCTGCCATCGCTGACTGTACTGAACAGAGCCCGTCCCCATACTGACCCCCAGGAACTCCACTAGGCACAGACCTCCAGCTGGGCTCTGTGCCACTGACCCCAACTCTCTGCCTTCTCTCCTCCAACCAGCTCACAGTCCACCTCACTGCCCGACCAGCCAGACACCCTGCCTCAGCGTGGCTGCGAGGGTGCTGTGGCAGACAGTGCCAAATGCTTTACTGCAACCAAGGGAGATCACACCCTCTGCCCTGCCACCACCTACCCATCTGGTTATGCTCTCACAAAAGGCCATCAGGCTGGTTAGACATCACTTCCCCTTGGGAAAGCCGTGCTGACTCTCCTGCTAACCCTCCTACCCTTGATGTGCCCAGGGACAGCGCCGAGGGTAAGGTGTTCCATCACCTTTCCATGGATGGAGGTGATGCTGACTGGACTGTTGTCACCCACGCCCTCCTCCTTACCCCTTCTTTTACAGATGTCCAGCTGGGCTCTGTGCCACTGACCGCAACTCTGCGCCTTCTCTCCTTCAAGCAGCTCACAATCCCTGCATGGACTGACAGAACTGCTCGCCCAGAAATCAGTTTCCAGATGACTGAATTGCCTCTGCTGTACATAGAGCAGAAAGCCTTTTAGTTCACCTGAGATGTGCTCATGGGAAGCCTAGAGAAAAAGGACACTATGGCTCGAGCTGTCTGCAAGGAATAGAGACATTTAGGGGGAAAGGGCGGTGAAAGACAACAGTTCAAAAGAACACCTTCAGGAGAATTTATAAACATCCTGGAGTAGAGAATACTGGTGCCCAAAGAATACAGCACCCCGCTTGCAGCCCTGCCCAGCAAACCAGAAGACCTGACACCTGAGGGGGCCACTCCAGCACCACAAAACCACCCTCCGCATCAGAAAAAAATGAGAACGGTGGTTTGATCAGAGTTCTGTGGAACAGGCTGAATTTAGGGTTAGGGGTGACGCTGGTTCCATCCGCAGGCTGGTTGGGCCTCCTCTTCCTCCTTAGCATCTTTAAAAAGAGAAGGAAAGCTCTTAGTAGCCATAAGGCTGCTTTTATCTGTACTGGGTTTACACTCAGCATCCAGCACGTGATTCCGCAATCATAAACCTCTGCCCTGCTCTCCGCCATCCTTCCCTCCCCACCAAACGACACACGGCCACCATTCTCATCTCTGATCAGCGGAGCACGGCCCTCGCTGGCTTGGAACAGGAGCTGCTCCTCCATGCCAGCCATACAGTGCAATTACGTACAGGAGAAATAAGTATTAATTTCCACCCTTCCTTTCACCATTGACAGCTGGTGCTTTAATTACAGAGGCGAAATGCAAACAAAGCCCTTGTTTGTCAAGAGCGAGGCAAAATAAGTGTTTTAGTCCCAGGCGCTGATTAGATTCCCTATTTTTAAAAAGTATTCAATTAGAACCATGGAGTGGGAATGTGGGGAGGCAGAATCGATTGCTCGTGGCTGAATGCAGCCAAGATGCTGCCTTTTATTTTCTGACAGTTACAGGCACCATGAAAACTTCAGTACCTGCAGGTGGTCCAGATCTCCTGCTGCATCTCGCGGAGCATTCACGCTTTCCGAGGATCCTCATCCCTATTTCATGGTCTGGTTTAGGAAATTTTAACAGCGTCCAGTCCTGCGCCTGGTTCCTCACAGTGCCAGGGTTTTCCTTAGAGACTTTCTGTCCAGGAACACGGCAATTCACTCTGTGTTCTCATCAGCAACCTTTCTCTGCATTGGACTGCAACTGGCTAAGAAAGAAAAACCTCTCCTCCCCAAAACCAAGAGCACCCCCTCAGCTCCGGAGAGCACGTCTGCACTTTTAAACACATCATCTTAATTTTAAACACATCATCTTAATTGTACAAGTAATCCAGCGTCAGGAAACTAATTGCAGCCAGTGAATCAGGCAACCCACTGTCTTTCTGACCCAATACACAACTTGCTTCTCTCTGAAGACCCTCAGATGCGCAGAGGAACAGCATCGTGCTAAATTATTCGTTCTGGCCACCCCCTCTATCCTAGCTGCTTTCTGGAGGCTGCAGCCCCATTACGGCTCTAGACACAGAGTACACAACCACATCAAACGTGCTAAGCTGTGACAGTAACTTCCCATCAGCGAGCGCCCAGCAACAGCAGTGCCATCATTTCAGCTGCATCCTTCCAACCACATGCTGAAACAAGCAGCTGCCAGCCAGGCTGCGCTGCTCTGAGCTCCTCTCACGCCTGTGCTCAGTGAGTACCCACTGGGCAACCTGCTTTTTAGTCAGCTGAGGCAGGTCAGCCAAACCCGGGGATAGGTAGCTCCATAGCCTCTCCCAGCCACTCGGCAGACTGTCGCTGCTGCAGCACACCCCAAGACTGTGGCCAGTTCTACTCTCTGTGTAGTTTAGCACAGGAAGGAAAATACAGGGGGGGTGGTTTTACCTACGGGCACCGCACAAGCACAGGCACACAAAACACAACGGACTCGGGTTTCTGTCTTGGACTGCACCACCCCCATAAAAAGATTGGCAGAGCTGACCAGACTGAGCTACGTCCTCGTTGCCAGGAGTCGGGTGAGAAAACGAGCACAAACTAGTATTTCAGTGAACTTGGATTTCTGTCCCATCCTCACTGCTTCCTCTGGACACTGACAGCAGTCTTCCATTCCTCTTCTGTTGTCAGGCTCTCCAAGCCACACAGAACCAGCAGTATTTCCAACCAGAACTTCCCTTTCAAAACCCAGCCAGAAACCTTTTGCAGTGCAGCCTTCTAAGCAGTGCAACCTGTTGTCACACCTGGGCCTCCGATCCACCTCCACATCCTAACACGGGATCCTTCAGCTCCTTGTTTTCCTCCATTTGGACACTAAATGACAGAATCACAGAATAACTGAGGCTGCAAAAGACCTCTGAGCTCATTCAGCCCAGCCTATGACCTAACACCACCACTGTAAACTAGACCATGGAACTAAGTGTCACATCCAGTCTGTCCTTAAACACCTCCAGGGATGGAGACTCCACCACCTCCCTGGGCAGTGCACTCCAGTGTCTGATCGCCCTTTCCATGAGGGGGAATGGTCCTGGAATGGGTGAGGAATGAGAACCATGATGATTTTTTCAACAGTGCAGATTTAAAAGAGTACAGACACAGCCCTCCTAGCTCCTCTGGTTGGTGATAACTAGTCACCAGCTTCTTTCAGTACACTTGGCAACGATGGACTAGAGAATCTTAATTAAACTAAGGGTGGAAAAACGAGGGGTTTGATGAAGTCTTTTTGACAGCACTTCTGCTGACAAGCATCTCAACCCTGTGTGAGAGGTTTCCTTGGCCAGAGGTAAATACTGTTTCCATCATCTTGAGAAACTCTTCATTATTCCACTCACTTCAGGCGTGCAGGCAGGAGGAGCTGGAATTCATTTGCAGGGCTGCCATTTGTGACCAAGTCAGCAGGTCGGCACTATGGGTATGTCAAATTAAAACATCTTTCCCCTGTCCAACCTTGTTAGGTCTTGCAACGCTGCTGATAACACTTCCTAATTAATTGTCAGGCAAAGCCTACATGAAACCTCGTCTGTGTCCTGTCCCTCACACAACTTTCTGGAATGCTGTTTCTGAACTCACACAGCATCTTCCACGGGGCTCTGTGGTGGCAGTTGAGCTGATCTAAAAAAAGGTCACATCGACCGAGCCGCTGGTTGCTTGTGGTTTGTCTGCAGTCTTTCATCAGTCATCTTGGAACTGCAGGGCTAGTGATTTTTAGTCCTGACTGTCTGGAGACCGGGATAGATTTTAATTAGAGCCCAGGCTATGAGATGCCAGAGTACTGAGGCTCCTTTCCAGCCCTGCCATTTGGAAATGCCCAGTCTAAAATTATGCCGACACAGCCATAAGAACAACTCCTTCTCTTTTATTGTTGTTACGATACCTTCACCCTCACAATCGGTGGAGTTTTCTGGCTTAGTTATGGCTGAGCATCATTAAAAATAAAACCCAAAGAGCCAAGGAACCTCAGCTTTCTCCTGGCAAGCCATGATTCCAGATGAGAAAACAAGACGTAATTGAGTGTTTTCAGACACAGCACATAAAGCTCCTGCCTGCAGACCAGCAGGTCACGGCATTTCCACAGGCTGCCGCTCCTTTTGCCTGTCTGTTACAGTAAATAATTTTAAAATATCCCCTTTGCCACTCGGGGGGCCGAATGCAGCCACAGAGCCCCTGAAATCAGTGAAGCCTTGGGCAGAAGAGGGGCGATTGCTCTCAGCTCATTTCAGGCATCCTTGGCACAGCGTCAGCACCAATTGGCCACAGTTTCGTTTCAGTCTGTGCAGAGAAAAAGGGAAGCCTGAGGTACAGAAATACTCCATCCTGTCCTAGACGTGGGTCATCTTACCTTTAGAAAGAGGATCTAAACTGGCCACGCTGTACAGAGTGGCCCTTTTGGAGGGCAATGGTCAGGGAATGTACACAAGTCCGTGTTGCAGATACAAAGTGGAGCAGGCAGATCCCTCTCAAACTGCTTCATGGTGCTTTCACTGCAAAAGTGAAATCAAAGTGAATTCCCTAAACCCCATGACGAAGCCATAGGCAGAAATTTCTACTTCTGAAAAACTGGTTCAGGGGAGGGATTCCAAATGGCATTACTAGCGAGAACACTGGGTATGCAGGCTGCTCCTGTGGGTGGCCTCTGGCTCTGAGCAGCAGCAGGACAGAATTAAAGGCAGAGTGATTCCAGCCTCTGAGCAACCTCGATTACCTGACAGCGGCCCAGCATGTGGTCAGCTGTGCTCCGGATCGATCCCCCTCCTGTAATATGAGCAATGCTCACCCAGTGTGGGATATTCACTGCAAGCAGCACAGAATGGCAAACTTGGCCGCCACTTTCCTAAAGCTTGAGGCGACAGAGGCGACAGTTTAGTGCCAAGTGACACAGTGCTGCAGCAGCCGGAGGTGACAGATGGCCCTGGAAAAACTTCTCCTGAAGAAGTCTATCGGCAACAGGCAAACATGAAAGGGCAATCACTTTCAAACCAAAGCTTCAGAGAGAATTCAGAATCAGAGAGCCCTGTGAGCCGTTCAGTGACGCTTTTCACAGTCGTTCAGCAGTCAGGCATCCAAATGTTTCCGTACAGCACCTCTCTGTCTGCTTCAGAACTCTTCTTTCAGAGGGCTGAGTCAGCCCACTCCATGTGAATCGATCAGAGCAGGAAAACTCAGCAATCGCCAGCCAGAGGTGGCACAGAGGTGGAACCTGCTGCCTCACCCATGGCCACTTCCTGAGGGTTGGATCCTGTTTTCCAGGCGTTCACCATCAGTGCTCTTCTGCACTGGGCTGCTCACCTCGGCTAACCCTGCCTCCCACACAGGGCCGTGGCAGCTGAATGAAGAACAAGTGGACCACAGGAGCCTCCGGCTACACGAGATCTTTGGGCTTTGAGAACAATCCTGTCCACCCCCACCTGTGCCACTGGAAGTTCAAGGGGTGACAGCAGCTTTCCCACACTCTGGGACCCATCCTGCCAGGAAGAGGCAGAAGACCCTTTCGCTGAAATGACCGCACAGGCTGCAGCAGCATGATGCTGGTTCACGCATCCCTCCTCTTTCAGGAAAAGTCTCGGTTCTTGGGCTTGGAAATGAAAATGACCCAGTCTGGATGCCCAGCTCTCTCCCACGGGAGGCACCGAAGAACACACTGTTCCTAGGCTGGAGTGCAGTTGTGCCTCTGAGGGTACCTGCTGGCACAGAATCGTTATCAAGTCCGTGCGGGTTGCTGAAGGGCCGGCAGTTGTGCTCCACCTATAAATTTTATTTGAGAAGCCAACAACTTTAAAAAAGATCAAAAATAATAAAGAGCAAGCTATGACCTTAGATGGTCTCTTCGTAGGATGAGCTGCTTAAATGAGACCAGGGAGTCACAGAACCATGGAATCACAGGAAGCACTGGCTCGGAAGGGACCTTTAAAGGTCGTGTAGCCAACCCCCACGCAGCGAATCTTTCAAACAACCCTTTTAAAAAGGAAAGCAGCAGACAGAGGAATAAAATGCAATAGCACAGCAGACGATCTTGTCCGTTTACAGATCATTCTGATGTTGGGAGTAATCCAGAGCTTTACTTTATCTTTAGTATTGAAGTCATTTTCTCACTTGTGTTTTCAAGCATTTCTATACTTCCTTTTCCTTAAGAAGCTTTCTCTTTGCTTCTCTTAGCTGTGTAGAATCGCACAGCTAATCAGTGTTAAAACAGGAAAGCTTTATTAAACTTGGTTGCCTTCCTCCTCCTGTTCAGACAGCCTAAAGCAGAAGAAAATGCAAGTAAGCTTTGGAGCCTAACGCTGGCTGCTACAAACCCCTTGTTTAATTGTTCTCATTACGCATGCAAGACCTCATGAATCGGCACCGGGGACAGATATGAAAGAGCCACATTAACCATCAAAACGTGGGAGGGAAACAACTGAGGAAGTGCAGGTTTCAGAGGTGAGGATAATTTGCATGCTATCAAGTGTGCAGTAAAGATATTTAATTGAAGCTCCCCACAAAAACGATGAGCAATGAACAGACACAGAGGAAACCCTCTCAGAGTACAAGTTCTAACTGCTGGGCTTTAGCCCTTCAGTTCTTTTACTGCAGTAAAGCTCGATGGGTTATGCATCCTGTGAGCTAGCACCCCTCAACCATTTCATTCAGCAAGACGTTAATTGCCTCTCCCCATTATGCGCTTTTTCTGGAACACCTGGAAAAGAAAGCTGGCCTCTTGCTAAAGACTCTCCCCTTTATTAAGGTTTTTGTTTTCATCTAATTCTCTTCAATCAAGGTCACTGTGTTTTCTTCCCTTGGAGCTGATCAGAAGACTCTGCCTGCCCCTTCAGTTTTAAGGGCAGAACGGCAGCAGCAGGACGGTGGTGGTGTGAAAGGGGCTTTGTGTGATGCAACCGCCAGCTAAGGACAGGCTTCGCGTTTACTCGACCATAATCCTGGACGCTGCAGGTTAGCAAACGCGGTGCTTACTCACACAGCAGGTCCCTGCAGTGCCCGAGAGTTTGTCTACATCGAATACCGAGGAGGAGCCTGGAGCTCCTTTCCACACTTGATTCCGTGTCTGAGCAAAGACGAAGAGCGAGTGAGGTCTCACCCTCTACGTTCGTTCCCTGCATTTCTGCTGTTTCAGGGATCATGATCTACAGCCTAATTAAATCACGGGACTTTAGGTGGCTTCCACTGCTGAGCCCAGTTGGATATTGGAAGGCAGCCGGGATTCCTGCTTACTTGCTGGGCTTCTCTTACCCTGGTGAAACATTCCGGACAGGAATTTTAAGGAGGTGCTAGTATTGTCGATTAAAACCATGCCTTTTCTGCAGCCTGAAACAGCCTGTTCCTCAACAACATTTCAGCCCGTGCCCCCTTTTCCCACCCTCTCAAACTCCCTTGTCTCACAGCTTTGTCCTGGATGTGACCCTTGGTCATGATGAATAAACCCGACTTCCATCCCCCGTGTTTTGAGTTTATCGCAGTGTCCACTCTGGAAAGTCTTCGGGGAACAATGGGGGCTTTACAGCTGATTAATGGGAAGGAAAAAACCCAACTCTGAAATGTATTTGAGGAACTGATAGGAACTTACTTACACCTGCTTTTTATCATCTGGTGAGATCAGGATAGCTCAATCCCCACACCTGGGAGTCACTCAGTTTCCATTTGGTCTTCCCTTTGTAGTTGTAGAACCGCTGCCTTCAAAGTCTCTAGCTACAGCCTTGGCTGTGGCCTCAGAGTTAAACTCTCCGTTGCAGAGACGACTGATCCGCTTCCCATTGCAAAGACATTTTTCTTCATCCCAGCTCTGGTTCTGTAACAGGTACTGAGGGTGAGCTCCACCTTTCGATAAGCTGTGTGAACAGGGGTTATTCCCCCAGACCCGAGTAGAGCCCGTGCTGGGGAAATGCTGAATTGTGTTACAGAGGCTCCTGTCCCTCGGCCAGTGGGAGAGGACTTGCATTTCTCTCAAAGGTGGAAATAAAATGAAAATAAAAGAGTAAAGAAACTGCCTCTGGTGAATCACGCATTAACCTCCACACCTCAATATTCTCCAGAGAGGTGAATTTTCTCCTCTGGCCAAGGCAGCCTCTTCACCCTCTGCTGCAGTTCACTGCCCGGAGGCCGTGAACAGAAAAAGGAAACAGTTCGTTTTAAGTCGATGTTTTACCAGTCAGTGCCTTGCAGATCCATTTACTAAGGAGCTCGTAATGAGACGTGAAATCGGGACGCCCCTCTGAATTCCAACATATCCCAGGCAAAACCCCTCGCATAAACAGGATTTAAAAGGCCCGGAATGCCTGGGAACAATGCGAAATGCCAAAGGGGTTCTCTCATTCCAGGGGAAGAGCAGCTCTTCTGCTTTTAACTCCGCTAATACCCTCAGCACCAACCTCTTGGACTTGCTTCCACTTCCACCGGGTTTTGCCAAAGGAGAGCCGGTTCCCCTCTGTCAGCTGGGGCTGCAGTGACACCTAGTAACTGCCTGGACAATTACAGCGAGGGTTTCCCAGGCTCCGACAGCTCCAGCAGGGACAAATTCCTCAGGAATCCACAGCAGGATGAGGAATCCAGGGATTTTTCGCCTTCCATTTCGCCCATGGCCACAAACCAGTGTCCAGGAGACTTTCAGGCACTGAGGAATAGCAATTTTCCCGCTGATGCTGGCACACTCCTCAGAGTAAGCGATGATTTGAATCGGGCATCTTCATTAATTAGAGGTAGTGCCGTTCCAAAGAGACTTTAGATCATTTCCATATGACCTGCAGGTCATTCCCCCAAGAAACACATCTGCTAGTTATCTTCCCAAATCGACACCCTAGAGATGATTTAAGAGCTACCTGACATTTAAATGCTCTACATTCAACAAAGCCGCCAAAGAGATGCAATAGCCAGGTTGAACTAAAACCAGGACTCTGCCGGGTTTGACGACTGACAACCTGCAACTTGCAACTCTTTTCCACAGATTCAAACCTAACAACAGCACAGCTGAGTTACAGAGTCTGCCTTTCAGGAAGAAAGGTGCTGAGGCCCTGGGTGCTCCCGTGGTTTGCACACTTTGGGTGTCTCTGGACACCGAGACGGCACTTTCCATCCTGCTGCACCTTCTCACAGTAACTCGCATTGTACGGGTGTGAAGACTGCACCACTCGATGTCTTTCTTTGGAGTCATGGGTACCCTCAGATGAGCAGCTAAGCGGAGGTCAGAAGAGATTGCTCAGGTCCCTCTAGGACCAGCAGCCTAAAAGTTCGAGTAACTGACTGTTTTAGGGTAGGAAAAACAGGTTTTGATAGCAGCTTTGCTTTCCTTTTAGTCCCAAAATACTAGTGTGCTTTGGTTTAGACTGGGGGGGAAGCGGGAGACCCCCCCCACCCCAGACGGCTTCTCTGCAGCTCGGAGAGACTGGAGCCGCTGTTGTCTAAATGGCCCATTTTTGTGGAAGAAAGAAACGGCCGAACTCAGCTTCACACTTGAGCCTTCCAAATTCTTGTAAGATTAACCCATTTCCTAATCCTCAATCCCACAGGCTCTTCAAACCGGCGAGTTAGGAAATTACAGCTCTTCTTCCTGCGTGCGGGGAGGCGTAACTTCGCACGCGTTAAGGCACTTACTCTGCCCTCTGCTGCTTTGCTGACGCTGTGCTGGTTACTGTCTGCCCACTGGAAACCAGACCACACGAGTGGCTGTGCTGAAGCCAAGCCGGTCCTTACAAATGAGTTAGAAGGGAACGATTAACTATCTATGGTAATATACGTGACATCGTGAACTCTGTGTGATCGTGTGATGACGATGCCAAGAGAAGAGGAAGAGGACTTCACATGGCTGCAATTACCCCAGTCAAAACCACTTACTAAGCAGCCAGGGAGTTCAGAGAACATTGCATTCCTTCTTTATCCAGCAGAGATTAATAACTTCTGAGTCAGACTTACGCCTGCATTGTGGGAACAAGGGAACGCAGACCTTGTGGTTACTCTCTTTGCACCAGCTCTTTTCAGAGTTCTGTTCAGAGTAGAGGTTTTGACCATGGGGTGAAATGAAAACAGCTGTCAGCTGCAATTTGCTCCACAAAGGCAATGACCACTGGTCACCACCACCTGTCCATGTTCAAGACTCAGATGCCCCATCTCCAGTAAGCTACAGCCACTGAGCATCCTCCTTCTGAACAGGAAACGCCAAATCCTCACCTTGGCAAATGCTGCTGCACCAGGTGAGAGTGGGGAAGAGCAGACTCAGCCCAGCAGCACCCTCTGTGCAGATGGGCTGCTGTGTGAAAAGCCCAGCACAGCACAGCAGCTTCTGCACTGCCCATCCCGCACGGCTCCCAGATTCATTTGGGAGCTTCCTGCACACCGCAGTCCCTGGGGCCGTCTCATTGCAGGCCAGAAGTGTTCAGTGCAGGTGACATCGAGTGCCGAGCAGCTTAGGCCTGCTCTCTCCTGTCCGTGTGGGCAAATCGAGGGAAGTGGCCTCTCAGAGCAGGGTTCTGCTCACCCACCTGCAGGTGCCATGTGTGTGCTGCAGGTCACCTGCCCCAGCCTTCTTACTCAGCAGAACAAGGCACTCCAGGTCACCGTCCAGGTGACCCGGTTTAGACCCACTAGTGCCTAGTGAGAGCATCAGAGCTGACTACAAGATGGGAACCCTAAGCCTGAGGCTCTGCCAGCAGCCCAGGCTGACCAGGATGTCTCAGAGGAAGTCCACCCTGGAGCCCAGCTGCAGTGTTGCGGGTGCTGCCCAATTGCTTCTGAAACTAAACCCAGTGCTCCCTTCGAAAGCCTTGCCACTGGGCCACAGACCAGGGGCTGGCAAGAAACGCCTCTGCCAGTGGCTAATTTTAGAGTGTCCTAGTTGTCGGCCTCAGAGCCGTTACCTTCCCTCTGTCTGATACTCAAGTGATCAGTAGGGAAATTAAAGGGGATTAAAATAACAAGGCTACTTCATGTCCTTCTCCAGATGAACGCAGCCTGAACCAGACCTCATGGAATTTTCTGATGACTCCCTTTAAAACAGGGGTGCTCAAGTCACGTTCAGAAGAGCAGAAAAAGCACGGAGTCTCTTCATCTCCGTGAGAAAGGGCCGTCGGTTGCGACAGGCTGTTCATTTCCCCAACGGCTGCCTTTATTTGAAATTAAAAATCAAGCACATTCTGCGTTTCACTGCCTACAGGCAGCAGCACAGGGTTCTCTGGGCTTCCTCTGCAGGCAGACCACCGGCCCAGATCCAGGTCAGGTCACTCAGACAGCATTTCTGCCCAACAAGGATGGCTCCAGCGTCCTTTCCCTGCTGCAGCGTCACCCGGCTTTATTTCCACTGCTGGGTGCAGTTGAGTGCAGCAGCCCCCACTGCCCCTGCATGCAGAGCCTCCCTGCCGGGTGAAAAATCACCTGCTCCTTCAAGGGCATCTTCAGAGCTGCTGCTCCAAGTGACTGCTCTTCACCAAGTGAAAGCAAAACCGGCCTTCTCAAGCCTGAGGGAAACCTCTCCCCACCCGGTCAGCTGGTGGGGAAAGGGGATGGCACAGGGTCTGTCACCTGGGGAATGGAATGGCGGGTGCCCCAGGCTCCAGAAAGGAGAGATGGGGAAGCCCTGAAGCAGGAGGAGGCAAGAAACCAGCAACCGGAGCAATGGCACCGTGCACAGGGGGAAACCTCATGCACAGGGGGCAACCTCACGCACAGAACCATCCCCGCTGTGACTCCCACGCTGCTGACCTCGCTGCTTCAGGCTGTTGTGAGGTTTTGGTGCAGCTCAGCAGCCTGGCCAGGGCATTTGGAGCAGCAGAGGTCATAGCCGCTCTTCAGTGTCCCAATGAGCTGCGGTTTGGAGCAGGTTCGGCCAGATCCCAGCCCCATCTCCCAGCCCTCGGACTCTCAGGGCTTTACCTGCTCAGCCTGACAGCTCCCTTGGACACCAGAGCTGCCCAGCAAGCAAATATTCTCCTCCGTAACCAGGTGGGAGTCGGGCTCTTTTCCCAAGAGGGCAGGGCCTGAAGCTGCCAGGGGAGGGTTAGGTTGGCTGTCAGGAAGCCCTTCCTCGTGGAAAGGGTGCTCAGAGCCTGCACTGGACTGCCCAGGGCAGTGGGGGAGTCCCTGTCCCTGGAGGTGTTGAAGGGCAGCCTGGCTGTGGCCCTGAGTGCCCTGGTCTGGCCGCTGGGGTGATTGTAGGTGCTGGGCTGGATGAGGGCTCCGCCAGCCTCAGTAACTCTGTGATCTTCTCTCCCCAGATGCTCTTCCAAACAACGCCTAGCAGAAGAGACCGATCACACCAGGGGACAAGCAGCTAGGCGATGCCAGGGATTAACACGACATCCCCCCACCCCGCCTGGGCAGCCTTTGAGCCTCGTCCGCTAGAGACGCCGACTCAGCTTTATGTTTGCCGCTTCTCAAAAACGGGGGGTGAGAGGGCTTTTATTGTCAACAAATAAAAGTGAAAATTTAAAAAAGGAAGGAAATAAGTGGGGAAATAAATTTTATTTCCAAGCTTCTAAAAGGATCTTACAAACCAGAGGGTAGAAGAACGCAAAACTCCCTCTCTCTGTGTTTGTAGCTATCGCTGACAGGGCCCCTGGAAGCAGTTCCTCACATTACTCTAGTGGTGACAGGAGACACCAGTGAGCCATGCACATGCTTTTCCCACCATCTTCATCACTGCCAGAGCTGACAGAACTCTTCTCCCTTCCCCTGGACTGTACAGATTTCTTGTCTCAAAAGCAAAGGACAAGGAGGGAGAACAAATTAATCAAGGAAGAAAATGAAACCCTCTTCAGCAAGGTGTCCGAAGCAGGGCTGTGTCAAAGTCGCCTCCTGCATGGCTCCAGGACCTGCTTCCCACGCCCTCCACACCTCTCCACAGCACAGGATTTCCTTCCGCACCAGTTACTCAGCACCATCCAAGCTGCACAGCCTGTCCTTCCCTGTGCCCACCTTGCTCTCACACAACCCTGCCCAGCTGCACCTCTCACTCTCAGCACCACTCCTCATCCACTCCTTCCCACCAATCCCCCCCTCAACCTCTGGATTCCTCTGGCTTCCTAAGAGCCCTGCTCATCCGGGAGTGATTAAACCCAGACCCCCATCCCCAGCAGCAGCTCCCTCCTGCTGTTCCAAGCACCCCGCAGCACTGTGAGCTCCCAACAGCAACGCCCGCTGGGGGTGAGGACGAAGCAATGCTTGGCCTTTCAGCATCTGGCACCCGTGTCAGGAGGTCACGGGCCCAGGGATGAAAACCCAACAGCTCCAAGTGAGGAAGGACCTGGGAAATAAGCGCAGAGAAAAGGAGCCAGGGCAGCACCACGCTCTTGCCTGCCCCAAAGGGTCCTGGCGGCTTTCAGACACTGCTAACAAAGTAAACAACACCCCAAGAACCCTGCTTCCCCCATCCCACCCCCCAACAATTGTTTGCACACTTAATGTCCAGCTTAAGTGAAATCAACAGGCGGTCAAACCCCCACAGGCGTCAAAAGGCTGAGGGCCCCGCTCAGCTGGTTCCTGCTGGGGCCGCAACACAAAACTCGGCTCCAGCCGTGGAGGCAGAGGGCTAAAGGCAGCGTCTCTCGCGGGGCTGTGCCACCCATTTCAGGGGCATTTTGGGTCCCACTCCCGGCAGGGCACCTCCCCGCCCAGGGCCAAACGTCTCCTGCCATCAGCAGGCATCTTCTTGTCCTGACCCTGGCATCAAGGCTGCTGCTGCTGCTGGAGGAGGAAGAGCCCCACTCCTTCCCACACAGCACCTAAGCCAGGCAGGGGCTGAGCCCCACAGCCGTCTTCCTCCTCTTCATCCTCCTCATCCTACACATGAATCAGGCAACCACACACACCCCAGCCAGCTGTGTGAAGGAGGATATATATTCAGCACGCACTCAGTACAGTACAGCAACAGAAGCTATCGGTCCCTTAAAAACCCCAGCAGACTTCCAGAATGACCGCCAGAGCTTCTCCACTGCTCCCCACCCGACAGCCCCCCCACTTGAACTCCTAGCCCAAAACAGCCCCAGCCCCATGTTGTCCCTGCCTGGCATGGGACAGAGGGTAGTCCAGGCTCTCAAGCAGCACCTCGTGCTGCAGCACCCAGCTCCTCCTGCAGAGTCTGGGGTTCCAAGGATGCTCCTGCCAGAGGGGCCCCGGCCAGCAGTTTGCTCTAGTGCCATCCCCCAGTTCCTGGCGGGGACACACACGTCAGAGCAAATAAGAGAGCAGGACAGGCTCTGGCTTCCAGCCCAAGGGGAGCAGCCACAGCCTCGCCAGGGCTGGACACCGCCCCGGGGAGAAGAGGGGATCTCATTGCTGACAATGCTGGGGGAGGGGAGTCCATGCTCAGATTGCTGCAACAGCATCTCTGCTACCTTCAGCCAGAAACGAGGAGGGGGAGAGGAGAACACGGTGTGGGGATGGGGAGCTGTCAGGACCCCAGTCGCTGTGCAGAGGGGAGGTAGATCAGCTGTGGAGATCTCTTGCCCAGGAGAAGTCTTCTCGGATCCCAGCTCAGGTGCTGGGAAGAATGAGCCCACCCACGGCGCTCAAATCTGCACTTGCCTTCTCCCAAGGGGAAGGTGTCTCAGAGCTTCGCTTCACTGCCAGAAAACTCTTGAACTTGGAGGCACAACTGTCTTCTGAACTTTTTAGCTCTGAAACTGCCTCCATGGTTGCTGCAGGAAAACTCTCAGCAGCTGGGGACAAGCCCGGAGCAGGCAGCAGCAACCTGCGGGGCAGGAGGACCCTCAGCAACTTCTGCTTGCCCAATGGGCTGGACCCCAGCCCCAACCCCAGCCACTCTC
>VZRI01013649.1:195414-219966 GCA_013397515.1 Upupa epops | reverse complement strand
CTCCCCAGGCCCCTGTCCCCAGCACCCCCCCTGCCATTAGTCCTGCTGCTCGTTCATCTCCATGTCTGACACCAGGATGTTCTTCTCGGCAGCTTCGCTGGGGTTGGAGGTGGTGCGGCTGTAGCGGGCACTCTCGAAGGCTCCTCGCTCCGCGCTCCGCCGACGCCTGTACAGGTAGACAGCGACGCCCAGCACGGCGCAGAACGACAGCGCCGACAGCACCACCACCGCGATGGCCGTCGTGTTCTCGGGCATGGCTGTGGGGAGGCGAAGGCCGGTGAAAGGCAGCCCGGAGCTACCTCCTGCAAGAGGGCTCTGGCTGGTGGGCCCCCAGCCGGCCAGGGCTCACAGGATCACAGCACCTCTCCGGCTGGAACAGACCTTTCAGATCATCAAGTCCAGCCAGTGACCCAACACTGCTGGGGCACCACCGGCTCTGAGGCGGGAGAGTCAGAGCAGGACAGGACCAGTCTGCCTTGCTGTTTTGGGGCATTCTGCTTGTGGCAGAGTTCTTGGTACCGTGCAGCCTCCCTGGGCTTTGGGATCTTTGGGAGCCCACCAGCAGATGCAGTGCCCATTCCCCAGCCTGGCCAGGCAGTGTGGGCAAGGGGCAGGAGAGCCTGGCAAAGGTCTGGCTGGACACACTCCCCACGGAGGGATGTCTCCTGCTCCCTGGGAGTCCTAACTCAGTGCAAACCCCTCCAGAAATGGGATTTCCCACCCACAAACACCATCCTTGCTAATCAATACATGGTACAGCACCAGTTCCCGGTCCCAGTACTGTGCCCGAGCTGATGGTGCCACTCACCTGCCCTGGAAAAACTGCTCTCCTCCACTGCAATGGCAACACAGACAGATGAGTATGTGGCCAAGGCATCCTCCCCCTCCAGCAGCACCCACCAGCCCCGATTCTCTGCTGTTCCCAGAGGTTTACTGTGCAGACACCGAGTGGCTCACAGCTCCTGGGGTCCTCTGCTTCTGCCCCATCCCACCCCAGCAGTCCCATTCCAGCCCAAAGGGCTGACCCCACCACTGAGAAAGGCACAGCCCACCACCATGCCCAGTGGGACCTAGAGACCCACCAGACCCTACAAACTCTCCCTACACTGGAACTGCACAAAACACACGGCTGCTGCTGCCAGCGGGACAGAGCTCTGCCTGGACTCCCAGTTCACCCCTCATCAGCCCAGGTGCCTCAGGCAGCAAGAGGGCACCTTACCTCGGGGGATCTTGCAGATGACTCCCATGGTGACGTTGGCGCAGGAGCCCAGGCGCCACACGCCGTTGCTGCTCTGGATCCAGTAGCAGCTGTTCTGGCTGAGCATGCTGGGGCCTGTGTCATGCTGGCCCCAGTTGGAGTAGTTGACAGCAGTGTTGTCATGCCAAACCAAGGTGCCACCTGGGAAATGGCAGAGTTACATCTGGGGAGGCTGAAGGGGGCACCTCGTCTTTGCCCCAGCTCGGAAAACACAGCGAGGTGAGACGGGGCACCAGGGAGGACCTGCGGCTCAGAGCACTCTCATGAACCTGCAGGCTCCGGTGCCTTAGAGGAGGCTCTGGGCTTCAAAGCCACCACTTCCACCCCGCCAGCCAGAGGACACAGATGGCTCCTGGTCAGACCATGGCAGGAGCGATCCTGCAGTGGTGCCACGACAGGGCTGGGCTGGTGGGAATTCATGGGGGCACTTGAAGGAACCTCCAAAAACTCCCCCCTTCCTCTGTACCTTTGGGGTTGAAGGTCATGCCCAGCCAGGCACCCTTGGATGTGCTCTCGTACGCCTGGAGATGCTCCCACACAAAGACGTTCTCCATCTCATCTTGGATGGACAACACTGTGCCACCAACTGCAGAGGGAGGAGAGACAGGGAAGAGTCCAGACTTCATGGGATGGATCTTGGGAGCAGCAGTGACCAGTGGGACACGGTTGAGGAACAACCCAAAAACAGCAGCTGGGGAACCCTAACACGTTAGCATGGAGCAGATGATGAAGACAACCACAGCTGGGCACGGGGGCAAGGCCTGGTGTCCCATTCAAGGGTGTTCTGCTGCATCCATGGGCATCCTGAAGATCCAGCCCATCCTCTTCCATTCCCTCTCCATACCTTTCTGGCACCTCCTCATGGCATCCTTCTGCCCCAGGGTGATCTCCATGTGGAAGGTGTAGCAGTGGTTCCGGAAGGGGATCCAGGATGAGTCCTCCAGGGATTTTGGGCAGCTGCCATGGTAGCTCCACTTGTGCGGGGGGGATGGAGCTGGGGGGGGACACGGGACACGGTGCACTGGGGGCAGGTGTGGGGGTCCCAAAACACACTGGGGCAACCAGGGCCCACAAAGAAACACGCAAAGCTCCCGGTCTCTGGCAGAACACCACCTCCAACCCTTGGTCACTTCCTACCCAGTCCAGCCCCTGCCGAGCCCCCCCCACCCCGTGTGCCCGCTGGCCAGCACCTGCTTGAAACTGGCAAATTCCCCCCTGCAGCTTGATGTCGCAGTTGGCCGTGCGCCAGCTCCCATCCGTGTCCATGTAGGAGCAGCCAGTGACCTGCTGGGGCTCCCCCGCCTGCCAGTTGGTGTAGAAGAGGTTCTCCTCTGTCAGCCATGAGTAGCTCCGGCCTCCCTGCAGAACCAAGAGAAGAAGCTGACAGGGCGCTGCTATGACCCCACCCCGGGGACCCCCACCCCAGGTCACCGTCCCTTTCCCTCACCCTGTCGTTGGACAAGCCGAACCAGAGGGGAGCCTGCAGGCTGCTGATGGCCTGGGTGAGGAAAGCTTGGCTGTAGGGGTCAGGGACGGTGGCCAGGGTGGCATTGAGGGTCTCACAGAGCAGCAGCGCCTCGTGCCACCGGAGGGGTTTCTGCAGGATGCGGTAAGTGCTGTTGTGGTAAAAGAGGTTGCCATTGGGCGAGGGGGGGTACGGCGTCTGCACAGGGCTCAGGGACAGGTCTGGGGAGCAAACAGACACAGTTAGAGGACACAGAAGACACTCCTGCACCTGTGGGGGATTGGCCACCCCTCCCCAAGCCAGGGCGTCCATAGCAGTGCTGTGCACAGGGCACCGAGGCCCACTGCAACCAGGCAGGGCAAAGAGGCCTCATCCCCAGGGGCAAGGAGCGGTGCCACTCCAGTGTCACCCCCACTTCAGTGCTGTCCCTTCCCTATGGTACACACTGAGCCAGGCTGCCCCATGAATGGCTGAGACCATCAGGTGAAGCTGATCTCCCCCAGCTCCCCTAGCAACCCAAGCTGAGCCCATCCCTCATCGCACCGCAGCCAGGGGAGGCAGGGACAGTGGCAGGAACCCAGCAGGCAGCAGCTGGGATGTCTCTCTCGCCCCCCCCGGTACCTAAACTCCTCTGGCAGATGTAGCCGTGCTTCTCCTGGCAGCTTCGGTCATCCCAGCGTCCCGTGAAGTGGGGGGGTGAGCCATGCCACACTACCACGCAGTTGGTCTGCATAGCCAAGCCGCAAGTCAGCATCACCCTTAGCACTGTCTTCCCACCTCCATGAACACCCCCATGCCAGGAACCCCCTACTCTGCCAGGTCAGATGCTGCTCTGCCCTTGGGCAGCCACCCTGGCATCCTAAAACCTCCCACCCTCATGGGGAGACACAGGGCCAAGACCTTCCCACGCATGGGGGATGCTACAAGGAAAGTCTCTCTTACCGGTGTGCTGCGGGGGCCTGAGGCACTGCACCCCGAGGGCTCACCGGGCGCCCAGCTCACGTGCCGTAGGGGCTGGTCCTCCACCCACCGGAACTTCCTCTGGGCATCGTGGAGGCCAATCCAGAGGTCAAAGGAGACGTTGGGCAGCATGGATGTGATGAAAGCTGTGAGCGACAGGCGAGGTGCTCAGGATCAACCCCAGCAGGTCCCCAACCAATTGGGTCGGCGGGGGCTGGGGGGCACCTACCCTGTTCCAAGAGGCTGGCGACCGTGGCCAGGACGGCACCCTGGCTCTCACATGCCTGCTTGGCCTCTGACCACTTCACTATCTCGGCTTTGTCATGGCCATTGAAGCTGAAACACTGCGTGGGTGGGTCATGGGATGGTCCAGGGGGTACAGCTGCCCACCCTCACCCCAAGCCCTGCTGTTACCAGCTCAACCATCCTCTGCAGCCCCATGCTGCTCCAAGTGCTCTTCCCCCTTCATACCCCCAAGTCCCCCACCTGTTCTGCACCTCGCCCCACAGCACATCCAATCCTGACAACCACACGTATGGCCCTCATCACCCCCTTACCCCACGTCCTGTGGGGCACCTCACCCTGTGCCCTGTACTGCACCCCCTGAACCCCAACCCCTGTGTATGTCCCTCTCCACCCTGACACCTCCCAGTCCCCCTCCCAACCCCATCAGGGCTGCTGGAAGCAGAAGGTGTTGCCCCCGCTCTGTCCTGCCCTACCTTGCTGAGGAAGGGAACCCAGCCGCGGGGACAGCTCCCGCTTGCGGGAGTGGGCAGAGGTGGGGGAGAAGGCTGCACAGCCGTCCCGTTGCTCCGCTTGCAGATGTAGGGCAGTGCAGTCATGCACTTCTGGTCCCCCCAGTCCTCTGTGGGAGGAACAAGCTGGGCATGAACCTCCCCAGCCGTACTCTGGGGTAGGGGTGTCTGCATAGTTCCCACAGAGCTCCAGTGCGGCCGTTCCCTGCCCCTCACCTCTGCTAGCAGTCACGTACACACACTTTCTGTCCCTGCTGATGGGACGGGGCTTGCCTGGTGCCCAGGAGACAAAGTCGAGGAGGGACCCATCTGACCACCTGGGAAAACGCCAGCGGGAGCAGAGAGAGACAAGCGATGACTTCGTAAATGGGACCAGCTGCACATCCTGACTAACTGCGTGAGGAACCTCCGCCCCAAGTGGCAGGCACTGAGGCACAGTGCTCCAAGAGCTGGGGATGGCAGCGGATGTGCCAGGGCACACTGGCTGTCTCCAACTCACCTGAACCTCCCATCGTTCTCGTAGGTGTGCAGTCCGATCCACCAGTGCTGCTCCTGGCCCCTGGAGAACTGCATGCCCAGGGAGGACAGTTAGTGCCCTGAAGGAACTGGGGAACCTCGGGGAAAACCATGGCCACCCCAAGCATCCAAGCGTGGGGACCAGGTAGCCTCCCTGCAACTTGCTTGAGCCCCAATCCTGCACCCAAGCATCAGGACCTGCCGCCACCACACAAGACCCACGGTCCCCAGATAACCTCTTTACTGCCAATGGAAGCTGGTGGGGAGCAGCCTGGGGAGGCACTGGAGCCCATCAGTGCCCAGGGTGCTCCCCATCCCCCTGGTACCTTCTTCAGGTTCTGGCCCAGGAAGCGCAGCTCAGCCTCGTCATGCACCGACGCCAGCTCTGCCTGGTACCAGCTGCAGATGCGCTGTGCCTGCACCCACGTTGAGTGGTGCTCGAAGAACTTGTACTCAGCCTCCTGGTACTTCACCCACTCTTTGCTGCCTGCAGGCAGGGACGGTGTCAAGCCATGGCTGTGGCAGAGGATGGTACTGGCACCCCCAGCCTGTCCCTTGGTCCTCAGATTAGGCTGCTTTGCTCGTGCCCCGCTCATACAGCCACGAGGCCCAATCATGCCCGGTTCCTGGTCCTTGCAGCAGCCCTCACGCCGAGCATGAGCTCTGCTCCTCCTTCTGACCCTACGCAAGATCCAGCCTCCCCTGGGAACACTCCAGGCGTGCAGAAACCCGGGGAAGGCGGGACTGGGGATGCACAGACACAGAGAATGGTCTGCAGCGGAGGGATGCAGACACGGGGATGGTCTGCACCAGCGACACACACAGGCCTGGCCAACTCACCTTGGGGCATGATCTCTGGCTCCTTCACATCAGCACCTGGAGAAAGGGCAGGGAGAACCTGTCAGAGGGATGGGAGGTCCAGACGCTCCCACTGACGGCTGCCTGCAAACCACCTGCCAGCTTCAAGGGTGAGATTCCCTCCTCAATCTCCCTGGGAACTGCCCCTGAATTAGCACTCATCCTCCTCTACAAACACGTCCTTCCATTGGGAAGTGACCGAGGGTCCCCCCGCATTTGCTTCACCATCCTCTGACAGGCTCTTCCAAGCCGAAGGGTCTGGTGTCCTCTGCACTGGCTACCTTTGGGCAGTTTGCAGATCCAGTCCAGCTGGGCTTCGCACTGCATGGGCATCCAGCGCAACGAGGCCAGGTCGAGCACTGCACAGCTCCGGATGTCATCGTCATCGTAGTTACTGCGGTCAAAGTTGTGGTAGAAAAACTGGGGGGGTCGAGAGAGACGTGCGGTGTTGGGCATTTCCACCAGCACCAGAACTGCCCCCTAGCACCCTCCCCTGCACCTCGAACGCCAACCAGACTCACCCCCTGCCCATCACTCCACCTCCAGCTCCAATCTCCTGCAGGGTCCCGCCGGTTCAGGCCAAGCCAGAACCAGTGCTGTTCATGGAGCTCTGGCTCTGACTCCCTGCAGGGAGCCAGGGTGAAGGGTGAGAACCTGCCTGCACAGCAGAGTCCTCCATAGTTACATACACACTGATATTTTAAATCAGCTTTTCCTTGCTTTCAAAGCTCACTGTGAGGAAGGAGGTCAGGTACCCAAGCTCTAACCCCACAAGACACAGAATTCCTGCACCTCTCCCCCCTCCCCTCCCCTCTTCAGTGGAGCCACAGCAGCTGATGCATGTTCTGCACACAGCAGGTTGCCTTCAGACCCCATCCACCATGCCACAGGTGCCAGAAGCTGGGGTGTGGGCTGGTGCCAAGCACACCTGGGCGGCGGGATGTGCCCTGGCACAGCCTCTCACCCAAAAATCTTGTTGAGGGTGTTGGCAATGAAGTGCTCTTCCTCATAGCTGCCCAGGCTGAGCAGCTGGGCCCCCAGCTCCCGGCAAAACTCCTGTGCCACGATCCACGTCTTCTTCTCTTGCAGCTTTTCAGAGCTGAACACCTGCAGAAGGAAGAACAGACAGTAGGGAGGCCTCAGCCCCGGGAGAAGAACAGAGCATCGGCCCCACAGGACCAGAATCACAGAGTCTCTCTGGATGGAAGAGACCCTTCAGACCACAGAGTCCAATCGTTCCCCAGCACTGCCTGACCCCCACTCATCCCTGTCCCTCACGCCACATCACACCTTTTAAATCCCTCCAGGGATGGCGGGTCCACTGCTGCCCTGGGCAGCCCGGCCCAATGTCCAGGGACCCTCTCAGAGAAGAAATTCTTCCTAACATTCAGCCCAAACACCCCTGGCACAGTGTGCCATCGTTCCCTCTAGTCCAGTCCGTTACTACTAATGAGAAGAGGAGGCTGAGTCGCTCCTCACCCCAACCTCATGTCACAGGGCTGTTAAGAGTGAGAAGGTCTCCCCTCAGCCTCCTTTTCTCCAGTTAAACCCCAACAGTTCCCTCGGCTGCTCCTCAGAGTACTGGTGCTCCCTCCCCAGCTCTGCTGCCCTCTCTGGACACTCTCCAGCCCTTCCACGTCCACGGCAGGGAGGGGCCCAGAACTCAGTACAGGACTCAAGGTGGGGCCACCCCAGTGCCCAGTACAGGGGACAATCCCTGCCCCGGTCCTGCTGGCCACGCTGTTTCAAATCTACCCCACAGACAGCAGCACCTGGGGGCACACAGCCAGCACCTGGGGGCACACAGCCAGCCCTTGGGGGTACATAGCCAGCACCTGGGAGCACACAGTCAGCCCTTGGGGGTACATAGCCAGCACCTGGGGGCACACAGCCAGCCCTTGGGGGTACATAGCCAGCACATGGCCTGACACAGGCCCTTGGGGTCCAGGCTGCCCTTGGCAAACACCCGAAAGCACTCCATCACCCCTCCTGGCACCAGCAGGGAGGCACAGGAACCCCCACAGCTCCCCAGTGTCCCTTACCTTGTAGCAGTGACGGAGCTTGGAGTCGGAGCCCCATCCTGGGGGGCAGGCAGCAGTGAGGCTGGGCGTGGGGTAGGCAGCGGGCAGCTCAGCATTCACCGGTGTGCCCAGGTTCTGCCGGCAGATGTACTTGGCCTTGAAAGTGCTGCAGTTCTTCACCTCCCACAGCCCCATGGAGCTGCCGGTGGCCAGGGCCACACAGCCGCCCTTGTTGTAACCTGGAGCACTCATGGGAGTGGGGAGGGTGCCAGCCTTAGGGTTGGCCCGTGCCAGGGGGCAGAGACAGCAGCTGCCCTGGCGTTCCCATCCCGCCCGCAGCCACCCCCTTACCGGGCTGGTCACGATTCCAGTGGGTGTACATCACCTCGTCGCCGCTCAGCCAGCGGAAGGCGCCCGTCTCATTGATGTCCTGCAGGGCCGTCCAGAAATACTCCCCATCCCAGCCGTAGATGAGGCTGCTGACGTACGCCTGCTCGAACCTGCAGGGTGACGAGAGCTGAGGTGCCACCGGCATCTGAAACCTAGCGGTCAGGTCACGGTCCACCCCAGGAGGCTCGTTTTGGGGAAAGCCACCCCTCCCTCCCTCCCTCCCTCCAACAGCCTGACCTGTTGGTGATGGTGACCAGCGTGGAGCTGTAGTCAGAGCAGGTCTTGCGGGCAGTGTTGTAGGGAACACGGTCCTCGCCCAGCCAGAAGCAGGAGGGGCTGTGCCACTTCCAGCCCTAAGGATGGGTGACAGGGATGTCATCTGCTCACCCCAGAAGGCGAGAGCAAGCTCCCACGTCACCTACCACCCCTTCTCCCTTTTCCTAGGAGGTCTCCTGCCTGTAACCACCCCAGCTTGACCCCACTGAACTTTGAGCTCTACAAAGCCCCTGGCCACAGAGGACATGGCCAAGAGGAAAACAAACCCCCAGGCAGGCAGCTTCAAAGCCCGGGAAACAGCTCTCGCTGCCAACGTCCAGCCACAGCCAGGGTGCCAGGAGGGGAGCACAATCCTCCACTATAGGCTGCAGGGCCGAACCCAGTGCAAGTCCCACCGCAGGCAGCTTTAATCCCCTGCCTGTTGATGTTGGAGCCTCTCCGGGGCCAGAAACACAATAGTGCCTCTTCTCTGCCACAGCTGCAAGCAGGATGGCCCCGGGGCCAGCAATGGCAGCATGGGGAGGGCCACGGGGATCATCCAAGCGGGGACAACATGGGATGGAAGAGCCAGATGGGGTGGCAAGGGTGAAGGGGCTTGTTGGGGGATGCAATTGGCCACAGGCTGAGAGACCTTCCTGCCACAGCAGGAAGCATTACTGGGGTTTCACCCAGGTCCTCCGGGCACTGAGGGACACGCTCCATCTGCAGCAGCACTGGCATGGCTTGTGCCCCTTTCCTGGCCAACAGGATCTGGCGCATTGTGCCAGCTCACCCACAGTCATGCTCCCCCCAAGCTCCCACAGCAGCTGCCCTAATGGGGTAAAGCCCTGGCAAAGCCCTGCAGCTCCCTGCAAGCTGGCCAGGAGCGGCTGGTTGCTAGTCCAAGCGTGCTCTCACTAGCTCTGCAGCGCGGGGAGACACACGAGGCGGCGGCAGGGCCAGACTCACTAATTGACGACTGTGCAAAGAGGCACAAAAGCAGCTTCCCAGCAAGCGTGGGAACGGGGCAGCTCAGCCCCGATGGACAGATGGGGAAACCAAGGCAGAGCAGGGCCTGAGGAGCAGCTGCAGCAAAGTGGCTGTGTCTCCAGAATGGCCACGTCCTGCCCAGAGAAGGCAAGCTGACATCACGCCGAGGTGCTGGCCAGCAGCTGCCTCCACACCTGCTGGGCTCCCGCATGGAGCAGCTCTGCTGCCGGGTTTTGGCAGCAAGAACCAAGGGACAAAACAACAAACGAGCATCCCTGCTGGCCAGTCCAAGGGGGAGGATCTTGGCCAAGGGAGACGTCTCTTGTCCCAGTTTCTTCCCACAGGCTTCCAACCATGGAAGTGAGGGGCTCCTCAGCCCCCAGGTATACACCCACAGCTCTGGATGCTGCGCTGGGGCTCCCTGAAACCGTTTTGAGGAGAAGTCTCCCACAACCCCAGCCCCCAGCACCTCAAACATTAGGCTGAGCTACACAGCAGCCAGAGCCACCTCCCACCCCACATGCCCTCACCTTTCGGCACCCATGGTCATCCTCCTCCTTCTCCTGGCTCACCCGACCAGGCTTTTTGCAGATGGATGGCAGGGTCTGGTTGCAGGGACTGTCATTCCACCTCCCTTCCTGTACAGCACAGAAAAGAGCAGGACTGAGACTGTCCAACAGCCTGAGGGATTTCCCAACCCATCCATCCCCACCATGGGTCCACAGATCTTCTTTCCCTCCATCAAATCCCCAAGGACATTGCACTGGATCCTTCCCATCCCACCAGATGAGATGAACCAGGTTCAACCCCACCTGGAGATGCTCCCCAAGGGGCCCTTCCTGGCCGAGAGGAGGCTGTGGTGCTCTCTGAGGAGGAGCAGGGTGAACCCCCTGCCCCAGGCTCTCACCGGACCCCAGATGGTCACACAGTCTTCCAGGCTGTCGCGGAAGTTGTTTGGCTCAAAGGGGTGCCAGTACGTGAACCGCACAGGTGTCCCATCTGACCACTCGAAATTCATCTGCAGCTTGAGGTCGTTCAGGCCAATCCAGAGCTCTTCCACGTCTGCCAAAACAAGACACATTTGCCTCAGTCTCCAGACAGGTGCTGGCAGCAGCAGAACAGTAGAAACCTGGAGCCTCAGGCTCTGGAACAGTGAGCTAATGATTTTCAACCAACTCCTCTCCTACCCACCCCAATCTGCTCCCATCCTGGAACACTGGAAAGTTTCCCTCCTACCTCCATCATCCCACGCCTCCTGTCTCCCTTAGCATTAGTTCCTTCAGGTCCTCCCAGTCCCCACTGAAGTCTGGTCCCCAAGTGTCCCTGTTTCACTTGCAGGTCTGTCCCTGGTGGAGCAGGACCGGCGGCAGGCTCACAGAGAGTCCTGCATCCAGAAGGGCTGCATCCACATGGGAACAGTGAAACCCAAGCCAAGGGTGACCCTAACAAGGGGTGGCAGTGAGCAGGGTCCTCAGGACAATGTCATGTCCGAGCAATTGTTGGGGCTAGAACTCCACAAGCACCATTCCATGCTGAACACACTGCAGTCTAGAAAACTACAACCCTGTTACACCTGGCTGAAGCCAGAACTGCAAAAGAAACCCGGGATGCTGCAGGCAGGCACTGCTCCTTCACACGACCACCTGCAACAGGGGCCGCTCGCGTCCTGGGCAGACCTAGCAGAAAGAGCTGGAGCATCCTCCAGAAACCCAGCAGCACTTCTTTTTCCCCATCTTCTTCCCCATTAACCAACTGGGACCGGAGCCACCCCCAGCTGCAGCTCGGTGTTTTCTCACTCAGCTCAGCACAGCTCAGCTCAGCTCAGCTCACTCCTGGGAGCCGCTGTTGTATTCCCTGGATGGAGCATGTGCTGGGGCAGGGGCTCCTCCAGCCAACAGTCACCTCCCAGCATGGAGTCTGAGCTCTCTTCACAACCACAGACCAAGTAAACCTTGCAGCCTCCACCACACTAAGGTGACCTTTCTGGGAACCCAATATCAGACAGGAAGTTGTCTGCTGGCACAACAGGCTCTCCCCTACCTTGCTTGATCTGCTTGGTGACAAACTCCAGCTCAGAGAGGGTGTGGATGCTGACCAGGTCGCCCCCACTCCGCAAGCAGGTCTTCTTTGCCTCCTGCCAGCTCTTCTTCTCTCCCACCAGACGGTAGCAGTTGGACTGGAAAGGCTGCCAGCTGGGCTCGCAGTCCACCTTCACCTCTGACCAGGAGTCTGGCAGGGAACAAGGGCTGAATGAGGGCTCCCATCCTGCTCTCCAACCCTCCCTTTGGCGTGGAGGGGACCACCATCCCACAGGCTGCTCAGAACACCAAGCCCAAGCAACAGTGGAAAAGCTGCAGCCAAACTGCCACGCAGGACAGCAAGGACTGGGTAGCAGCAGCTTAGAGCTCTGGGGACTAAACAAAAGCCTGTTCACTTGCAGAGCAGAGCAGAGCAGAAAGCACCCCATTCCAGGGAGACTACATGGGACCTCCTGCTGCTCTTGATTCCTCCCCAGGCACTAAACATCCAGCTGCACCAAGAGCTTCTCAGGGGATGCTACCAGGGGAGGACTTTTCCCAAGGTTGGGCAACCCTGGGGAGCTCCACCATGCTCAAGCTGGGGACACCACAGGCTGCTCTGGCAGCAGGCAGCATCCCCTGACTGTGCTAGGATGGGGGACACAGCTTCTCATCCCCCCTCTCACCTGTCAGGAAGGGGTCTGCGGTGGCGTTGGGCTTCTTCTTGCAGACGTACGGGAGGGCGATGCCACAGTCGCGGTTCTGCCACCCCCCCGATGACTCGGTGCGGATCACCCCACAGTTCTCCTCGCTGGGGTTGTCAGGCTGGTCTGGAAAGTAGAGAGGAGGGACGTGCTGCTGAAGAGCTGGGGCAGAGACCCCAACACTGCCCACAGAGGCAGGGCACTAGCAGGGTGCAGCTCTCCCTGCTCCAACCCCCCCAGACACCTGTGTGTTGTTATCTTGCAGGACGGAGCCGTGACCCCGCATGCCTGGTTTTATACACAGTGCCTCAATGCACAGGGACCTGGAACACCACTGTTCTACCTGGAGGTGACTGACAGCAGTCAGGAGGACATGGTACCAGACCTGAACAACTCCTGCCTGTCCCCAGCTGCCTCCTGGGCTATTCCTGTCCCCATGGGCATCTCTGGGTGATAGCACTGGGCATAACCAGAGCAGCCCCTGCAGTGGGTTCTTCTATCACCTGAGCAGGATTAGACGTGGGTGGGTGTCTGCCACTGGGGATGAGTACCCAGCTGCACTCCGGCAGCAATCCTCCAAACAGGGAAGCTCAACAACCCTCAGTCCAGCTCTAAGTCCCCTCTCCAGCTACACAGATGCTCCAGGCTGTTCCACAACCCCTCAGGGCTCTCCCTGTCCAGGCAGAGAAGGGACACTCCACAGCAGCTTCAGCCACCTCCCCTGCCATGGGGATCTCCCCCGGTCACAGGATGTTCCCTTGGCCCCTCCATCACCACTATGACCCCCTCATCACCACTATGAACCCCCCGTCTCACCACTCTCCCAGTTGAGGTACTTGAGGGGTGAGTTGTCCGACCACTGCCAGCCTCCATTCATGTCCAGATCATTGAGCCCAATCCAGAGTGTGGAGCTGTACCCTGTCAGCAGCCCTGGGACCAGCACAGCAGAGAGGCAAGATCAGGCTCCCAGCCCCAGCTCAACATGGGGTTGGAAGACCAACCTGGCATCAGTTGTGGTCACGGTGCCACCAGCTCTGCCCAGGGTGAGGAGGACAGGGCACAGCGGGCTGCCATCATCTCACCATTGATGTAGGTCTGCTCGTGAATCTCAGTTATGCTGAGCAGGTTGGCCCCTTGCTGTTCGCAGCTATTCCAGGCCTCTCGCCACGACAGTGTCGACTGGAAATTGAACTGGTAGCAGCTGTTGGTGAGGTGGTCCTTGTCCCAAAAGGTCTCACAGTCATTGCCTGAAGGATGAGCAAGATGAGCATCCAATGCAGCCTCATCCACAGCTCACCAAACCCCAATAACTCAGTGAACCCCAACAACCTGGGCTGCTCTGGCACCACAGCATGATAATGGGAGGATGAACGGGGCAGGAGGGAAGAGGCAGAAAACCCCCCCGGACGAATGGGAAGTGTGCTTCTGTTTTTCCACAGAGCATGTGTCTCATCCACTTACTCTTTATGGGGCAGAAGCCCCATCGTTCATCCTTGCCGTAGTCCTGGGTGGTGGCACACCAGAGGTGCCCGTCCTCCCGCCCTGTGCTGGTGCACTCGTGAAACCACTGGTTGTCATACTTGAAGGGGATGGTGCATGGCTTCCCATGTGAGTTGCCCTGGATGGTGTAAATCTCTGTGGGAGAAGAGATGCCCTTACTTGAGGCTCTGTCTGCAGGGGGCTGGAGGGAGGTTTGGGCTGAGGGGCTGGCCAGACATAGGGGTGAGCAGGGTGTCTGGAGGCTGCCTGCTTCCCATCACCGCGCTCCTGCCAATTTCTGCAGTCCCAGCAAGGGGGGACCAAGGTCCCCAGGCAGGACCCAACTGCCACTGCACCGCAGCCTGGGTTATGGCATAACAGCAAAGGCATTACCAGAGTACGGCACAGAGCACAGGTCCTCCTCGCTGCCATACGTCCTCCACTGAGAGCCACGGGCCTGGTCGCCCCTGTCCAGCGAGGAATTGCCTGGGCGGGCACCGAGATGCTGAGAGAGCTGCTCCCCGAGGCCTCGGCAGCTCCAGCGCATGTTGACGGACTCGCGGTCGCACTCATAGGTGGCCAAGGGGTGCAGCCCCGCTGTGGCGTTGGCCCCATGCCACGACAACCCCAGGCACTGCATGGACCCCATGTTGAAGAGGCGATTTCTTGAGACCCATTTCCACTGCTGGGCCGGGGCGCTGGCGTTGCAGCCCTTGGCCAGTCGCACCAGCGAGTCCTTTGTCTCCAGGCAGCCCTGTGTGCCTCTGTTGTAGATGAGGAAGATTTTGGAGTCTGGATAGAAAATGAAAGGAAGAAAGGGTGAAAGCATCACTGAGGATGCCAGAGCATCCCGGCTCCCTTCCTAGGCATAGTGAGGTTTTTGGGATTCATCAGCTCTTGGCACATCGGAGACCACCTCTCCCCACAGAAATAACCCCGGGTTTGTCCCCAGGATGAAGGGCAGGGTGAGTCGGGAGGGTATCTGCACCCAGAGCTCTCTGAATCCTTGTGGCGCCTCTGCAAAGCATCATCAGGTGGCTTTTGGGTGTCAGAGATGGAGCAAAGAGCTCACTCGCCCCAACAGCACCACCACAGCTGTTCCAAACCCAATCCCCACCACATCTCCACAAGCCCCACACCGGAGGAGCCCAGGCCACCAGTGTCAGCAATGACCACCTGCTCCAGGCAGAGCAAAGGAGAGCAGGAGAACAGAGGGAACTGGGGAGCACAAGCACAGCCTTCACTTTCTGTGCATTTGGAGGCCTCTTAAAAGACCAGCAGAGCAATCCAGAACTCGGGGTCTCCCTCCCAGCATGCGGGCAGGGTGTGATGCAGAACACTCACACGCAGCCTCAGCACATGTGAGATGTCACACCAGGACCCTCCAAGGTCCCAAACCCCAGCTCAGGCACTGGAGGCAGAGTGAGGGAATCCCTGTCAGCACACACAGCACCAGTGCAGCTGCAGAGGGTACAAAGGCCGATCTCAGCGGTGGCTCCCTGCACATTCTGCTGCACCACGGAGGGATACCTCAGCATGTGAATCCATCTCAAAACCAGTATAAACCAGTAAACCCAGGACATTGCTCCAGCTGACATGTCAACTTTTCTTTATTACTTCAAACACACTATTCAAAGCAAACATCCTCCCCTGGGCTCTCTGCCACCACTTCTTGCCCCAACGCCCCAGCAAAAAGCTGCCCAGTGATGTGACCTCTGTCAAGCTGGTTGTGTCGTTCTAAAAGCCACCCATTTTCAACCACAGGCATCCACCACCAGCCAAAGCCAACCCACGGGCCTCGCTATATTTAGCTTTGGTTTCGTTGGGCTTTTTCCACTGTATGAAAGTTTTGGGCTGAAAAAAGCTCTCGTTTCCTATTCCCGCAGAAGCTCTCCCTGCCCCAGCTCTGCTGTTACAGGCAGCTCCAGCACATGGGAGCAACAAGCCCCTCAGCACCTTCCTTGACTTTGCTCTGAAAAGACAAAAACGACACCCCGTTTCACTTCAGGGCTTCAGCACGGATCCAGCTCCAGAAGGGACAGGATACAAAAGGCCCCTTCCCCACCAAGA
Organism: Upupa epops; assembly: GCA_013397515.1. Classification (NCBI taxonomy): domain Eukaryota; kingdom Metazoa; phylum Chordata; class Aves; order Bucerotiformes; family Upupidae; genus Upupa; species Upupa epops. The sequence goes on along the minus strand of VZRI01013649.1, from coordinate 204,227 downwards.
GCACCTCAGCAATGGGAATGGCTGGAAGACAAAATTCCCTTCCCATAAAAACCCTGTGTGAATGTGCCAGGTGAGGAAATCGGCCCCAGATCCAGCAGGGTCAGTTCTGGCTGGCTGCTGCTCAGGTCCCTCCTGCTGCTGGTGTTTCCTCAGCAGGAGCTGGCTTGATCCTATCAATCAGGACACCAGCTCGTCCCCCCCACCAAACACTTGTCTCAGCAGCAGCAGTGTCCTCAGCATCACCCAGCCCACAGCTTTCCCCTTCCCACTGCCAGCACTCAGGACGCGTCAGCCTATAAGCACTTCTGGTGCAACACAGCATCAGTGCTGTGACCTGCTGCACCCGAGTACCAGCACTCCAGCAGGAAGAGGCCCCTGTGCGTCACAGGCCGATGCCACAGCTCTCTGCCAGGAGCCATCCCCTGGACACCAAGAACAGAAAAGCTGCTCTCTGATGAGCACCACGGTTCCATTAGCAGAGGGGTCAGCAATGGGATGCCCTCTGCCACTTACCCAGTCCGCCCAGCTTTGGGAGAAAAAAGTTAATAGCACATTAGTCAAGCCCTGGAGCCATCCCCTGGGAGCTCAGCACTGTCAGGGCCACGCAGCACTGTACATGGGCAACACACAGCGGCACCAGGCTCAGAGGAAGCCATCCAGACTGAAGGGGACAGTCCCAGAACTGGAAAAACACAAGATAATCATTTGACTCTATAAAGAGAAGAGCTGGGGGTAGGGAATTACAGGGTAAGGGTTTAGGTCTGCCCCCGCATGCTGCAGGCAGCTCAGCCCATGGCCCCTTTGCTCCAAGCAGGAAGGAAAGGCTCCCCAGTGTATCCTTTTCAGTCCCCTCTGAGCCCTTGGGGAACAGGCAAGTTTTAGCACCAGTTCAGCCCTGGCTTCTTCCCAACAATTCCAGCTTCTCCCCTTGCAAAATCCCTCTGTGTACCAAGAGCAGGGGCTGCTCCCCTGGCAAGGCTGGAGCTTCAGGGAACAACCAGCACGAGCTCAACACACATCAGCAAAGGCACATCCTGTGCTTCACCCAAAACACTCTTCTCTCACTTATTTATAGAGAACTCTAGATGAACTCTAGATAATCCTTACTGTCTAGATGATTCTAGATGAACTAGACAGAATCACGGTGGCTTAGGCTGGAAGGGATATCATCATCGTCATCATCATCATCATCATCATCTAGTGCCAACTCCCTGCCACGGGCAGTGACACCTCTCACCAGACCAAGTTGCCCAGTGCCCCATCCAACCTAGCCTTGAACACTTCCAGGGATGGAGCAGCCACAGCCTCCCTGGGCAGCCTGTTCCAGGGCCTCAGTACCCTCAGAGGGAGCAATTTCTGCTTCAGATCTCATCTCACTCTCCCCCCTTCTAGTTTGAACCCAGCTCCCTTATCCTATCACTGAAGTCCCTCATAAAAAGTCCCTCCAGCTTTCCTGAAGCCCCCTCAGGTTCTGAAAGGTTGCTGTTAGGTCTCCCAGAAGCCTTCTCTTCTCCAGGATGAACAGCTCCAACTCCCTCAGCCTGTTCCCCAAGAAGCGGGGCTCCAGCCAGTTCTGTGTCTTTCATGATAGTCCATGACTGGAGATTCCAGAACTGGATGAAGGACTGCAGGTGAGTGAGGTTTCACAGAAGCAGAGGGACAGAATCATCTCCCTTCATCTGCTGATGACACTTGATCAAGCCCATAGTGATTGTGAAGGTCCCTTCAACCTAAACCACCCTACGACTCTGTGACTTGACCCCACTTGGTGTCCATCCTACTGGCAGCAATGCTTGGGCAGCACAGCTGAGCTCGATGGGCTTTGGCACCCTTGGAGCAAGCAGCTCCCACCAGCTCTATTTTCATATCGTCACAATCATCTCCCAGCTGCCACTTGCAGAGAAACCTCAGCACTACAGAGGCTGTGCTGCAGAGCACCAGCCTGGCTGTGGCCCCAGCAGCGGAACCGAGCGCTCAAGCAAACAATCCCTGCTCCTGCCTGTTGCCAGTGAGCAGGACAGACACAGAGCTGGGAACGATGGCCTGAGTTTGTGCTGGGCATGACAGGCTGGGTCCCAAACCAGCATCCCACAGAGCAAACCCAACCCTCACAGGAGGCAATATCCCAGTGGAAGTCAGAATGTCCCTGCCCCTTCCAAGGTCTCTCCTTCTACACTTCCCTCCTTGGCCATGGCACAGCTATGGGATCACTTCTTTCAGAGACAGATGCTCGGGTTTCTCCACAGGTCTGCAGATGTGAAACCCCACCAACAGAGCTTCCCAACTGCCCTCTGGCCACAGAAACCCAACAACTGCACACACTGTCCCAGAGAGCAGCTGCCCTCTAGCACAGGACACAGAGCGCTGTGATGGATGCTCTGTCTGGAATCACCAGAATTAAAAGAGGACTAAAGGAGAACCCCACGCCACCTCCTCCTGCGTCTGACATCACTTGAGCAGGAGCAGCTCAGAGTAGGTCTGCTCCATCATGCCCTGATGCTCCTCATCCTCCTCTTCCTCCCCTGCAGAGGAACTGTAAAAGCAAAGCAAACCTCCACACCTTCAACAAGGACTCTGGCTTGTCCCAGCCAGAGATGTCAGACGCAGCCCAATGCTTTACCAGGTTACTGGTATGAACACGGAAACCAGCTGGTGCTACAAGGCAGCGAGCTGTCAGTCTGCCAGCAGAAACACCCTCATCTCCCAAGTAAGAAACACCAGGATGCTTATGCTCCAGCACAGTGGGAGAAAGCCAAAGCCTGTGGAGATGGAGAAGCTTCAGGTGACCCTGTGGAGCAGTCCTCAGGGGACTCTCTACACCCAGTACCTGGCCCCAGGTCCTCTTGGGTTTTTTAGATAAAACCCTCATGTTTTTGGTCAACACAAAGTCCAAACTGGAAGGAACTCAGCTCAACCCTTCCCACACCAGCTTTACCACCACATGGCAAATAAGAGGAACCTACAATTCTAGGGAACGTGGGCAGCACTGGACGGGAGAGGCAACAGGGACAGGGGGGCTCCAGGGGACATGGGGGGCTGTCAGTGGAGGCAGGCATTGAAAGCACTGTGGCATCACATCAATAGGTATCCTTGGCACCACTGCCCTGAGCACATCCCAGCCTGGACACCCAAACAAGGACCCTCTGAGCACCCTTGTTCTGTTCATTTGTCACCCCTCTATCACCAGCAACAGGTGCAGGGAGCACATTTAAGAGAAGACTGAAACTGGACCCTGGTCCTGATTGTCCCTGGGCTACAATATCACCCCATCACAGACAAAAGTGAACACTGGCCCCAGCATGGCAGCACCACCCCAGCCCTGTGCCCATAAGCCCTGCCACCCCCTGTGATGATCACTGTGGCACCAACCAGATGGCTTAGTCCTTCTTGCAGCTCCAGGCTCAGCCCCATCCTGGAGAGGATGGTCTCTGCTGGTGTTTTCACCCTCAGGATCTCTCTTTGTTGAGGGGGTCCCAACACCCAGCTCCAAGATGCTCGTGCAGGAGGCTGAGCACACAGGGAGCAGCAGGGACCGTCCTTTTCACAAAGGCTTCTGTGCTGCTGACACGGCCACGGGTATGCTTTTCCCCAAAGCATCAAGCAAAGGCAGCAAGTCCTCAGAGCCTGGCGTGGTGTGCAGCCGTGGCAGCAAACTGGGCTCCATCAGGGCTCCAAGACCCAGGAGTTCCTCAGGCACTGCAGACCCCGTGCAAGGACAGCAGGGCTGCTAAGAAGCACCTTCACCTGGATGTGGGAACCCACGCAGAAGTTTTACTCGTGACATGCTGCAGCAAGAACCCCCCCTTCACTCACTTGGTGCCTATGAAACCTCCTTTCAGCCTGACCCCGCTGGCTTCAGGTGCTCTCCCTGCTGGAGAACAGGGCGCAGCAGCCCCCAGACAGTGCTTTTCCAGCCTGCTACTGCTGCATAGGGGCAAGCGGCAGCTCTGAAAACCAAACCACAGTGCTGGAGGGAATGCTGTGGCAAGTGGCCCCTCGGTCACCGTAAGCAAGTTGGGGATGCCCCAAGCTCAGAGGGAAGATCAGTGACAGAGAAGCTAAACCTCCTGGAGGAAAACTCCACGGGAGAAGAACCCTAAGTGCTGCTCGTTGAGTACAGGATGGTTTCAGTGGAAGCTCCACTTGCACGGCCCCGAAAGGGGGGACCCCAGCACTGTGCCTGCCTAGCTCCACTGACGGGCACGGGAGAGCCACCGCTCCAGCTCCTATTCCATACTACGGGATGAAATACACCTCTGGAAGAAAACTCCTTTCCTGGAAAGAAGCTGCGGGCAAAGCCCAGCATCACCACCACTGACAACGAGACCACCCCTAACTGCTGCCATCCCCAAGGTCTCGGTGTGGAGAAGACAAAGGCTTTGGCCGGAGGAGGGAGCCTGCACGTTCCTCTGAGGGCTGGGCTGGGCTGGGCTGGGGAAGGAACGATGAGAAAAAGCAGCAGCTGTAGCCACAGGAGCACCCAAGAGCAGAGCCAGATCATCCCTGCTGCCGTTAGTCCTGTGGAGGGCATCACTGCTCCAGCCAGCCCTGAGCCACTCTGAGCCACGGATATACTCAACACAACCCCCCAAAGGGGAAATTCAGATTTGGAGAAATACCAAGGGGAGGAAATGCAGAGAGCAGGAGCAGCCCCAGGACACGCTGTGAGCTTCTGGCTCAGAAGAGGACACCGACACCACTGGGGAAGGAGCAGACCCCAAGCCCCCTGCTGCCCTCCTAGGTTAGAGATTTTCACCAAAGCCACAAAGCTGCCTGACGTCTTGCAGCCTCATCCCGGCCCAGCACAGGGGCATCTGAGTTCCCCACGCCAGGCACCAAAGACCAAAGACGGGAGATGCTGCTTTGTTTTGGTTCTCCAAAATAAACCTCTGGCACAAGGAGCAGGTCTCGCTAGCAGGGGAAGCGGGCGAAGCTCCCGCTGGGCTGGTCAGGGCTGCAAAGCAGCAGAACCTGTTGATGCAGCCACGAATCTCCCCTTGGCTGCCCCATCACTGAGAAGCCATTTCTGAACGGTGGTCGCTGCACAAGACGAGCTCCTTTCTTGGCCGTGAGCAAGAAGGCTGCTGCCACCCTGCTCACTCTTGGCTGCTCCACGCAGACGCTGGATGGGGGCCACACACCACGCTCTGGCCGCTCTGCAGACATTCAAACCTCTGTGTGTCCCCCCATGCCATGCCTGCACATAGGCAAGTAAACACATTCCATGGGGGGCGCTTGGCCATGAGCAGCTCAAGGAACTGGCCCACAGCAAGGGGAGCCCGGAGCCCCAGCATCTGCTCCACAGTTCCCAACAGAGGCTGCAGGAGGCATGCTTTCCCAGTTTCCCCCAGACCTGCTCCAGGCTCCAACCCTGAAGCAGCTGTGCATTCAGAGGTGGAAATCCCAAGTTTACCATCCCTCTGGGAACACAGGGGGAGGATGGCAAAAGGTCTCTCGCAGGACACAGCACCCAGCCTCCCCAGGAACATCCTGCCCCACAGACGTCTCCTTACCCAGCCACAAAGTCCTGGCAGTGGCAGCATTGACCAGTCCCAGTTTGCTTGCCCCGAGGCCCATCAGCACCACAGACTCCCTCCCAGCAAATCTGTGGCCACAGATATCCGGGGTGATACGATGTGCAGGGCAGCCACAAGAACTGTCCCATAGATGTGATGCCAGCAGAGTCAGCAGAAAACTACCAAAGATTTTCTTAGTACTGAAGAACCTCTTCCCAAAAGAGAGGAGGAAAATGAACCCAGAGACCCTTCCTCCCTTGTTTCTCCAGCATCAATCCCCCAAGCAGCACTGGTGGTAGCTTGGGGCTGGGGATCCTCTTCACCAAGACCAAGCACATCTGCAGGGCTGTTTGCAGAGCCAAGTGCCCCCGTGTCTGGAATCAGGAGGAGGAAAAGGGCTCCAACTCCCCATCCCCGCTCTCAGCATCATCCTGCAAACACGGTTCTATGTGGAAAATCCCATTTACGCCCCTGCTGTGACGGCACAAAGTTGAGCTCTGACAGGGATAGGGACGGAGGCAGCACAGTGCCTAAGAAATACCCTGAGCCCCCTGCCAAGACCCAAGACTTCACTCTGGGGCTAGAGAGCACGCCCAAGAATCTGCAAGTCAATCCACTCATCATTTTCTAATTCACAACTAATTAAAAATGGGTCCTGTAAGGAAACAAGAGCACCCATGTGGCTCTCTTTTGCGCTTCGAGCAATCTGAAGAATGAGAAAAATGCTGATGCTCCGTGGCCTCAGCACAGTTTGCATCAATTAAAACCCCAGTCCTCGGCCACACGTGAAGAACAGAACTCCACAGACTGCTTAAAAAAACCAACCTGGAGGAAAGGGTTGGGTCAGACAGGATCAAGATGGGCTGTGAGTGTGGCTGCCACTGAGAACCCGCCACGCTCGATGGAGCTGAACAGCCCTGCAGCGCTGCTGATGTGAGCAAGAGCCCTTCACTGCCCTTCCCAAGAACCCAGCCAGGTACCAGAGCCTTCCACTGTGGATTTATCAGCTAGCAGTGACACCCCTCAGCAGGCATTTGCTTTGATTTCTCTAGGAAGTATTTAAGGAAGAAGGAAGGCAGGAGCCTGCCTCTGCCCTGCAGGGAAAGGCACAAAACCCAGTCAGAAGTAAAGCCAAAGGAAGAAACCTGCGATGTGGCCTCTGGTGTTACCAGGACTCTGCACCAAGACCTGGCACTGCTTCTCCCATGCGGAAAAGCGTCCTGGGGCAGCACCTTCACTGGGAAACTGCTGCACCACGCTGGGTGGACCTAGGGCAAGAGGACACTTCCAGGTTGAATCTCTTGCTTTCCATTCTTGTAGCTCTTGTGCAGCATCTCTGTCCCTCTCTCTGTTCTCCCCCATCCCTTGTCTGCTAGTCCTCTCCTCCTTGTTCCTTGTCCCCTAGGTCCATCCAGCTAGCTGCTGAGGCTCCCAGTTTGGTCAGAGGTCCCTGGCTGTCCCCTGCCACACACAGGGCCACTCAACTCCCAGCAGCAAAGCCCACACTTCTGTTCTCCCCTTCCCTGCTCCCCAGAAAATCCAAATGATCTCCAGTTTTCCTTTCTTGGAGCTGCATTTGCTGTGCCGGGAGCTATTTCCATTGCGAAGAGGAAAAGGGGGCTGGGGGACCTTCATGCAAAGGCTGCTCTGTTTGTTTTACAGGCTGTAAATTCTTCCGTGGGTCCCTTTCGCCCCCTCCCCTCCCTCATAGCTGCCACGGCAGCTCCTGCCTGCATGTTCTGCAATCAGCACCAGCAGCACCAACCAACATCCCGTATCCCCACAGGGCCCTTGTCCTGCCCACAGCCACAGCAGGACAGAAGCCACTGCCTGTCTCCCTGAGCCAGACACACGGGTGCTCAGGGGATGCTCAGGATGGAGCAGCAAGGCCCAACGAGGACTTATAAAAGCATCACTCCATCTCCCCAGAGAGGGTTTAGCAGGATCCCCTCAGGGAGGCAGCAACAGCTCCCCAGGGACAGTGATGCCTTCTTTCAGGCCAGTTCCCACCCAGACCGACCTTCCAAACCACACTCGCTCCAGGGAACTTTGGGACCACGCCATCCCCATCCCTAAATCCTGGCAATGACACTCTTGAGCTGCAAACCCCGGTGCTGGGGACCCTTGGATGTGTGTGGCACCTCCGTCAGCACCACCCCTCATTCACTTTGTCCAGTGGCTCCAAACTGGGTCCGATACCAGGCAGAGCAGCAAAGAAGTGGCACACGGAAAGATCTGCGAGTGTTCGTCCCGCTCACCGGCACGATGCCGGGCCCAAGCGGCTCCGTATCCCAGGCAGCTCAAAGCAGCCTTGTTTCTCGCTCTGCCCTGGTTACAGGGTCGACTGCTGCCTAGCACCAACCACCAGGACAGAGGTGCCTCTGTCCTCACCAGACCTGGACCACACTGCCGTTTGCCGTGATGAAGTGGCCAGAGTTGGCCCTTACAGGTTGCTGAGACACACTCAAACCAGGAAAGCCCCTCAGAATCCACCCGAGGAGGAATCCATGGCCCTCAAGGAACTCACGGGGAGGTCTCGCTGGAATTCTGCTGTGGAACATGTGGGTTCAGCCGAGAGACTCCAAGCAGCAGCCCCTGGCACTGCTCTCCGGGACAGCCCTGGGTGCCCATCGACTGCTGCTCTGCTAGCGCTCAGGCACTACGTCTGTCTCGGCCGAGGGTGCCTGATGTGGGGCTGGACCCCTCACCCAGCTAGATCCCTCTCCCAGCACAGGGTCACTGCCCAGAGCATCGATCGCCCCACAAAGTGACAGCAGCCCTGGCTTCCCAGGTGGCTGGGGGCAGAGGGAAGAGAGAAGGAGAGGAGGGAGAAGGAGAGGAGGGAGAAGGAGAGGAGGGAGAAGGAGAGGAGGGAGAAGGAGAGGAGGAGGGGACCAGTGTCCTCCTGGGAGGCCATTTCCAAATCTGCTTCGGCTCTCCAAGTGTTCCTAGAGAAAAGAGGCCGCGGGGTTTCGGCTGCTGCCTGGGCAGAGGTCCCCAATTTCACTCTTTTTAGAAAAAAAGAAAGTTTTCTCCGAAGGGCCAGATGAACCCGAGGAAGCCCCCAGCCCCCAGAGCTGCTCCTGGCCGCTGGGCTGGGCTCTCCAGGACCAAGAAGTGTCTGAAATGGCAACTCCACGGGCGCCGGGCTCACGGCGACTCCGGAAAGTTTAAACACAACAGCAGACCGATAAAAACTCCGGTCCACGCAGGCTGCTGCGAGGGGAGCCACCCAGCCCCGGGTCTGCAACGCAATGCCCGGCTGCAGCCCCGATCCCGCGGGGCTCTCTGTGGGAT
>VZRI01013649.1:182095-194715 GCA_013397515.1 Upupa epops | reverse complement strand
CACCTCCCATCTCCCCCATCCCCGCAGCTGCCCATCCAGCCCTGTGCCTCGGAGCTGCTCGGGGCGTGCGGGTGCGGGGGAAGCCCGCGGTACCGGCAGCACCAAGTCGGGCCAAACCAAGCGTCAGCCCCAGCCCCGATCCGGGAGTCCAGAGGGGGCGTCCGGCGGCGCCGTGAGCCGCCGCCGTGTGGTTTCGGTCACGGAGGATGCTCGGAGGGGCCGCTTCAGCGCCCGAGCTGCTCTGCCGGCTCAGGGCTGTGGTACCCAGGCTGTGGCGACCCAGACGAAGCTTTCGCAGCCTCTCTCCCTGCCCCTGACACCGAACCGGGCAGCTGCAGCCTCACCCGGGGCTGGGGGGTGCTGAGGTCAGACCCAGCTCATCGCACCCACCCTGCCCCAACAGCAGCCTCGTCCCTCTGGCCCTGAGGAGCTGCGGCTCCCCAGCACCGACCCGGGGAGCCAGGGGTGAGGGGCCTCACACGATACCCGGTATCCAAAAGTTGAACATAAAAGGCTTTAGGAGACCTCCAAATACCCTCTAAAGGCTTCTACCCTCCCCTGCGGACAGGGCTGCCCGGCCCCCCAGAGTCACCCAGCAAAGGAAAGTGGAAAGTGTTTGGGCCGCAGAGTTCTGTGTGAGGGGAGCAGCCGGAACAGGGGCCACAGCACCGCAGGTTCTTACTCAGGGGGTTTCTTAAGCCCCAAAAGCCATTCGCACCTTAACAATCCCGTGCACCAAGCCAGCACAGCCTCTCACGCCTTCCTGTGCATCGGGTGGGAGGTAACGGGTCACCCCGAGCACCTGGAGGAGATTCAGCATCACAGCTTCTGAAACAAACAGGACCCCCGGACGTGAACGAGGAGGTGGCAACACCTGTGGCACAGCCCGATGATCTGGTTGTATCGGTGCGGAAAGGGTGATGGCACGGTGCCCATCCTGTGGGAACATCCCTGAGGATGCAGGAGCCTACACCCTCCTCTTCCAGCTCCCCAGGGATTTGTCTAGGTGGCACAGGGGAAGTCAGACCTTGAACTGTAGACTCTGCTATTCAGAACGTGAGCAAGATGCTGCTTCCAACGGCGCAGGGGGCAGGTTGTGGCCCTGAGCAGGCACGATGTGGGGCAAGCGAGTGTGTGAGCCAGCCACGGGCTGTTCGGCTCTTGCAAAAAATAAATGAACCCGCTGTTTCCTGGCAAGGCAGGAAGGACCTGCAAACTGGTGCCAAGATGGGTTTTGGGGATGCAAACCCTCCAGGTGTGCCCAGTGAAGCACATCAGCACCGGGGCTGAGGCGGTTTAGTAAGCCAGGGATTCTTGTTTAATTATGGCAGCGCTGGGAGCACAACCTCGCTTGGGTTTCTGCAGCTGGACACGTGCTGGGGCTGCCCATGGGGCATGAAAGCAACAGCCCAGAGGAGAGGAGGGCATTGCCCAAATCCTCACTCCCGTCTCTCAATACTGGAGAAGTCCTGGGGATGCCCCCACAGAGGTGGCTGGGCATGATGGACTCGTGAAGTCCTGGAAGGAGGAGCCTCCATTCATCCCAGACAAACTCAACATCCCTTTCCTAGGAGGTGAATCCCATATAAAAGGAGGAGAAGCAGCGGAGCCAGAAGTCTTTGGATGCCATGGAGCATAGCCACCTCCTGACCTGGCTCGTGACTGTGTTTTGGTAGCCCCTCACTGATTAGAAGATAATTAGCACTTCCTAATAATGAATGTCTCCAGTGTGGGCCAATAGGCCCTCACCTCTTCTCCTCCTAATCCAGTTTAGTCCCAGTTGAGTTGCTACTCACTGGAGTAGGAGGAAACACATTTCTCCCTTCTCCTGGGACCTTTCCAAGCTGTCTGACCTCCCTGGCCCTGACTGCTTGCTGCCAGACGAGGAGGCGCAGCCGTGCGCAGGGAATGGCCAACCGCTCCGCCAGCCCTGCTCTCGGGAGAGCGACTTGCACCAGCAATGGACGGGAGCGATGGGCTCGTCCCTGCTTTACCCTGTGCTGGGGACACGGGGTGTCTGCAGCTTCTTCCTGTAGCTGGAGTGTCTGTCCTTGTCCTCCTCCAGTTGGGAAAATAATGGCTGGCTTTCGGCCGAAGCGACAGAGCACATGGGGAGTGGCCTCGGCAGAGGGGCTGCAACAGAACAGAGTCAAACAGCACCGGCTTGAGTGACAGTCACCCTGCAGGGTTTGAAAAACACCCAGGGACGGGTTTGGGTTTGTGCTCCTTGCCTGTCTGCAGCTGGAGAGCTGCCCTGGTAGGAGCACTGGCAGCAGTGGGCTCAGGCAGGGATGCCCAGCTTCCTGTGTGCTGGAAAATAAGCACCATTAACGAGCGGTGGGACCCGGGCAATCAGGATGGGAAGGAAAACCCCCTCTATGAAGCTGGAGTGTTCAGTGACAACAAGGCACCCTGTGAGTTACTGCGCTTGGGGTTGATACGGGGCACATTGGATTAGAGGATGGGATTTGGGGTTTCCTAGACCTCAAGAGCAGTGTCCAAGGCACCAGGCAGATGTTCAGACAGTTCTGCATGAACCCACTGGACACATCTGAGGACTGACAGGTCCAAAGGGTCTATTTTACAGCCTGGGGAGGACACGTGGGGATGTTCCATTGACCACAGAGCCTGCATGTCTTGCTCCATCATGCTTTTCCAAGGGAGTCCCCCCAACCCATGGTCTACGCAAGGGCTGGGGGCTCCAGGAGAGCAGCACTGGAAAGCAAAGTCGGGCCTGCAGGCAGAGGCTGGTGAGGGGTTGCTGATGCCTCAGGCATTGCTCTGCTGCAGCGGTGGCAGCTGGGGACTGACAGCACCTACCAGGCCCTGCTGCGAGCTCAGTGCCTCAGTCTGCGCTGCCTCAGACTCATCCTGGCCCTGACTGGGACCAGCTGGGCCAAGATCAACACCCACCTGGCAGGAGCTGCAGCGCTGAGGTCACTGCTTAGGGAAGGGGCTGTCTTGGCGTCTGCTGGCTCCTCTCCCTCTCCTGTGCCGGCAATGGGAGAAGGCCACGTTGCTCTCCTGCTTTGGAGGCAGGCAGGGACAGCCAGGACAGCCCCTAGCCCAGTGACGGAGAGGGGCTTCCTCCTATGTCCACTGCTGGGTCCTGAGCTGCAGTCAGAGGGGCTGTCAGCAGTCCCCTCACCAGGATGCGCAGTCTGACACGTTCCCCTGTGCAGCAGGGAACTCACACAGGGTAGTGACGGGGCACTTGTCTCCAAAGCACCCTACCCTGCAAGGACAAGCCCTGAGACACTTCGCAGGCGGATAAGCTCCTCCACAGCCACAGAGGTGGCCATCAGATGTCTGGGTAATGCTGGTGCTCCAGAGGATTTGAGTTTCCCAGGCATCAATGGATTGAGTGCTGGGAGAAGCATCTCAGGGCCACGGGGTTGTTGGGGAGACCCTCTTCCTGCAGTTTGCTCTGTGCTCCTTGCCTGAGCACAGAAACAGAACAGCTAAGATCAGCCCCAGCTTTATGCAACGCCCAGCTGCGGGTGGAAGGATCCCAGCCAAAAAGAAGGGCCATTTCCCTGCCTCCAAACCAGCTAGTGCCTTGTGAGGAGCAGAAGAGGATTTTCCAGCTGCAGGGGTCCCTCCAGGGGCTTGGTCAGGCCCACATTCTCCCCTCAGCCCCCTTCCCAACTCCACCAGCTCCCAGCAACACTAATGGGGTCCCTGTGTGGGATTTCTGAGCTGCAGATCTTGGTGCTTTTCGCTGCTCTTGCTTCTGCAGCCCTTAAGAGTCAGGCAAGTTCAAGCCGCAAATAATTTATGAAAACCAGATGTGCTCCCTCAAAGCTGCCATGAGGAATTTCAGGGCTCTCCAGCCCCGGGAGGGCCAGCGTCGAGCTCCCTGCCCTTCCGCTGCGGGGGCGAGATGAGGCCAGGGGCTGCCTGGGGAGAAGCACTGCCCTTGGAGCCTGCTGTGTCTCCATCCTCCCCAGCCACCCCAGGCCTCCTGGAAAGGAACAGGAGAGGAATTCCAGCCATTTACCCAAAGTTTGCCTTTTAGAGAAACACTTTCTCCATGCGAATCAGGGGCAGATCAGTAGAGCTGGTCAGTGGAGCTGGGACAGGAGGCAGCTGGAGAGCAGTGGGGGGACAGACCATCCCCAACAGCATCTTCCTCCTGCCGGATGTGGGGATGAGGCTGAGGAGCAAAGATCCCACCCTGTCTTGAAGCCTTTTCCAGCTGGAGCAGCAGGATCCAGTGGCCACTCCATCAGCCCCAGATGCTTTGTTCCCACCTCTGCCACTGCCTTACCTGGTAGCCACAAATCCCCTTCTGCCTCGGTTTGAGGGGTTCTGACATCAGTCCCAGCCGATCCTCTGGGTTTGGGTGTGAGAGGGTTGATTCTCAGGATTAGCAGGAGCTGGGATGAGCCAACGCTGAACACAGCAGGTTCTGAGCACTGAGCTCAGTCCAGGCCAAGAGCAAGGAGGTTGCCGACACGGCAGCCTGTGTCCCGTGGACCCTGGCCAGGGCCTGCTCATGGCTCCCGCACACCAGCGGCTTTGGTCAAGAGAGGACAGAGTTGAGCTGAGCTGATTTTTTTCTCCCTGCGAACGCCAAGTAGAGCCAAGCACCTTGTGATCCTGCTGCCTGCCTTCCCCATGGCTGCTCACAGCTGATCCTCCTGCCTGGGAGGTTTCCTTGCTGTCAGCCTGCTTCTCCCCACGGCATCCCTGTGTTTCCAGCATCATCCTAGGCCTTTTTTAGCTCCATGTACACCGTCGACCACCTTGCCCCATTGCTGCAGCTGAAGTCACAAACAGTGGATGGGAGAGCAGCTCCAGGCTGGTGGGGCAGACAGAGGGTACCCCCAGGCTGTTCTGGCTCAGCTTGAAGCCTGAGACCATCTCAGCACTTGTGAACAGCGAGTAACAGCGACAGAAACGCCAAGTGGCAGCCTAAGGACAGAGGGAGAGGAGAAGCTGTGGAGCCCATCCCACAGCCAGATGCAGGGCTGGGAGCGAAGCGTGGAGCATGCGGCGCTGAGCTGCTTCTCCCGTCCCCTCGCGCCCCCGTGCCGTTAACGCGTGGAATGAGAGCGTGTCTCGGCCTCGGCTCCTGCTCCCCAACCCCATGCAGACGATGCTGTCCTTGTGGCCAAGCAGTTTGTTGCTGGGTGTTAACGTGGCGAGGGCAGCCAAGCGGCTCCACATTTGCTTGCCCTCTCACTCCCACCCAGGGCGGTGGCCGGGGGCACCCACGGGCAGCATCAGAGCCAAAGGTGAAGCAGGGACCATGGGCACCGTCGTGTACAGTGGTGGGAATTCAGGGGTTTGATGCAAAGATTCACTGGAATTTGGTCGAAGAGGCCCCGGCCGGGGCCGGGCGGGGGCCAGTGCTGTGCTGTGTCCCACTTCCATGAGCTACAAATCTCTACTGCTGGGTGCTGGGATTGGGAAGGTCTCCTAAGCAGTCAAGGCTGCTTGATGCAGGCCTGTGCAGTCCCCAGAAAATAACACCCTTCAGCAGCAAAACCTTGGGGAGCCACTGGCAGCAGCAGCAGCAGCAAACTTTGTGCCAAGAGTTTGCCGGGACACAACCTGCGAGTGGCCCGTTTAGCAGAGAGAATTCCAGAGTGACCTGTAAGCACTAACGCAGCAGACGAAGCGCCCGGTGAGGCAGCCCCTCAGTCTCGTTCCTGTCGGCACCAAGCCGAGTGTGCAATCCCGCAGTCATGCATGAGAGGTGGGTACCTGGCCCGGAGGCTCCTGCATCTGCTGCTGAAATGCTGCCGTCGCCTCCCCCTGTCCAGATTCGCGTCACTTCATCTAAACTGGCACCAGAGGCTGGTCACTTCATCTAAACTGGCACCAGAGGCTGGAAACTAAGCAATGGCAGCACTGGGGAGGGAGCCCAGCGGCTCTCGGTGTTGGGTTTCAGCCATGCTCAGCTGACAGATGACTTGAAGTTAGTCCAGTGAGAGCGACATCAGGTTTGCAGCGAAACCCTGATCCCCAGGGATTCTACCTCTGGAGGAAACAGGCTCTGCTCGGCAGCTACCAACCAACTCTGTGGTGGGGATGCGATGCCCAGGGACGCCCCAGCCTGCAGACGAGCTGGGCGAGTGCACTAGCAATGCCCAGTCATTAGCTCAGCACTAAACCACTGACATCTTCGCATTCCTTGTGGTGTATTCTCTTTCTAAGCTTACAGGACCCGGCAGGAAGAGATGAAGAGCTGAGTTTCTCATCACTGTCAATATGATTATTCCAGGTGACTGAGACTGGAGCCTGCGGTGCCCCTGGGCTGGGGAGCAGCCACCTGCTCTGGACACGGCCAGCCAGGGCACGGGAGTTCAACACAAACTTTCTGTCAGCAGATACCAACAAAAAGCAGTTTCTGCGTCCCAGCCGCACACAGCTCCTTCAGGAGGAGTGAGGGAGAATCGCACCTCAGCTGTCTGTCCGTCCATCTGCTCTACAAGACAATCAACACCAGTAATTAGACGAGCACTGCCAGTTTCCAGACATCGCTCCACTCTCAGGCAGAGATCTCACCACTCAGAGCTGCTGAATGCGACCTCCCTCCACCCCTCTCTGCCTCGTCCTGCGTCACCTCTGCGCAGCCACCCAGCCCTAGAGCTCACAGCAGCAGTACGGCGAGCAGACCAGTAAGAGCCAAGCAAATCAGTTTCTTAAAACTTATTTTAATATCCATGTCTCATCTGTTGGGTAGAGCCAAAACAGTCTGGCCTGGCTGAACTTACAAATTCTTCATACACTTCTCCTTAAGTAAATGAACAGGTGTGGCAATCCGGTCTGTCCCTGGAAGTGAAACCCCTATTAACAAGGCGGGCGTCACAGCCACAACTCTGCCAGGGTCCTTCACTGCCGTCGGCCCTGGGAAAGGCCACGGCCAGTCCCAGGTCCCCAGATGAGTGCTGCACAGCAGGAATAAACGCATCTGACACAGAACTCGTCATGCCTGCAGACAGCACGCGCGGTATGCCCAAAGAGCAAGGGACCAGGACAGCAAAGAACCCTGTTAGAATTCTCAGGGCTGTGGGTGGACACCAACTCGCTGGCTTCAGCGAACAGGGTGAAGCACCAGCCCTGACTTTGCCTGACAGAGGCTGAGCAGACACGCTGAGTTGCTGCTTACTGAACAGTGAACTTCTGGAACAGAGCAGCAGGGATGGAAAGGGGGAAGAGATGGCGGCTGAGGACTTAAAGACGCAGTTTTGAAAACCCTGGGTTTAAACATTGCAGCTTAGAGACCACGTGCAGCTGTCAGTGCCCAGAGCCTGTGGAAAGGCCCAGTCGCTGCTCCAAAACCCCCCAATGAACACCGGAGCAGCAGCTGTGCGATACCCCAGGTCCACTGCTTAACCCCTCCTGGCTCCTCCCTGTTTCAGGCAACACCACGTTCTTGAGGAGGTTTAAGTGCGGTGTTCGCAGAGGCTTATGCTGAAGCAGGCAAGCAGCAGCTCTCTCTGAAGGCGAGCGACCAAGAACCATTCACCCCACAAATGGTAGTTGGGCAGTACTGAGCCCCCCAAACAGTCCAGAGCTGCAGGAAGTCCTGGAGATGCCCGGGATACTCCTCCCCCCAGCAGTCTGGTGCTGGGCACGGGGGAGTCTGGTGTTTAACCACCCCCCTGGACTGCAGCAGTGCACTGCTCAGCCCCCTCCCGAGCCAGACCTCCTACCACTGCATCTTTAAATATTTCTGGCTCTGAACTCCCGCCGCATGTCAGAGCGCTCCAGCCTGGCTACCACATGTTCAGTGCTGAGCCTTCTGTGTGCATCTCAGCTCTCCTTCAGCATGGGGAGAAGAGGGGCAGAGCAGGGACAAGAGGGCTGTGTCTTGCGGCAGGCTGACTCCAGCTGAAGGTGGGAGACTTCAGGCAGATCACAGAAGGGAGACAAGAGCAGGGTGTTTGCCTCCTTCAGTGGTTGCTCCCTTCTCATTTGAAATCAGAGACGGTGACAGCAAGTTAGCAAAGTCAGCACGAGGTGAAGTGTTAAGGGGGGAGGAAGCTTTGCTGCCAAGTCACCTAACCCAGAAGAGCAGGCAAGTCTTCACATCTTTCTAAGGCAAGAGCTGTGCGGTGCAGTGTGAGCACAGATCACACCTGCCCCGCGCTGAGCTGGGATGCAATTCCTTGCCCTTCGCTGCCTGCCTCTAACAGTCAACAGACATCACAGCTCAGGAGAGCAGAGGGCACACCGTGAACGCGGCGGGGGTGTTTTCAAAAGGAGCAGCACTTACAATAAATTAACAAGGTGCAATCGCTGTGGAAGCTGGGAGGCCTGAGAGGCAGCAGTTGAAAACCTTGTGGCAGACTGAGTTGTGGTCCAGCGCAATCACAGGAGATCTGTGCAGGCCCATGCTCCTATGCTGAGAGGACGCAGCTAAGATGCCACCCCCTGGAAGCAGGCAGCTGCACCAGTCGTAGCAGGGGCACTGCCCTGAGCCTGCTAATACGGGTTTCACTTTGAGACCAGAAAACTGTTTTCTTCAAAAAAACTTGTTATTTTTTAAAAAAACTCAAATTAATTAGGGGTAAAACACTAACTCTAGTGCCATGAACAGGCAGGATCAACTTTTTTTCCCCTCCAAAGGGCAAAGAGTCATATACCATCCCCAGCTGAACCTTGGTGCTTCGAGCTTCTCAGGAGATGTTACCTAAACTTTATTAAAAGAAAAGAACAACGTTTAAATATCAACACTGGACTAGCCCAGTCTGTTTTCCAAAGTCCACATTCTTCATATGAAGCACACACGGCGTCCTGGGTTCCCCAAGGCTGCACGTTCAGGAGTTCACAGTACATGGAACCACGTCCTTTTGTATTTTCTTGAGTTTCCCTTCCTTGCTCAGAACAGCCACCCTTTTGCAGTCATTTGCTGGATAAACCTCGAGCCATCTCCTATCCCATGGCTTGGCCTAGATGCCGAAGGTTTTCTGGATGAGAGTTGATGCTGTCATGCTCTATGGATGGAAAAAAGCAAGAGGAAAAAAAAGCACCTGGTACAGGTTTCTCGAGACCCTTGCGAATTCCGTTGCTCCAAAGCTGCTTCTCCAAGTCTTTTGGCCAGTCCCCTCAAGCAGTTTTTGGCCTGTTAACTGTATCTCAGTTTGAAGAGCTGTTATTGGACGATCCAGAAGTCGATGCAATAGCAGCCCCGGCTGGGCTGCTTGTGGATACAGATTTACGAATGTGAGGCAGCAAGTAGGGGTCACAGGCCAGCTGCTGAACATCTATCCGGTCCTCCTTGCGGTAGGCCAAACAGCGTCTGATAAATGCCTGCAGACAGCCCAAAGGTAAAGCAAGAGTTAACGGACAGAACTGAAGAGCTCGCTCCTGCTTCCGAAACGCCTTCCCTCGTGACCAGAGTTAGTCCAGCTCCTACACCAGCAGCTCAAGAGCTTCTCAGGTGAGAGCACAGCGGCCCATGCAGCGCCGACTACAATCATCAGCCTGACAGCCACAACTCTGAGCCACTGACCGGTGTGCAGGACACAACCACCACTGGTTCTATGGACATCAAGAGAACAGAACTGCCAGCGCCATCACACTCGGGGCAGAACTTACCTTTGCTTCTGGCGTGACTACTGGCTTTGGAGGGAACTGCACCTCGGTAGCTTTCAGAATTGTGTTCTCCTGCAGAATGTCTTGCTGTGACTGGTTGTGGCCAAAAGGCTACAAAACCGAAAAGGAAGCCAGCTGTTAGAGGCTGATGACAGGGCTCAACACTCCGCACCCTCCCCCCGGCCATTCAGCATCACTTGACACCGGTGTTTTTCCAGGCAAAAGGCCCGTGAACGCTGTGAAGGCGCTGCAGATCCCAGCCGGTGAAGCTGCTCCTGCACCTACACCAGACAAAGGCTGGAACACACCTGGGTTGTGTCCGGCTCAGACAGGAGCTTCCAGACTGCCTAGGTCAGGATCACCACACGCAGGAGGGCCAGCATTTATCTGAAGTGGCAGGAGATTCACCCACCTCACTCTCTGCCGGGCTGGTCCCACTGTTTATCTCAGAGGCTGAACAATGCAGCAAGCCTGGCAGCCCAGGCCTTTGTGACACTGAAGTTACCAGAGATTCGTGCAAAGGAGAGCCGATGCCAACCCTTTTCCTGTCCCACCTGACTGCTTCTATTTTCATAAAGCAAACTGCCTTTCGCTCAGGAAAAATACCTTTTCCTGATCCCAACTCCTCCCCTCAAAAGCCATCCTGGGAGGTTCCAGAGCAGGGCTTTACCTGCCTTGTTTGGTTTTGCCCTAAAACAGAGCCACTGAACAGTATCAGGATCAACAAGGACTCCATGCACTGACAGTTTCATAAAATAATCCCAACCAGAAGGTTCAGGCGTCTGGCCGTGAATGAGACGCTTGTTCCACCGGTAACTGCCTTGGTGGGACCATGCCCAGCGGAGAGGGCTGTTCTGCAGATCCCTCTGCTGAGGGAAATGCCATTCAGAGCAGAACACAGTAAACTCTCCCCATTACACTAGCAGGGGCACTGTCCTGGGACTGATGGTAGAGAGGAGACAAGGTGGAAGCACCTTCCAAGTCTTGGGAGGAGACAGAAGCAGAACTCAGAGCTGCCTCATCATCACTAGGAAAGGAGTCAAAGGTCTTCTCACCTTCCTGCCATAGAGACATTGGTAGAAGATGACTCCCACTGACCACACATCTACTTTATTGGATATCTTTGGAGGTTCTTTTCCAACCACAAAACATTCTGGTGGCAAATACCTGGTAAGAAGGAAGCAACAACCAGTTATGAGCAGGATCTCTATCAACCTCCGTTCATTTTCTGCAGGCAGAAAGGCATGCATAAGCTTCTGTGATCAGGTACTGCCTTGAGACTCAAGGGGCCCCATTTCATTCCTCTGTGTCTTTGGGCCAGGGTCACCAACTGCTCAGGAACTACGATCCCTCCTGACAGTCGTGATCTGAATGAGTCAGCACCATCAGCTTCTTTTTACCAAAGCACATAAAACATCCAGATTCTCTTTAACAACAGCTAACAGTGCTGAGGATAAAAGGGCCTGGGCACCAACTCCACCCCAGAAACAGAGAGCCAAAACACGTACTGCCAGAAACACCATCCCAGATGCCATGTCCTAGTTAGAGACGCTCGGCCACGCTCAAGCTGCAGATAGCTTTCATTTTTAGGAACAGAACACAACTGTAAAATACCGAACGTCTTCACAAGTGTTCCTGTACAAATCCTGCCCACAGTGGCAGTCTGCAGCTCAGGCAGTAGCCAAGACTCGCGCTCGGTGGTGCTCACCGCAAGACTTGCAGTCAGTGGAAGGTGACGTGGTGACAACACTGACGCGAGTACAGGGGGAGTGCTGGAAACACCTTTCACGTGACACTTAGATGTGAAGCTCTGGCTATAGAGAGCACAATGAGATTCACATCTGCCCTAGTGGCTGCCTGCAGATTTTCACCTCCTCGTGTCAGTGAACACTCTTTCCATCTCCCTGATGCGCCTGAATTTCCCAACAGGCGTAGCACTCCCCTCCTGCATGCTTCCACTGCTAGGCAGTGCCATGACAGCCTATGCAATACAATCAGGCTGCACCCCAGAGATCACTGCTGCAGGGGCACACAGCGTATGTGCTGTTTCACTGGGCCCTCTGGGTAAGACTTGGTTTTAGAAGTACAAACAGTAACCCACTGAACGGCAGAACGCTGCTGGCCTTGAAAGGAGCTCTGTGACAACAACAGCAGTTTCCAGGGTCTCAAACCCTTGGTGTCTCAAGCTGTCACAGACAATGGCAGCACACACAGAGCCCACAGAGCCCCAAAGCTGTTTATAAACTGTACTTGATCTGTAGCTTGACAGTGCCCCAGGCAATGCTTACCAGTAAGTGCCAGCCCCCTGCGATGTCAGTTCCATGCCATCAACAGAGTTGTAGCTGTCATCATCCATGATTTTAGAAAGTCCAAAATCTGTGATTTTTATCTCTCCGCATGCAGTACCATTGACTAGAAGAATGTTACCTAGACAGAGGAAGGAAACCATCCCTTAGGATACACATCCAGCAGGAAAAGACAACCACAGAAACTTAGAGGTTGGAAGAGACCTCAAAAGATCATCCAGCCCAAGCCCCTGCCAGAGCAGGATCCCCTAGATCAGGTCACACAGGGCTGTGCCCAGGCAGGTTCTGAACATCTCCAGAGCAGGAGACTCCACAACCTCTCTGGGCAGCCTGGCACAGGGGGCTCTCTCACTCAGCATAAGAAAGCTCTTTTCCTTACATTTATGTGGAACCTCCTCTGCCCAGCTGGCACCTGCTGCCCCTTCCCCGATCACTGGGCACAGCTGAGCAGAGCCTGGCTCCATCCTCCTGGCACCCTCCCTTTCTGTGCTTATAAACACTGAGGAGGCCACCCCTCAGGCTCCTCCCAGCTGAAGACACCCCGCTCCCTCAGTCTCTCCTCATCAGGGAGATGGCTCCACGTCCTGAATCATCCTTGTGGCTCTGCACCAGGTGCTCTGCAGCAGTTCCCTGCCCTTCTGGAACTGAGGGGCCCAGAACTGGACACGATATTCCAGACGTGGTCTCACCAGGGCAGAGTAGAGGGGCAGAAGAACCTCTCTAGATCTACTAACCCACCCCCTTCTAGCCCACCCCAGCATG
>VZRI01013649.1:142784-181226 GCA_013397515.1 Upupa epops | reverse complement strand
CCTCAACCTTCACCGCTTCAACCAGACCCTCCTTGTTAGAGGATGAGATCCAGCAGCGCTCCTCTCCTAGTTGGCTCCCCCACCATTGTGAAGCTCTCATCAGTGCTCTGGAGGAACCTCCTGGGCTGTGAATGGCTGTAACCCAGCAAGTACCTGGGGAGTTCAAATCCCCCACGAGAACCAGGGCCTGGGACTGCCAGACTGCTGTCCAGAGAAGGCCTCATCAACCCTCTCATCCTGATCAGGAGGTCTGTAATAGACCCCCACTAGCCTGCCCCTTAGTTTGTACCCACAGCCTCTCAGCTTGTCCCTCACCCACCCCTGGGCAGAACCTGGCACATGCCAGTTGCTCTATCACGTAAAAAGCAACTCCACCACCTCACCTTGCTGGCCTGTCTTTCCTAGAAAGCACATGGCCATCCATGGCCACATCCAGCCACGGGAGCTGGCCCACCATGTCTCTGTAGCTGCCACTACAACACAACCCCTGGAGCACATGCAGATCTCCAAGTCCTCCTGTTTGCTCCCCGTGCTGCAGGCATTGCTGCAGAGGCATTTCAGAAAGACAGCTGAGTGCTCACTTTTTACCTCAAAAGGGTGGAAGACCACCTGATTCACATGATGGCCACTGGCTGAGGGGCTATTGTTCATCCTCTGACTGGTCAAGCTGGTTCCCCAGCTGGATATGACAACCAGAAAATTCCCCTTTGAATCCCCACCTCCCAAGGTCATCAATTTAAAGCCCACCCTAACTAAACTGATGAACCCACTGCCAAACATCCCTCTGCCCTTCCAGACTCATGAAACCCAGGGCTCCCCAGCAGATTACGGTCAGAAAAGCGAGATCCGTTGCCATAAACCTCAAAACCTTCCTGACGACACCAGTCACACAGCCAGCCGTGGATGCACTCAATGCCCCAGCTTTGGACTGCAAAACCAGAACCTCTCACTGGTACAAGAGAAGAAGAAAGTACCACCTGGGCACCATAGTGTTTTGCATGTGGCCCCAGAGCTCTGAAGTCTCTCTGGATTTTATTAAATTGTGAGTGTCAGTGTCATTTGAGCCCACAGGAAGAGCAACAATGGATAGTACTCCATGCTTTTGACAAGTTGGAGGATGCACTCAGCAACATCCTATACCCTAGCTACCAGGAGGCAGCACAGCTCCCATGACTCCCTTTCAACAGAGCCACCCACTACAAGCACACAATTTGCCTTTACGGCATCCATAATGCTCAGGCAGTGCAGTTACTCTTTGCAGGCAGTGCTTGGAAGTGTCTGCAGTAACCAATGCCAGGCCTTCATCCGTACCCTCATTTTCCTGGCCCTCACCCTCCAGAGCCCCACATTTACTGTAAGAGCAACTGGGAATATGCGTGCACCGAAACGTTACTCCGTGTGGGAGGACAAGGTACCTACACAGTGAGCTGCAGCAGCCTGCAGTACATGTTGTAACACGTAATACCGTGAGCTCTAGAGGCAACTCGGCTCCCACTAAGTGCTAGAACGTATCGGCCCATCCTTGAATGACCCAGTGTCCTGATATTACTTGGAGTCTCCAGATTCTAAGCCCTTCAAGCCAAATGAGCTTGATGCTGTTAAAAGGTCCCGTTGGAAGAGAGGTCAGGAGGACTAAGCAAGGAAGTATACACACACAGTTCTGAGTCATTCTGCCCAGAAGTCCTGACTTGCCCCAGCCTCCCTCCAAACTAGAAACTGTCTCCTTCCTCACAGGGCTCTCCAGTGACTTTCTAAGCTCAAAAAGAACAATTATTGCTTAGGTAAGAGTCTTACAAATCCATCAAGAAGTCAGATATCACCGTTTTCCTCAAAGCCTACACTGAAGCAGTGGAACAGTGCATGACGGCAGTGGGTGAATCACAGCTTTGTACAGCTGTAGGCAGAACCCTGCAGCAAGCCTGGATGACAGGAGAGCAACTGGGAGAAGAAACAGGGTCACTGGAACTAGTGCAACAGCACCACCTCCTGTATAGACGCTGATGCAATAAACCACACCACATCCCATTACACAATGCTGATGAAGTGCCACCAGTATTGAGAAACAAGCCAGGAAGGACTGCCCAAAGAGAAGGCTGAATGTCACCAGACTAGGAAAAATCTGCATGGCCCACTCACATCTCCCCCAAAGAGGGCACCTCCCCTCTTCTCATAACTGCCCACCATAAAGGGAGAGCTATACTGTATGGAGAGGAGCTTGTACACAACAGATGTCACTGAATTCAAAGGCAGGCAGCAGCCTTTTGCACTTCCTCAGCTCTGTGAGCTACCACACAACACAAAAGACCAAACACTTCCAAGTTAAGCTACTGCCACCAAACTCTCAGGCAGATCATTACAGAAAGAATAGACAGAAGGCCAGGGACATGAACCACCAGTAATTATGGGAACCTTTATGAAGCAATAACAGAAGCTCTCAACAGCAGAGTGCAAGGAGGACATTAAGAAACCAAACACAGACGCTTGGTGATTTGAGGGCTCATTCTCAACAAGGAGACTGCTTTTCCTGGAATGTTACTATTGTAATTCTGGGAGACAAAACCCTTCTCACAGCACATTCTATCTATTTTCATCTTTTCTTGTTAGTTTCTCCCAACAGTCTTCTTCTGCTGCCTGACCCACATCACTTGTAACCCATTACCTTGGATCTGTAAGCAGTCACTAGCAGCACAACATACCTGGTTTAAGGTCATAGTGTATGATGGGAGGTTTGATTTCATTTAAGTACTTTAAAGCATTCACGATCTGCATGATAATGGATCGCGCCTCTTTCTCCGACATTAACTTGTGCTGTTTCAGGTAGAAGTCCAGATCGTTTCCCTCACAGTATTCTAACACTGTACAAAACCTGAAAGCAAAACAGTTAAGTAGTTGTTGTTATTAAGGCACCCGAGAGAAACCAGAACGTTGTTATTGTCACTTATCTGTAAGACTCACCTATCTGCTCAATGTATTAAATTAAGAGTCCTCCAGCCTATTAGCCCCCTCCTCAAAATAAGCTACCGGAAGCATAGCCCTTAGTGCCCAAAAGCACGAAGGGCAGAGATCCCCATTAAGTGCTAGACCCTGAAGCCGAAAGCTTTATCAGCTGGGGGACTGCCCAGGCCAAAGAAAAAGAGGATTTACAAGTAAAGCACCACACAGAATACACCACACTGGTTTGTGAGTCAGCATCTCTAGAACACCAGTGCAGAGAATCACTAGGGATTGGAAGGGTCCTCAAAAGATTGTCTAATCCAACCCCCCTGCCACAGCAGGATCACCCAGAGCAAGTTGCACAGGAACAGATCCAGGCGGGTCAGGAATGTCTCCAGAGTAGGAGACTCCACAACCCCCTGGGCAGAGCTTGTTCCAGTGTTCCAGAACCCTCTCTGGGAAGAAGTTCCTTCTGATATTTATATGGAACCTCCCATGTTCCAGCTGGCACCCATTGCCCCTTGTCCTATCACCAGATGACCTTGAGAAGAACCTGGCTCCATCCTCCTGACACCCACCCCTCACATATTTATAGACAGGAATGAGGTCACCCCTCAGCCTCCTCTTCTTCAAGCTCAAGAGCCCCAGCTCTCTCAGCCTTTCCTCATAAGGGAGCTGCTCTGTCTGCTTCCTTCATCATCTTCGTTGCTCTACACTGGACATCCTCCAGCAGCTCTGTGTCCTTAAACTGAGGGACCAGAACTGGACCAAATACTCCAGATGCGGTCTCACTAGTGCAGAGTAGAGGGGAAGGGAAGAACCACCTCTCTCCATCTGCTAACCACCCCCCTTCTGATCCCCCCACCAGGATGCTGTTGGCCCTCTTGGCCACAAGAGCACACTGCTGGCTGAGTCACCCTGCTGTCCACTAGGACTCCCAGGTCTCTTCTCCTACCCTGCTGTCCAACAGGTCAGTCCCCAACCTATACAGGTCCCTGGGGTTGTTCTTGCCCAGATGCCAAGACTCTACACTGACTCTTCTTGTACCTCATTAAGTTTCTCTCTGCCCAGGTCTCGCTGAATGGCAGCACAGTCTGCTGGGCTGTCAGCGACATCACCCGGCTTTTTGCCATCAACAAACTTGCTGACAGTGCAACCCAATCCCTCATCCAAGTCAAAGAAGTGGTCTTTGACTGCCAGCCAGCTCTCTTGGGCCCCTTTCCCTGCCAGTCCCCTGTCCCCTGGGATTTCTGGGATTTCCCCTGGCAATTGCTTGAAACGGCCAGAGTTGGCCCTCCTGAAGTCCAGGGTTGTGATTCTACTAGCTATTCTGTTCCTGCCTCACGAGACCCTGAGCTCCAACCAAGGCTGCCCTCAACCTTCACTGCTTCAACCAGACCTTCCTTGGCGAGTACCAGATCCAGCTGCGCTCCTCTCCTAGTGGGCTCCTCCACCACTTACATCAGGTAATGGTCACCAGTGCACTGGAGGAACCTCCTGGGCTGGGGATGGCTGGCTGAGTAGGTTTTATAGCAAATACCAGGGTAGTGCTGCAGTGCCTCAGGGATCTCTGCAGCACAGGCTGTGGTGCTGGTGTGGGCATTCTGTGGATGGTCCTTTGAGAGACCAAATACTTTGCTGATAGTGACTGGGTCAAACCAAGAGAAAAGGACACAGTAACATAACTTACGAGTCAGTATCCAACGAAAAGTAGTCGTATAGTTTAACTATTCGAGGATGATCCAGTTCTTTGTGAATTCTGTACTCTCTACACGCATGTCTGAAAACAGGAAAGTCTGAGCATCAGTCTTACACGTGACTTAATTCTGCAGGGAGCAAACCCACGTGTCGCACACACAGCCCAACCTCAATCAAACTTGTGCACGTTATTCAGTCAGCTCAACTGACCGAGTCACCGCAAAGAACAGTTCTGGAAAACCACGTGGTCTGCGTGCACTTCAAACCCGGCAATACTGTGGGCTGAGTGCTCTTGATTAAGAGTACTGCTTGCCAAAACAGAATAACCTCATTATGAATCACTAGGAGATCCCAGACAGTTAAATACAGCCATCAGCAAGTTCTAGAAAAATTCCACGATGCTAAATTCCAAGCTTCAGATGCAAGCTTCATCTGTCCCAGTGACATGCTGGGTATTAAAATCACAGCTTTATCTTTACAGGTCTGTTGAGAAAGTTTGGCTGTTCTTCTGCACAGCTAATGTAATCCACTGCCTTCTCATACATCCCCTTCTAGGCTACGACATGGTCATAGTCCCAAGGGGAAGGAGAGGGCTTCTGAGGGAGCACGATGCAGGGAATTCAGGCGCCTGAGGATGGGCATGTAGAACCCTTTCCCACAAGAGCAGAGCTCAGGTATTTCAGAGGGAAGTAGCCACTTTAATGCTTTCTTCATAGAGCACTACTGGTGCTTCAAAAGCAAGCGGTGTAGTGCTTACACGAAATGCATTTAAGACATCTCTGCCCTGACCGTAACTTTTGCAAGCAGCTACTGGGACTGAGTGGCTTCTGAAATGTGGCAAAACACTGAGGAAAAATGGCAGCATGTTCACAGGCACTGGACAACCAAACAGAAGAGGAGTCTGGAAACAGGGGTGTCTCCTTCACTTACTTGTGATAGTTTTCTTTCTTCTCATCTCTCCAGTTTTTATTTAACTGGTGTATTTTCACAGCTACGTATCTCTGTTCTGTTAAATCAAATGCCTTCAGAAAGAAAAGCCAAACATCAGTAAGAACCACAACTAGAGAAAAGCCAAACATCAGTAGGAACCACAACTTTGAGTTACTACTGCAAAAGCAGGCAAGCACTAACAAATCGATGCCCCCGCCAAGAACACAGGCATTACAACACAGCGAGCGAAAAGCAAGCCTACATTCGGGTGTCATTAACTCCACTAACACAACCAAGCAACTCTGAAAACAATTGAATATTCTGTGCTTTGATCTGACCTTGCCCTGGGCTCTAAGTAAAGCCGCACTTATTCTGACATTTTACCACCAGAGCTACAATGGGATTGGAGAAGTCAAATCACCAAAACACGGTGCTGCAAAAGGCCCCGCCATCACTCCCCCAAACTATCCACCTCAGTTGCTATGACCATTTTAAGAAGAACCACAAAACACAGTGAAGATTTTCAATAGTTTCACACTGGTAGCTCAGCTCTCAGTCTTAAAGCATAACATTTGGCAGGGGGATTGGACTAGATGATCTCTCGAGGTCCCTTCCGATCTCTGAGGATTCGAAGATTCTACGATTTCAGTTTACTTAGAAGCTGGAGAATTCAACGCCAGAACGACAAATCTGGTGCTGTGCTTGCTTTGCCCTTCAGTTTCTCCTATCTGGGCAGTCTTTAAAGGACAGACCACTGCAACAGTGGTCCGGGAAAAGCACAGATACCTTTTACATCGCCCAACAGCAGCATTAGCTACTAATTTATAGGACGGGGGAAACCCTTACTGAAAACACAAGATTAACAGTGACCATGTCAAAAACTGTAACCCCTTCATGCTCGATGGGTTGACATCCTGGAGGAGGTCTGAGCATTTGCTTTAATAACATCGCTACAAATCTTAAGCACATTCAGGTATGAAGCATTCACAACCTCTTGCTTTCATCTGCAAAAGCAAAGCTTTCTACTTAGTCTGCAGAGCCTCTGAAGAAGCACACACAGCACCTACCCCCAGACCACACTCGTTTTTCACTACCTGTGCAATTCACTCCCTCTCATCTCAATTTAGTTCTCTACTCTTGTAGTGCTTCAAAATAATAAATCCCTGTGAAGTTCCCAATACCTGCACCGGCACAGATGTTTCCACTCCAGCTCCATTCAATCTGAATTAAGAACTACTGGGTATGAGTGGGAAATATTTAGAAGTGAAAGGGCTTTAAGCAGAGCAGTCAGCTACCAGAGACCAAAATATGGTCTTGGCCATGCAATAATGCTGACACAAGCAATCCTCAGCCCCAGAGAAGTCCCAAGACTACAGCCCTGCCTCCCAAGTCTGTTACTTCAGAGCATAAAATTAAGACACTAGAGGAAACCATTCTGCCTCAAGGAAATAAAAGCTGTACTCTTCACTGAAGCTCCTCTTTCTAACGTACAGTGAGGTTCAGACCTGTTGTGTCATACTGAACAAAAACTTCACTAGTTAAGCTATCTGTGTAGCACTTAAACACATGGTTTGCCTCCGTCCTGACAAAGCCTGCAGACCTGAAGCAGTATTTTACTGAAACTTGGATTTGCAGGATGTGAGAGCTCTGAGAACTAGAGCAGAACAAAAAAACCCCTCAAGCCTGCTGTGTAATGTAAGTCAGATGCAACACATCCTTTGTCCTCCGTTCTTCCCTCCCCAATCACACACACACTGAGAGAACAAGTGTAAAACTTCTGCTTACTGCAAGATTTCACTGCAGATTCAGATTACACCACAGATTTCCACTTCAAATTTACCTTATATACTTCACTGAAGCCGCCTCTACCCAGAAGATGTAGCAACAAATATCTATCATTTAGCGTTGGGTGGTCTTTAAATCTGGTGAGAAAGACACTGTTTAAGATCAATGACAGAAGCAAGGCAATTCACTGCATAATAAACCACAGCTACCACACAGCTTTTCGTATTAAAACAGGAAGTTATTAAAACACTGTTATTGACTGAAGAATTGGATCCTATTTGATCACTGATGAAGGACTATGTAACGGTAACTTGACAAACCTGCACAATCCTCCTGTCAATACATATTGGAAGCTTTCGTCTTACATGAACTTTAAGTTGTATCACCATGCCACCCCCAACCAGGAGACAAATTCTAACACCAATTTTTAAAAGATCACTTCCTGTTACGCAGACAACAAATACAAAACGGTTCTGCATTCCCGTCCCTGAAAGCAAATGCTTACTGTGAGTTATCTTCATTGTGTATCCTTTTCAATTCCCTGATATGTAGATTTCTAACCCTCTCTAACCGTTCCAACTCCGCCTGGATCTCTGCTTCTTCCTGCACAAGAGAAAAGCGAAAGGAGAACACAACAGCGTGTCAGCATTCCACTTGATTACAGTAATACAAATGTAATTCCACATGGGAAGATGCTATTGATTAGGTATCTTGGCTGGGAGTTTAAAGATGGGGTCACAGTCAACTAAGAGACAGATGGAAGGAAAGAAAATCGCTTGGATGCTTTTATTTGCACCTACACACAGACAGGAGCACACCGATCTTCCCATCTTGGTGTTAACGTTTTGTGTAATTAAGAAACACTGATGCTCTGCTCCTGCTCCTTCCCAGTTAAGTGCTATGCAGCTGATTCTGTAGGAACTCAGCCTTTTCTGGGAAAAAGGAAAGTCTCAAGGGATGGCATGATGCCACGTGGGGACAGAGCAGCATCTGGAGACACTGGACGATGTGAAAGGTGAACACGGGGTCCTGTCAGCAGGAGAACACATCAGAGTGAGTTCTAGGGCCACACAAAAGTTCTGATACGCTGCTGGTAGAGGTACAAGTTCTAGAGCCCTCAAACATGACACAGTAACGCCCATCACTGTGGACAAGTTGGTAAACCTCAGTTAAAATGTGCACCTTGATCAGCATTATATGGCATATATGACTCAAGGGGCAGAATTACCCATCTGCCTTGTGACTCTGTTCCTTCCCATCTCAACTCGTTCTATTTTTAGGCATGAAGAATGAGCCAGTTTCCAAAAGTGGAGAAGGATAAGCAGAGCTTCAGACAATGCCACACTCCCAGAACATGACTTCATTTCCCATTCAGGTCCATTTCCAAACAGATTCCTCTGCTGCAGGTGGCATGCTCCACGGCAGCACAGAGGGACCTGAGGTTAATCTACCTGAGCAATGCAGAAGCTGCAGAGCAAGCAAGGCTTCAGCTCACTCCTGCTCCTATCACTTTTCTGTGCTCACAAGTCAATAAAACACAAGGGGCAGCGTGCCAGCAGATTCCATGTGTGCATTAACTTTGCCCTGCCATCAGAAATTACAAGCACAGCTGCATTAAGAAGGCCGTGCATTCACTGTGTGTGTCAAAGTGACAGGAAAGGACCAAGTGTCAAGCTCAGGCCCCACCTGACCAAAAAATAACATTACTGCAAGAATCACATCAATGCAATGTATCTACACGATTCCTCTTTGCTTTGTAGGGAAAAGACAACTTTGGCCTTAGCAGAGATCACAGCTAATGAGAAAACGGCAGCAGACCTTCTTTTTCTGTACTGCATTCCTTGAAGAGTTCCAGAAAACCTCCCTGCAGGCCACTTTTTATCTGAACACCACCTGCCTCAGGTACAGACCCTACTGAGGCCAATGCACTTGAGAACAGATGGGCACTACAACTACCAGACAGTACTTGTTTCCCAAAGCCCAGAGATTTTATTGGCTGTTCCTGATAAATCTGGTTACACAATATTGCAAAGAAATCAGAGTCAATAATGGCAGCGACTTTTGTGGTGGAGTTACGATTTTCTTCCCTTGGTCCATTCCTTCCTGTTCTCCCACGTTAGACAAACAGAGCCCTGCACTTGGCAAGTCATGGTGATGGAGTACAACGCATTCGAACAGTGGAACTCCTTAAGGACACAGAAATATATTAACTGAAGCAAAGAACACCTTTCCTGAGTACCTTGCCTTGGAAAAATGCCACTACAAAACCTTGGCCATCCCTTCCCAGCAGCAAAACCCTCTGAATTGTCAAACAGATAGTGATGACCTTCATAGAGAAGAGCTGCTGTTCACAGGACACCGCATACAATAATGCGCCCGCAAGCCTTTTCTGCAGTCCATTCTTACCTTTTTAAGGTGGCCTAGTCGGAGTTTGAAGATTTCCTCCTGCTCGTGGTATTCTGCTAACGTTAACCTGTGGAGAAGACACAGATCCAAGGCATGAGGGTCCCACATGTGATAAAGGGAAGCAGTCTACGGAGCACACATCGCCAGTGCAAGTGACAACTGTGCTGGTCTGACTTGAGCACCTAATTCTCTTTGGTGACTCCACTTCTCAGTTAAAGACCTAGCAGGGAATTTTTTGGCATAGATGCCATAAACTACTTATTCAAATTTTGCAATAACCTAAAGGAGACCAAAAGCATGAACCTTGCTAAAGCACTTACTCATGCCAAACCCTAGTTAGTAACTCCTATTTAGGCTAGGGACTGACTTTCAGCAACGTGAGCTAAACCACAACCTAGACACGGAGCACTGAAGTACAAGCACTCGATGGTTCATTTTCGAGTTTGCATTACTTAGTTTCCTCTGTAATAAATGTTGGATAACTCAGTCCAGCCATTCCCTGTGGGGCTGCAGGCATACCTGACCACAGAGCAAACACTGCCATGACTAAGATTCAAAATTTCTTCCTGTTTCAGGATCTGTGAGGGGGTTCCAGGGAAACCTTGGGAAATTGACTTCACCTTCTCATTCCTTTGGCTTCATGTGTACTTAGAAACAATGGGATAGGAGGAATAATTGCTAGTTTTTGATGATGAATGACGTGGCTGGTCAAAAAACCGAGTTTCACAATGTTTTCAACAGCTTTTATAGCCAACATGTGTAATGTTGAAGAGAGGCAAATCAGAGCCATAATGCTACAACAATGACAGATCCCATAACTTGTGGAATATAATGATGTGCTGAGACCTTAAAAGTTAGAAAAATGAATCACACTAATGCTTTTCACTCCTACCAACAAGGAGACAGTTAGTATGGCTTCATCAAGGGGAAGTCAAGCTTGACCAACCTGATAGCCTTTTGCCTGAGGGCAGAACCAGGTGGACAGATGATGGCAGAGCAGTGGACGTGGTCTATCTTGACTTCAGGAAGGCACTGACACAGTCTCACACAGCATCCTCATGGCCAGACTGAGGCAGTGTGGACTGGCTGATTGGGTAGTGAGGTGGACTGTGAACTAGCTGTAGAATAGAAGCCAGAGAGTGATAGCTAATGGAGTCTAGTTGGAGGCCTGTACATAGTGGGGTCCTCCAAGGATCGATGCTGGAACCATTCCTCTCCAGTCTACTCATTAATGATTGGATGAGGGATTAGGGTGCACTGTCAGCAAGGTTGCTGATAACACAAAGCTGGGTGGTGCCATCGACCCCCCAGCAGACTGTGCTGCCATTCAGCGAGAGCTGGACAGGCTGGAGAGCTGGGCAGAGAGAGATGGAGTGAGGGACAACAAGGGGCAGTGCAGAGCCTGTCATCTGGGCAAGAACAACCCCAGGGACCAGTATAGGTTGGGGACTGACCTGTTGAAAAGCAAAGTAGGAGAAAGAGACCTGGGGGTCCTAGTGGATGGCTATGGTAGAGGGAGCTGGGTCTCCTTAGCTTGGAGAAGAGGAGGTTGAGGCGTGACCTCATTGATGTGTATAAATATGTGGGTGTCAGGAGGATGGAACCAGGCTCTTCTCAAGGACATCTAGTGATAGGACAAGGGGCTATGGGTGTGAGCTGGAACAGAGCAGTTTCCATATAAATATCAGAAGTAAATTCTTCCCAGTGAGGGTAATGGAGCCTTGGAACAGGCTCTGCCTAGGGGGGTTGTGGAGTCTCCTTCTCTGGAGACGTTCCTGACCCGCCTGGATGTGTTCCTGTGCAACTTGGTCTGGGTGATCCTGCTGTGGCAGGGGGATTGGACTAGAAGATCTTTCGAGGTCCCTTCTGATCCCTAATGATCCTATGAGTTCTGTAAAAGCCCCGCACACATGAACTTAAGGCTGTGAAGCCCATATTTTCTCTATCTATTCACTCTGTAAATGCACATGACGGTACGTATCTTTTCTGAACCTCAGCAGAGTTCAAACCATATCCCAGGAGGGTTCCTGTAGCAGCAGTTATGCTCTGCACAGTACTCTGCACAAGGGTTAGGGTACGAGTTCCCCATGGCATCAAGATCAGTTTCAAGAGGGAACTGGTCCCTACATCTGGCACAAGACAGTAAGTTAAGAGATGACATTCAGCTGATCAAATACTCCTCTTGAAAAGCCCCAACATCTTCCCATTGCTGATGAACCAGAGGTTTCATCAAGTTGAAAAAAGTCCTAAAGCAGTTGTTATCTGATAAATGTAATGCAAACCCCACAAGCCCTTTGAAAAAAATCTTGGCCATAAGGAACTGCACAAGTTACAGGTTCATACAAAACACCGCTGATTCCATAAATGATGAGGCATTTCTCATTCCACAGAGAGCCATGTTAACCCATCCTGGATTTACCATCCCAGCAGCTTAGGTCTATGTTCCATGATGCTTTATAAGACAGTTGAATAAAGTAGCAACAAGCTTTCCACATATTCTTGCACACAGCTGAAGTACAACGCTCAACAGCAGTAGCCTGCTCATTAAGGATGAGAAGTAACGAATACCAGCAGGATATCACTGCGCAAAATAGCTGCCAGTTAGCAGCAAGAATTCAAAGAATTAAGGGGGCTCTAGGACAAACACTGAACCAGGCCCGAAACACTTGTGCAGGTTAATAACCTAAGGTTGTCCAAGCTGCCCTAACAAATCTCACAAAGCTCCAACAAACAGCTTTTCCAGATTGAAAATTGTATTCTCATTCACAGGCTGGAGACTAGTTTCAAGAGAGCATAATTTGCATCACAGGACCCTCCCTCTCCTTTTTAAGATGCAGCAATAACCACAATGCAAAGCGGAACCAAACCTCAAATGAAGATTTGGCTGGCTGGTTCTCATTCAGTTTTCAGAAACATTTCTGTTCAGCTTGCAAAAAGGACAGCCTCTGCAAGAACTCCACAGGGAAACATCCTATTCCACAAGCAGAGAACTGTGTGCCTGACACACGAGTCCAACAAACACACTTACAGGATAACTAATGATCGAGGAAGTGGTCAGCCAGTACAGTCGCTTCAGCTGACATCGACTGCAGAATCGATGTTTTCCTAAGCTAAGACACTCTCCCAGGAGCCACAGCTAGATACTGGCAGCAGCTTTTATCAAGAATGCCACAAGCAGCTCTTCTAAAACACACAGACAAACCCCTGAAATATACTGTCAAATGATAAATCAGCACACAAC
Organism: Upupa epops; assembly: GCA_013397515.1. NCBI lineage: Eukaryota > Metazoa > Chordata > Aves > Bucerotiformes > Upupidae > Upupa > Upupa epops. The sequence goes on along the minus strand of VZRI01013649.1, from coordinate 168,232 downwards.
AGGGAAAAAGCCCTTGGGAACACAAAAAGCCTTACTGGCAAACCCAGGGAAAGGTTACTGGTGTAACCCAGGGTTACACCAAGACAGGCTCACAACACAGGCAGTAGCTTCCTGGGTACTAAACGCCTTATGGTGACTTCCAGGCACAGGAATGCCATGTTTGCAAAGTTCACAGCAGCACCAGTCTGCTGAGGGAAGAACAGCCCTACAGAAATGGGAAAGCATCACCTCTTCCCTCAGAAGTAAAATGCTTCCAAATATCCCTGCACAGATGTTCAATTTACTGCTTTGAATTCAAATGCTGCAATGTAAAAGGATGACTTTAAAACTTGATTTTAAGCTCACATGACCAGAAGAAGGAGTATAACACCTCTGTTCATGCTGCCAATTTGCAGAAAGCACACACTGCCCTCCAGTACATCACATCTGCTCTGCAGGCACCAGAGCCCCACCTGTGGGTATTGCTGGGGTGCCAAGAGCACCTGGAATATCACAACAGGAATAGCAAAAGTTACTGCCTAAAAAAGACTCAAAAAACATAAGCTCATCCAAAGCCTGGACTCAGCACTGATCCTTGTATTACTCCTGCAAAATCTATTTAGAACTGCAGCCAGATGCTGCTGAATGCCAGGCTGATTCCACAACATTCATTTGTGCACGGACTGAAGCCTAGAGGCAAAGGCAAGATACCATTCCCCAGCAGATACCCTGCGCTCTAATCCGAGCGAGTGGCTTCACCCCACACCAATGCGGCCACGGAACCTACGTTTCATTTTCTGCCCCATTGGTCTTGTTCTTGCGCTGCTTCTGCTCATTGCTTGCTGGAGGGGTCTGTCCCATTGCAGGGGGCTTCCGTTTCGCTAACATTTTTCTTTGTCTTTCTATTTCTTCCCGCTGGGAATTTATCCTCTCCTGTTGCCTGGAGTTGAGAAAGTAAAAAAAAAAAATAAAAATCTAAGAAGCAGGTAACTAATGACCTGCACTTGGTTGTCTTCAGCACCTGCTCTTCAAAGAGCAATGAATTTCACATCAACTGCACCCGAGAGATTGGTAACAAACCAGCCTGGTGCAGAGAAGGGGGATGTGCCAAACCCTATGACTCAGATGTCTATCTATCAATACTGAAGGTATGTTTACATAAAAGGGGATTATTTTCCTGGCCCACAGAAACATTTCAGTAAGTCAAAGATTTTATTCATGCAGAGGATATCCAAATCCAAAAAGAGTTACTAACCCCACAGAAAACCCAGAGATCCAGGCTAAGTTACTAACTCTCTCCACACACTTTTTCCAGCAAGGCCCTGCTCTAAATCTCAGATTTTCCAGTTAAAACTGCTCCCAGCATCGTCTCAGAAATTACCTTTCTATCCCAGGGCTAGAGTCAGAACTGTATTTAGCTCTCTGAAATACAACCAACACCACTCTCAACTTCATCATGGAAACAGTTCCTTCTCCAAGCTAATATTTTTATCTTTAAACATTTTACAATGATAAAAGCACTCTGGAAATCTCACGTCTAAGTGACTTGAGCATTTACATACTTAATTCACTCTTTATGTGACACTAAGACTACAGGTAAATATTCCCGAAGTACTTCCTCCGTGACTTGCAATTCTTTTTTAATTTGTGCTGTAAAGTCCTTAGTCTGTGCCTACCAAGAGCTGCGCCTCCCTATCAAACTAGAGAGAAGAGACATGAACTTAAGAGATCACACATAGCCCTCTTTAATGCAATTAATTTGCCAAGTCCTACTTAAAGGTCTAAGCCAGGTGGGAATTTACTAGGTATTTCCATTAATGTTTTGCATAAAAGGGTCTCTGATCTTCATCTCCAGGTTTCTGCATCCCCTTTGATCACCGCTACCAGAAGGCAAAATAAAGGTTCAATAGTGTGGATTTTCTCTTTTAAGCTTCTCGATTTTGGAAAAAACAACCCCAGCTAATTAGCCATCCAAGGCTGTCATATGCAAGTATGCAAATGAAACTGATTGACTTAGGAAACATGGGAGAATTGAGCCCACCCCTCCAGCCTAAGCAAATCACAACCAGGTACTGGCACAGAGAACACCCAGCAGGCAGCCCTGCTGCTTTCAAACCCAGGGGCCAACCCAAACAGTCTGATTCCAGTTCAGGTCTCTGGAGGTTTAAGTGAAAACATATTTCTCACTTCAACACAAAAATCACTCCCCACTGCCAGTTCTACCCAACCCCTTCATGCATCAGTCATACTAGTCTCATAGTTTGACATGCAAGAGATGATCCACAACTGCTCAGTTTTTTCCTTCCCTGACTCTGATGTTAAAGACAGCTCTTTATCCTCACTTGATGAGGTTCTGGAAGGCGTAGCCATCTGTCCACTGCTCGGTGAAAGACGCCCCATGCCGCACTGTCGTGAAGTGACCTAGCCTCAATCGATCCTGCATGCTCTTATCTCGGCATGCCATCTTCTCCTGTTTGGACTGAAAACAAAATCACAAGTAAACACACAACCCGTACATTAGCAGCTAGGAGCTGTACTGTGTTAAATCAGTACCAGCTCTTAGCACTTCCCATTGTTTCAGCAGTGCTTATCTGAAACCCAGTTAGAAATCATTGATCAGATGATCGCTGGTGCTTCAGGCTGGTCTGTCTGACCACTCCCTTCTGACATTCCAGAACATCTCACCTCTCCCTCCCCACTACTGCTCAGGCAGCTCAGCCATTCTACTGGCTGAAATCAGCCTACCACTGGGATTAAAACCATCCCTGTACATCAGTAACTGAGTTAGACTCCAGATATGGCTCTGGTCAGCCCTCAAACAGGAGATCAAGGAAGAAAATGCATTTTGCACCACTTTTAAGCCCACAGGATACCATGATCAGCCTGTTTCATTCTAGACTCACACCCCTCTCAGAAGTGATACATCTCAGATCACCACAAAGACTGGTGGGGGTGGTGTCTGTCACAGAACATCTCTGGTAAACAAGAGGAAATTTCCAAGCCCTAGGATGAGAGCAGCAAAGTTTCAGGCAGTTTTGATTAAAGGTGATTCAGGCAAGCTCTCCCCTGCAGCTCTGCACTACCTCTGTGAACACCAGACCTACCCAACACCCAGCTCAGTTACAAATCCCCCCAGAGAGGGGAGGCCCATTCAGCCAAGAACAATCAGATCTGTGACAAAACACACTCAAACAGACTGCGTGTCCTGGCCAGCGTGTCCTGGCCAGCACCTCGGTAGTTTTGTCCATCCAGTGCCCAGAAACAATAGATGTAATGGGCCAACAGGTGAAAGAGCAACACCCCACCCCCTGCCCACCCCTTGCTCAACCATCAGTAAATCTGGATGAGATCTTTCAACAGTGAAGCCTGGCACTTTCCCCAGAGTCTTTAAAGTGTTGTTTTGAGTATTATACAAAGCACTGATCTCCAGTTCTGCCTTCTGAAAGGTCTAACTCACTTGCAGGTGGCACAGTTATCTGCAATTTCACTGCACAATGGGATACTGCTCTAGGACTGCCAAAGCAGGGACAGAATTGCTTTTCAGGTGTAGACAGTCCAAACAGTCAGTCTGAGCTCTAAATGCAGCATACATATTTCACTTAAGCAAGGGAAATGACTCTGAGACAAAAGTACCACATCAAACCACTTCGGTCTTAGGGTTAGATTCTTATTACCAGCAGAGAAATAACTCTAAGACTGAATTCTAGAGGTCTTTTAGCACTAAAGCAAAGGGAGCAGGATTTCACTGCCCAGAAGACGACGGTTTTCACTGTGACTGAAGAGATGTGCAAAGCCCCCTGCTCACCTTTTCTATTAGAAGCTTCTTGCTCATTGTTACACATCTATTCAACCGCTCCTTGTATTTCTCCAGCATCTTTTGCTGCTCATCTATCTGCCGCCTCAAATCACAGTTGGCCTAGGAATGAACAGAGCAGAGAAACCTTGGACTTTATTTAAGTCACTCAAACAGCCAAACTAAGCATCACCCAGGAAGAAGTTTCTCCAGCTCGCTGCAGGAATCAGACTAAAGAAAGCAAACCAGCAGGATAAGGAAAAACAGACAAGGTTCCTCTCAGCAAAACATCCAAGCCAAGTTCTTAAATTTTTAACCCACCTAAATCTTAAATCTCCTCTGGGACAGGGAAGTGCTATCACTATTGTTTGCATATGAGCAACTAACAAGCTAAACACAACAGAAGGAATCTTTTTTTTAACATCCATAGCTTTGCCACAGCTACTAGGTTTCAAAATAGCTTAGTCACCCCTGAACTATCTTTCCTCTCTCACCACAATACTGGCAGAGAAAAAGGATGTGGAGGGAGTTTCCCCACTTTCAGTTAAGCTCTTGTTTGAGTTAGTACCCACCAGCCCCACTCCGTACCTCGGCTCCCAGCAACAGCTGCTGTTTTTAACACCACCACAGCATACAGCAGCAGGTCCTTATGTGCAACCAAGTTCACTAACAGAAAGTCAAATGTGACCATTCCCCCCTCCTTTCAACAAATAATCTGGCTTTTGGTTAAAAAAAGCCCCAAAATAGTGAATGGTTAAGAAAAAAAAACCCAATTCCCACTTCTTGGATTGTTTTTTACAAACCCACATGGGCCCCTGTGCATGTCTCTAGCAGCCTGCCTTAGCTCTTCTCAGTACTGAGACCAGACACTCAAACACAGAGTCTTCCCTCTTCAACATGTTTTTCAATACTCGCCAAGAGATGCCTCTCCAGCTGACAAAAGCAAAATCAGTTGAACTCCTCCATTAAGAGAAGATCCTTGATGCAAAGGTAGTTAGTTCTCCTTTAGTAAGTACACTGATAGGTTAAAGAAGATACTTTATTCTTTCTGTTTGACAAAGAGATGTTCTCATCTCTATACGCGGCATTGACTCTCAGGAGGAAGCATTTTGCCACACCCCCCACCAGCCTATCCAGAGCCTACTGAGCGTTTGACTGCAGAGAAAGCTGAGTCAGCATCTCAGTATGCAGACGAGAGGGATAATTCTGCAGAATATCATGTTAGATTGGCTGCAAAATACACAAAAATGTGCAACAAAGGCAGGCCAGCACCACCACTGCTGAGGACACAACACCTGAGCTCTGCACTGTGACGCCACAGTCACTGCTCCACTGCTTGTGGCTTCACGCAGGTCCAGAGCATCTATTAGCCAGACAATTATCTCAACTGTGTTTGTTTTACCTTGCAAGTGTCAGCTCTACAAACAGGAAGCAAAACCTTCCCTAGGAACAAAATCCTAGCTGGCATATGCACTTGAGACGATTTAAATACTTACTCTTAGTAAGTCATCTATCCTGCCCTCCTTCTTCTCCAAGTCAGAGTTCTTACTGTTTTCTAGTGCAGATATTTTTTCCATTGTGAGGTCAGACTGTAAGGAAAAATCACCATAAACCACATTTAAGAAAAACATAGTATTTTAGGTAGTCTGCAAGTGCTGTCACGGAGCAAGCCCCTCTGATCTAACATGTTTAAAAAGAAGGAACTGATCCCCTGCATCCTAGCAGTTGGAGAAAGAACGTTATCCATTCTCTATTTCTTATTGCATGGAGGGCTCATCATAGCTAGCACAAAGCTGCTCTGGAGAAGACAAACTGGTCACACATCAAGGGCCACAATATCCTTTCTGTCCTGCAATGTTTTACAGTTGAGTTCTGTCCGCTCTCTGGTGGTCTCTGGCATCGACTGAACGCCAGATTCAACAAGTAAAGAGCTTAGGGCAAAACCCACCAAATCCCAACCCTCAGCTGGAATATGGAATGTATGCAACTTTCCAGGATCACAGACAGCCACATTGTGATAAAAGACAGTATTGGAGGGTTCCAAGGTGGTCTTGACAGAAAACATTTTAAAACATAACTGACAGCAGAAATTTTGCCTCTGCCAATCTGATGTATTAGCGGCCACTGGGAACAGGAGTGAAACCTATTTGGAAAGTTTTATGGGATGCATCTCAAATATCTTTGCCAGTGAAGTGAGAATTATACCCAGGAAGAAAAAAAGACAACCACTACATTCTCCAGCAGTAGAATATTTCAAACTCAACTCTCTCACTAATGGGTGGGGAAAAAGCCAGTATGTATGTGAAGTGCACACACACCTTTCACCCTTGTGGCTAGCAAGCATCTATCCCCATTCTGGGAAGAGACAGAAGAGACTTACTTGTGGAGATGTTACGTAACAGTTCTAGCTACCACCATGAAGAAACCAGGTTGGCTGACTGTTGTTTCTCTACATACACCCATTACAGGCAGGATCAAAAATAACTACTTGTCAGCCTTGCACACCAAGCAAGATCAGCCTGAAGCCCAAAAGACAAAGAGGTCTGGGCTAGTCACTCCACGTTTGCCTTAACTGGGGGATTGGTGCCTGACAGACTTCAGGAAGCTCATGTGACAAATGCTTTTGTTACAGAAGGAAAAGAGGCAGTCTTTGAAAATCCTGGCTGCATCCACTCAGCTGGGCAGCAGGAAGTCTCTTCGGTGTCAGGGTTAGATGAGGCCATGCTCGGGGACACAAGCTCTGATGTGTCACTTCATCCCAACCTGCTTCAGAGGATGAGGTCGGGGCCAGCACTTTAACAATACAGACAACAGCTGTGACCCTAGTGACACCACAGAGCTCAGAGACTTAAGCTGGAAAATATTCCCAGAGGTTAAACTGCTGGTCTTTATGTACCCCCTGCTGGGGAAGTGAAGAATGGACTTCCCCTCAGCAACAACACCATCCGATACAGACGCATGTGAGAAAATGATTGACAGAAAACCGATTGTTTAAAACAATCGATCAAGGGAATGGGTCAGTAACAGAGAAATCAGAGATGAAAATCAGAAGTGGTCTAAAAGCTAGTTTGGAGAAGAAACAAGCAAGGTGCACTGCAAATAAAGCTGAACAGCCTTACAAGCAACTGAAAAAAGCAGTACAGCTAAAAGTCAATCTTGCCATAAGGCCACCAGAGGAATCTTAATCTAAAAGGTACAGGAGAGTTAGCAGTACTACTACAATAAAACTACTCCTCTTCTGGCGTGCAGGTCAGTGAAGCTGCTGAGCAGCACTGTCAGAACTCATCACACTGACCTTGACAGGACAAACTATTCCACAGGCGCACTCTGCAGAGGTCAAACAACTTCTGGCTAGAAAGTGAATAATTGCTCTGTAAAACAGGGAGGATGCACCCACAACCAAGTGCTTGAACAGAAACCTTCACAACTATCACTCAGGTTTCCTTCGCATCGTTACTTAGAACACCTGAATGCGATAGACCTGAAAGTGGCAGAGCTAAGGTGCTCCTCTCCTGAGCACATCTGCTCACTGCTCAAGAACTGCCCACAGCAGTACAGACTGGGCAAACTCTGGCAGCAGCAACTGAAAGCATCCCTTAGAGAGTGAGAAGCAAAGGTCAGAGGAACCTACTTCCACCAGTATTTACAGACCGAGTTGGGAGTCTTCACAGGAAACATTATCTCTACTGCAAGCGCACCCTCTGGCGCAGAAGAGAAGCTGCATTGAGCTTCAGTCTCATACCCAAGACACATATCATCTAGTTAGCTGTACCTGTGACTGTTTGTGCTGGATGGAAATCTGTTTTTGGGAAGTGCAGGAATGCTCAGTGTTCCCTGATCCGGTAGAAGACGGGCTGCCTTGCTGGGCCTGCAAAACAAGGTTAGTGCATCATTATCTGTTTTCTCAGCACCACTGCCAGAGCCCCTGTACACACACTGATCTTCACAGAGGAGGTACAGGCTGGCCCTGGCATCACACTTTAATCGTAAAGGTTTAAGAATGCTCCAGAGATTTAGTTCAGCAAGACAAGAGTCAGTTTGGTTCAACTTGCTACAAGACAAAGCTTCTAGAAGCCTAACGTAATTCATGTCAGCTGAGATGAAGTGAGGCCAAAACAAGCACTCCTCACAGTAAGACTATACTTCATTTTTTTGCACCTATCAGATTAGCCTCTCAGATGCTTTTGCTTTGATCTACGTAAGATTTTGAGTCATTAACTTAAGAAAGTCACATTGTTTTATTAAACACGCAAAGCCTGGTACCTACGGCTCTTCACAAAGGAGATGAACTTAGAGGAGGAAGGCAGACGTGGCCATCCATCAAGCAGGCTGCAACTAAACCAGTCTCTGAGCAGAAAAGCCTCCAATTCCCCATCCCTTAAATACAAGCATCCCTTAGGATTCAAATCTTCTCTGAGGTGCTCACCGAGACAAAAGTAAAACAGAGGCCACCTCCCCTCTGTGCCAGCTGCTCATTCTCTAGCCGCTGTTTCGCCAGCATCACCGACATCAGCGTTGGCAGAGCAGAGTGTTCCTCCTGTGGTTCCTTTGCTGTGCTGCCGTCTACCCCATAGAGCGGCTGCTCCATTCGCCGCTGTAACACAGTCAAGAAAAAGTACAATCAACTTTCTTTGTCTTAAAAAAGTGATTCTCTGACTCTGCCAATACTGTTGTCAAGCGAAGCAGCAGCTCAGAAATGGGCAGGCAGCATGGTAAGGACCTGGGAACTCCAACAGGTCTCCTGGAGCAGCTGCTCCCATGGCAGATGTTAGAAAGCAGATGAAATTAACAATCATTTTAAATAGTAACAAATGGACACACAGGACAGAATTCTTTGTCAGCTAACACCCCCATCCCTTTGCAAATACCCGTGATTCAGAGCCAGTGGGGCAAAACAGGCTGTAGACACAAAATCCCTTGTGCACTGTAAGTTGGTTAATGCATTAAAAATTATACTGCTGCACGCTTTTTCAGGACTTGTTTTAACAATGGCCAGTGTCATGACACGTTCACTATTCTGGTGAGGTAATCACCGCTAAATGACCCAGACACCACAGACAGCTCATTTCTGTCATTATAGCTGGGGCCAATCTCCTTGCAAGGTAAGCAAAGTACTAGCCTGTTTGCAATTTCTTGAAGGAGAGCTCCTTTCTCCTTCAGGAGACTCATTTTCCAACTGTGATACAGGAACTGGGTTCAATGGGAACAAGAATCATTTGAGCTATACAATTACAGCACTCAGAATCTCAGTGCCCTTGCTTTAAAAGCCAGCCCATCACTGCTGGCAGTCAGCAGTCTGGGCAATAATCTGCATCCTTCCCAGCTGTAACTCTGGGCCAGGTATGTGTCACATAGAAAGTGAAACAGTCGAGTGAGACTTGAGTTTTTCTTAGAAACCCAAATTGCAACCTGAAGCATGTTTTCTGGCTACCATTACACATGTCAAGAGCGTGCTTTCTTCCTCAGCAGAATGCTTGTATGTGAAACCGATGCTGTTGGAGCCTAAAGACCTGCAGATAATTCCTCTGATCAAAGAAGCAGCAAAGCAATTCAAAGCACTCAAGAGATCTGAAGACAAGTAACATCCTGAAGCCATTACAATTCCTCCGCAAGTTCTGATTGCAGAAAAAATTTTCAGTACAGCACAGATTAACTCACAGGTCTGGAGGAGGTCTGTCTCACTGTGAAAGACATTTTAACACTCTGCTCTATTCGTAGACCACACTGACATCTGTAATGGTTAAGATACTCAATCTTTTCCAATTTTCCCTTATTCCCCAACCCCATGTTCTCAGACTCAGCTCAGTTTGTGAGGAGAGGACAGATCTTGCAAATGCACACAATGCTTGTTACGAATAAGCACACATTACAGGTTTAGCTGCAAGAGTAAAGAACAGAAGAAGCACAAACCGCACCTGTGTGAGGAGAGACATGAACAGGCCTAGCATAAACTGCCAGAAACATCACAGTTCACAGTCCATGAAATACTCTGTTCAAGCTTTCACCTACTCAATATATTTAAGTGTAGAGGAAGAAAACCAAAGGAAGAATCCATTTGTCCCATTGTGAACACCTGCAGGCTACCTTATCTGCCCGAGTAAAGAACTGTCCCTAGGTCCTCACTTAACCGCACTGCTTAGAGCTGGTACTTCTTTCATTAACTTCTTTTTAAAGAGATGTATAGGAGGAAGGGCCATTCAGTTAACAAGATATGTTTTCATTTCTGGAAGCATGAAAAATATCTAGAAGCATATTTGAAGCTCTCCCTTAAAACAGCATTACAGAGCTCCCACAATGGAGCAGTGCAATGTGGATTCTAAACAGAGCATTCAGAGCTGAGATTTAGGTCAGCTCATGTTCATCCACTGTGCAAAGGTCTCTGCAGAATAGTGTCAGCAGTGAAGACTCTTTCGGTGTTCAGAATATTAACCTTTCCCACAACGTACTGTTCTGACGCTCAACAACTGCTGAAAATTAATTTCAAAGAGAGGCCCAAGCAATGGTCAAAACTAGTTTTGCTAGTTCGAAAGAAACTGCTTCAGCTGCTCTGTGCTAAAATGGCTTAGAAGCACTTTCCAATCTTGCAGAAATGCTGCACCAGCAACTGGCATTACGTAACCAACAAACAGCAACAGATGTGCCTGGATGCCCGTCCCTTCCTTTGTAAGTTTTTGCTGATGCTCCTGATTACCTTACCATCCTAATTCTGATCTGCAATTTACTGCACTCCTGATTGGACCCTTTGGGTATCACTGTATTAGTGCTCCACTAACACACTCCCACTCAGTGCAGAAATTCATGAGCTACAGTAGAGCACAAGATGGACCAGTTCCACCTTTTATTAAGGACGGTAATCTAATCATAACCATACAGCATGCTAAGAACTTCCCTCCTGCTTGCTTTAAGCTCAGATATCCCTACCAGTTGCTGGACTGGCTGCTGCTGTGGGGTCCTACACGTCCGACTCTGCTGCTATAACCCAACGAATTGCATAGGGACTAAGCCAGATCACCCACAAAGACACGTCTCCCCTGGTCAGAAGCTTTTATTACCTGTTGCAAGCAACAACCTAAGGAAGGCCATGCCAGCAGCTCTGTCCCCAGGAGAACACTTACCGGCAAGGGATTGGACAAGGAATGCTGTGGTGAGGACCTGGCCACTGGCGGCACACTTCTACCAGGACTGGTTCCCGGGCCACTTCCCCCAGCAAACTGCCAAAGGAACAGACTGATCATCAGTAACTCCACACAAATACAGCATTTAAGCAAATTTAAGAGACAGAATAAACACATTCGTCTTAAAAATGAGACCTTACAGGCCCTCCAAGGGTTCATTTAAACAAACACAATATAAGCTAAGGAGTAAAACTCTACAATTTCATGCACTGTTCTAAAAAAATAAAAGCAAAACTAGACATTTCAAAGAAATAGTAGTATTTGTAGGGTACATTTTTCTTCTTAATACAACAAACATCTAAGCCTGCACATTTGGATATACATCAATTATTTATTGTATAGAAATAGGAAGTCCACTCCCTATAAGACGTGTCTAACCACTGTGAGAAATTTGCACCTCCACTGCAGCATCTATGCCAGTTCAAGCTGTTCTAGCTGGACACAAACCCTTATGTTCCTCCACCACACAGCATTCAGAAAAACTTCAGCCAGGAAAGCAGCAGTCATAAATGCTGCGTTTCTGGCTCCAGGTTTCAGAAATGACACCATAAAACCACTTGACTTTTAGAATGTTCATCACTGTCCTGGAGAGGGGTCTCCGTGTCCCTTGGCAAGTTTTTCTGAACTGGAAACTCTAAACTTACTCAAATGAGATGGAGGTTCATATAGGTTCTATAGCAGCACTGGACCCTTACCAAAACAGATTTGTGATATCCTCATCAGAGATCCATGTTCCAGTGGAAACCAACCCTATACTTGGGTGGCTGCTCTTTTAACATACTGCTTTATCAACCCTTCAAAGCAATGTTAATTTAAAAATCGACTTCCAAAAATCTCATATCCTGTACTTAAAGAGACTTGAGCATATCAGGTTACCATAAATGACTCCAATGGCTGATCAGTGACAAAAGTCACGTTACAGACTCCCAGCTACAGATTTTGCACAAAGGGAATTCAAGCAGACTTTCCAAACAACACAGACACTTACCTCAAAATAATCACTAATTTTATGTCCTCTAGGAGTGCCTTTTCCTAAAAGGAAACGCAGGGGACAAGAATAAGCATTTTATTTGTACGAACAGATATTATGATGCCATTCTACAGAACCACTTCTGCGTTTTGACACTCCTTTTCCTGTAGAAAGGTGCAACAGCCATCACAACAAAAGCTTCTGCACAACAAAAGACTGCCCCAGGGTTACAGCTCTTGTACTGCTGCTGGGAGGGTTTACAGTTGACAATTCAATTAACTCTCAATTCCAAACATGTCAAATCCAATCAAACAGCATTCGCACTTGCTAAAGTACTCAGAAAACACTAAGGGCCATTGAATGTTCAATTGTAGGTTCTTAAATTTCCTTTAAGATAATAACAGAGCAAAGGCTACTTTTACTCCTCCGCCTTCAGGTACACGACTGCATATTAGATCTCTCACAAGCTTTCCTAGAAGAGTTAGAGAGATAATTAGTGGCAGCTTAATACCAGCTCATTAAAACTTAGTCCTCTGCTCTTGTTACAATATTATCAAAGCAGTTATGTCAACACAATTGTCTTTACTTTCTTGTTGAAGAATAAAATAAATCTGCCCATTTACTAGAAAATCTGAACTTGATCTTGAACATGCTGGGTTTTTCTTAGTCCTCAGAGACAGCACTATTCCTATTATACTTCAAAGCAGAGTTTGTTCTCCATTTGTTATGTGTGAGCACTTACTCTACCAAGGCAGGCATACAGCTCAAAATGCAAGGAAGGGAGTACAGGCTGTATTTTGAAAGTCTGGCTGCTGTACGTGTGATAAGGCAGAACCAAACCAACACTTCAGAGAAGCCATGTTAAGCCTTTAGGCAGCCTGTCCCATAAAAATGCAACAGTCCGTGCAAATAAGCTGAAGATGAGTGTTTTCTGCCAATGAGGACAACAAGGCTCCCAGAGGAGAGCGACACCCGCTTATAATAAGCTGCCTGACACACCCTTGAGAAGAGCCATTAGTTTCCTAGGACACTGACTGTGCAAAACGCGCACAAATTACCAACTGCTCAGAAATGCTGCGGCAGGGGCAAGAGAACGATTTAAATGTGTTACCTTGACTGGTCTCATATGCTTCTGCTTTCCTCTTTCTATTCCGCTGGTCATTCTGTTTTTTCTCAGGAGTCTGTTAAACAATACTTCAAAATTAACATTTCTGCAGTTATTCCAAGATTTTAAAGAAAATGACAAAACATAATCATCTGCTTCATATACCCAGTGACCACTGGACTCCTCCGGTGCATTTATTTCTACCGCTGGAACCTAAAGCAATAACTGCTCTCAAATTGCTGCTCCCTCTTTACATAGGTGCTGCACAAGGGAGAGAACACGGTTAGGGGTTTTTTTTCCCCATTTCAGCTGCAGCAAGCCTGCTTCTGCTGCCCAGACACCTCACATGATTAGCAGAACAACTTCAAACACTTATAAAAACTTGTGCAAACCATTTCATGGTGGTCACAGTACTGGCACAAGAGGAATAATGACAAGAGGTTTGAGTACAGACATCCACATTTACAATCCAGTGGCTACCCACAGGCTGCCAGGACCATTCATCTTGCCTACAGCTAATGCTTCTTCCCAAAGCTCTCTGCAGACATTTACAAGTCTACCCTGTCTGCTAGTGCCACTGCTGCAGCCCGGTACAAAACAAAGCAGAGCTCCCAGGGTGGCAGCCAGGAGAAAGCTGCCAGGCCAATTCACCCAGCCATGTATCTTCAAGCTTTGGTTGCAGCTGCCATTTCAATGAGCAGCCGGAGCCCTGGGAAGCAGTTCATCAGTGGACAGCAACACATTTACACACGGGCACAGTGCAGAGCACAGGAGAAGGCTTGAAACCTCCAGAAGCATCAGGCCTGTCTATCTGTATAAGGGGAGACAACCTAGACATGTGAGGGTGGAGAAGATCCTGTCATGATGCTTTCTCTGTCACCAGGGTCACTCATGTGGCCAAACCTGATGAAAACTGCTGGAAGGAAGCTCTGCACTAGAGGCAGCTTACTGGGGCCAGCGGACAGACATCTCATCATCTCCATCTCCAATGTCACTTAAAAAATGTCTCTTATCCCAAAAGGTCCCAAACAACTTCTGAGTTAAAGGCTTTACAATCACTGCACACACCACCAAACAGTAGCTTGGGGCTGGAAGAAAACCACAGCACGCAAAAGACCACTCTGGAGAAGGGAAAGGCATGGCCACATGCTCTTTGGAAATCAAAGTCCAAAGCACCCTGGTTTAAAGGCCTCTGCCAGAAGACTTGCATTCAATAAGTACAAAAATCAATCTAATCTGCCCTTTTCATCGTACTAAAGAAGGTAAAGCTGACACAGCCAGAATCTAAACCTGGCTTAGTGTTCCCAGTGGCTGCTGGATATCTACACTNTGTCTGCAAAGTACTTTTCAGAATAAGGGGACTGAAAATTTCATAACTATCTAGAGACTTGCTGTACCAGCTGCTGCATGTGTAAAAGTCAGTCACATTGCCTCCTCACTGCATAGGGAAGAGCAACTCATGAGCAGCGTTGGCGTGACTGTAGCACCAGAGTCTCCATTACAGCCTCCATGGAACTGTGAGTGTATTAATGAGATTCGGTTTAAGTTGTTTTTTCATTCAAGTACTTATATAACGATAATTACACACAACATTTTCTGCTGTACATTTAAAAAAGGAGGTTTGAGTATGTCACCTTGGTCAAACTGAAGCACCCCACAGCAGCTCATAAAATACTCCAAGTAAGAATGAATACCCAGTTTTCCACTACTAACTCTACCTACTTGTTGAAGATAGGCATTTTCATAAGACTTGGCTTCACCACAGACCTCATGGCAGTGCTGCCCGGTAAGAAGGAAATATCATCCTAAACTTACCTGGTAACCATGCAGAAAGTTCTTTAGATGCCTAACAAAATGTGCTTAAACTTGAGATTTTGCTTTGTTTCTGTGTGCTTTTAAATGAAAAAAATTAGCTTTCAATTAATTTTACTGCTTTAGCAGGTGTTTTGAAATAGTCAATCCTGAAGCAGCAAAATTAGAGAGAGGTAAAGCATATCCACTTTTACCTCCCCACCCTTTAACTGAGCAATACGTTACAACGCTCCATACAGACTTCTGCAATTTCACATTTTCAATAATCAAGTCAAATGTTTTCATTAATCTTCTCTGGCTTTTTGTCTATCCAAAACTGATTCCAAAATCAACAAACAAATCACAATGCAGCTGAAATTTCATAAACTGAGCTTTATGAATGCAGAGTTCTGGGGCTGGTAAACCCTGCTGCTATGGTGGGAAGCATTAAGAACTATTTCACAGCAAGACCTTACTAATTACTTCCACTAGCCCCTTTCACACCCCAAAGAACATAGTCACTTGTCTCACACAAGTCTTTCTCTGCTTTGAGTTCACTCATATCCACCTTATACTTGATCACCATGAAGATCTGTGCCCACTTACCTCCAATTCTTTATCACTCAGAGAACCCACACTGCACAAGCTCTGGTTGGAAGACTCACTATTTAATGGACCCTAGTGAAAAACAGGCAAAGACTGTTAGAAAAAACTTCCATGCAAGGCATATATATCCCATTGACATTGCATCTCCAGGCTAGCTATGCTGCTCTAAGTCATACAGATATTGTAGTGAACATCTACATGTGTGGTGAGGGACTCAGAAACTCCTGAAGTTGTCTGGAGCAAGACTGAAGTAGGACTGCCTGCTGGACAGGCTCCTTGTACACTGATCCAGCCTTTGCAGTGGTATCTCTTCACCAATTTCTCCCAGCTGCTCTATTTAACCACATGCACCAAACAGCCACAGCAGCATTCATAAGAGAACTGTTCTGAGAAACGGGACTTCTGATTTGTTCAGTAGCAGCAGTTCCAAGCTCAGCTCTTCAGGCAAGCATCTGCTTGACCCTGCGCTAAGAATTCTGAGGCATCTTGCACCTGGCAAAGCAACTATTATTGTTACACCTTTTCTTAAGAAAGTAAACAAGTGAAAGCTGTGTTAAGGGCAGCACACAAGTCTGTTTCATGAATCCCCCCAGCTGTCAACAGAGCAGTTGCTCCTACCAAGCTAAAGAACAAGTTCAGGAGGCTGGAACAGAATTACTGAAATAGCATCCAGGTACCTGAAGAAGTCTGCCTTCAGCTGTGGAGGTTCTACTGGATCCACACCTGCTTTTTTATGTATCCAAGCAGTTTTGAACCTTATTTTTAAAAATCTATATAAAAATTGGTTTTAAAAGGCAAGGAAAGTGAATCATGCGAAGGCTCTGTGTTTTCCCTGGTGCTCTGACACACAAGTACCCTCCTACAGATCTAACATAAGGCACATAGACAAATTTTTCAAAAATAAAAACAAGATTCACGATTAACAATGGAAGGTATTAACAGGAAAGTATTAACGACATGATAAAGCCATCTCTCTATTAATAACTTGCAAGCACCTTTCCCCAAAGATTAATTCTATTTTTGCAGACTTATTTTTGCAGTAACAACTTCCCACCAATCAATCTTTCCTTAAGGCAAAGCAGCTTCCCATTATGTACTTGAGCAGAAGACTTAGAGGAGGGGTGGGGGAGAAGCTTTAACAGCACAGAGAAACCCCACAGTAGAGCATTTTTGAGGGGAACAGCCCTCCCCTCCCTTCCACATTTATGAGACAAACACCACCTTTTAATTAAACTGGTGGCTAGTACAAACCCCAATTTCCAAGTGGCATCCACAGAAAGTAAAAGCTCAGTTTACCTTCTGTGTTACACTGTGAATGTGAGTGACTGCATTTGTTCCTCTGAAAGACGCGTTTAGTTGCTTCAACAAAACCAAACAGCACTTGAACAAGTCAAGAAGCGACACTTTCAGAAGCCAATTAAGACAAATGCAGCTTTATGCTACTGAAGCCATAACCATCGCCCCTTCAAACCCAACACGAACGGCTCAAAGCCACAAAGATGTTCCACCTCAGCTCTTCAGCAGGTACAGATCTCAGTTACTCCAGGGATTTATTCCTTGTCCAACAGGACATAACCCAACAGTAATCATAAGTACAGCCGCATGAAGGTTTCACAGACCAGAGGAGCAGTATCTCATGGCAAGTGGCAACAGAAATTTGTTTCGCCTGTGTGGAAAAACTTGTTTGTAACCACACAAATGCCATCCTCTACGATCCTTTGCTTTCCTGCAGGAACACAAACCCCAGCAGCATGCCCAAGACATCAGCCTTCAAGTTGTGAAAGCTTTGCTGGGAGCAGGAGAATCTCAGCAAAGTGGCATTTGCTGCTCTCAGACAGACAGTTTTGGGGTGGGGGAAAGAGGTTGGTTCTCATATGAGAAAGATGAAACTGAAAGTTGTTTCCACATTCACTGAACTCTCACTGCCTCCATTTTGCACACAGATAGCAAGTGACAGCAACAGCTGCTCTTAAACCATCACATTTGAGCTTTTCAGCAACACTGGGGCTGAAGAGTATGTTGGAGGCCAGTGTTTGAAGGGTATGAAGGGCCAGTGTTTCAGCAATGGCCCCATGTTCTAGGGTTACCTGGAGAGACAGACTGCTGTATGGTTAGACAGCATCCTAAGGTTGTGTTGGTCTTTTTTGGAAACAAGTTTATCCTCTCCACTACAAAAGAAAAAAACCTCACTCCTCATTTAAATGTGAAGTTCTGGATTACACACAGCTGGAAAAATGCCCAAAATAAAATGCACAACGTTTTTCCTACTCTCAGTAGCACAAATACCTGCAGTGACTATTCCATGTGGGAAACGTGGCGCTGTCGCAGTACATTTTTTGCATTAACAAAAGAACAGTTTGGTTCTTATCGCAGATTCTTGAAGAGCAAAACAATTCCTTTCCCTTTACTGTAAAACTTCACCTGACAAAATCATACAACTGAACTCAGGGCACTGCTAGAAAGGCTGAAAAGGAGTGAAATACTTAGTTCTGGAACCAGAAAGAACATGTGTGTGTGCACACGCAACTGACACTGTGAACAAATGCAGAATTCTCTTCAGTCAAGTTGTGCCCATCTCCAGTGAATGAGCTTTCCTTGCCCTCGATGACCTTCTCAAGGGTCTTCCACTGGCACTCCTCTTGTAAAGGCTTAGGCCTGTGCTACAGGAACAGAGCTGAAGCCTCTTGCTCATGTCGAAGCTGGCAAAAAGAGTCTTGTTTTGAGGCGTTCTGGCTATGGAAACACTGATTGTTCGTCAGAACTTGTGTACTCGAGCACTACAGGCCCAATACCTAGGATGGTTCAAGAATATGCCCCAGTGCGCAGCTGCGCTTTTCATGGCAGTTACGCAAGAGAAGAATGCAACTTTGACTGATGACTGGCTAGACATCTTGTTTCACATGCAACCCCAGTTATTAGACAATGGGTATGAGAAACTACATATCTGAGCATTTCCCCTCAAATACCAGCCACTGAGTGTGCAAAAAACCACTGTGAATTTATCTTCTATCAGTCCTGAGTGTTCACATTTAACTCGGCAACTGACACTGGATAAATGTTCAGTCCTTAACTCAGCATAACATTGGAAGCGGCCATGACACAAAACAAATTCAAGGAACAAACCTGAATTTTGGAAAAAAAAAAACCCAGTAAGAATGGCAGAGAACAGCAACGTCACAGTATTGCTGGGGAAGTAGTAGCAGGAACAATAAACATGTGATAGTTCACACAGGGAGGGCTTATGAATTCTGTTCCTGAAGAAGTCATCTGTGCTGGCATCTGCCTTCTCTAGTGTAGACCACTCTGCGATAAAACCACGGCCCTCTGGTATCACTTACTGCCCACTCACCCCCTGTACCCTGTCAAGAGAACTGGCGATGGGGCTCAGCAAAAATTCAAAATACGTGGGTCATCTGGAATCAGCTAATAGCTCCCATAGTGTTTACCCAAATGACAAGCACAAGAACAGCACACACTGCCTCCTCCGCAAGGAATTTCTTTGCAAGATAAGCTGGCATGCTCTTTTCCTTTGTGATTCACCTATCAACTGCTGCCTCTCAGTCCATGACCTACCTATGCACAAGGAAACCTCCATGTTGAGAAGTGGATGCAATAGTAGCAGGCATTTTCAAGACTCCTACTCAAAGACACGAACTGAAAATCTGTCCACTCGCAGGAACTGGTTAGTCACTTCTCCCTTAGCAAGAGCCCTGGAAAGGCCACAAATGAGGCACAATGGTTGAAGTTTCAACAGGAGCAATTTAGCCTGATAATAGCTCCCATCAGATCCTCAGTGACAAAGTCAGCCTGACTCAGACTGCCCTTACCTGTCTCCTCTCTCTTTAAGTCCATCTACTCCCTCAGTGATTGGTGCACTTCCGGAACCTCTGCAAGCTCCCAAAGAAGATCCCTCAGGCCTGCCCTCAAGCCTTGCACTGGGCAGTCTCCATTTCGTGCTCTCTAGCTTCTTGTATTGAGGGAGCTCTAGCCAGAGTCAGAAGTGTGGACTTAGAGCAGCAGGCATTGCAAAATGCTCCTGCTAACTAAATGGTAAAGACATGCTTCATTACCTCAGCCAAGGTAACTCTCAAATCTGTAGCAAGTCAGAAGTTTTCAGACAGAAAAAGTCAATCCTTCGTTCCCCTAGAAGCTAGTGCTGACTCCATATGGGCTCACAGCAAATTGAAATGACTGAATGGCTTACCAGTTAGTCTGGTCCAATGCTCCTCTCTAAGACAGGTTTAATTAACATGCTTTTATTTCAAGCATCATGTTAAGTCTGAGAATCACAGCCTGCTTCTTAATTGGGCTTTCAGAAAAGCTTGGTATTACAGCAAACCATGAAATCCCCAAATCACCCAGGTCTTTTTGCCACGGGAAGTTAATCTACCATCAGATGTTCACAGGTAACCTTCACTGTTATCAGACAGGTAAGCAGATTTACAACAGGATTTGTTTGGCTCGCATGATGACTTGAGTTCTCTCAAGTTGATAAGACTGCATTTTTATCTTACTGAAGACAAACTGGATAGAAGGGTGACAAATTCATCCTAATCCTCTATTAAGGGGCAGAAACAGAACAGAGAAGCTAGACAACACATTGGAAACAAGTAGTGTTACACACAGAAGCTTCCAACCACTCTGACTGGCACATCCTGTGGTAGCTGATAAACTCAAGTTTCAAAACTGTTATAACTAGTTCTGCCGGTGGCACCTAGGTTACACCTGTTTAAGGACCACTGCCATGTAGCACTACTTCATTCCAAAGACAACACGATTCTTCTCAAATTCTCAAACTTGATAACTTTGCTGCTTAAACTATTGCTAAGAGCACCCAACTGGCTGTTACTGGTCAAGACAGCAAGAGTCACAAATAACGGGTAAAGCCCAAAAGAATACAAGTACATGCTGCTCTTTCCACGAACCATTTTCTTTCCTGTGGCAGTGCTCTGCAGTGTAAGGGACACTTCTACCACCTAGACCAACTTCATCCATTGTAGCAGAGTCCTCTGGACCTGCAAGACTCCTACAGCACAACAGCAGGTACTCCCCAGAAACACCATAGCTTTTGGAGTTCAACAGGGTAATGCAGAGTCACGTTCAATTTGGTCTGGAGTTCTACTAGCTACTAAAGTTGCAGAAGACATGCCTGCTGCTGCTGTGATGGTGGATGCTGGAGAGGCCCTATTTCAGCTGAATGTCAACACAGATTCCCTCACCACAATTACCCATTCCAACTCCCACCCAGAAAAAGCCTACAGAAATGACAGAAATCCTTTGGAGTTAAATCACCTCCTGTCTTAAATGCAGCCCTTAAACCGGTGGATGGGATGAAGAAGATGAGAAGAGATAAAAGTAAACTGTTACCTAGAGAAACAAACTCCACGTGGTTTTTTGTTCCTACTGACCCAAGACAGATACCAGAGATGTTAGGGACAATAATGCCTTGAGTGAATGTGCTTACATCTCCCCTTGTAGAAACATAAACAGGAGCTAACTCAAGGACTGGCTTTGTGAGTTTGGGGAAGAATGGCATTTTACCGTATGGCAAGAACAGACATCTAAAGCATCAGTAGCTTTTTGAAGCTCTCTTGCGACCTGTACGAGCCACGTAACAGTTGCCTAGAAACACTCTTTGCTCCTAAGTTTGATTCCGTGTATTAACTCCTAAAGCTAAATATGTATTAACTTCTAAGAGTTATCTTTGCCAGCTACTGATCTTCATTCCAGAATCACAACCCAACTTTGAGGCATTTGGGATTGCAAAAGACCTCAGTCACTGCTTCGTGTCTTCAGCTACCACAGGAGGTGACAGCACACAGCTGTTTCCAAAACAGTTTAGGATTTCTGTCCTCTACTACTGTTACTGGAAAGCTCTTCCAGAATCCCATGTCTTTCATGGCTAGATGCTTTTTTCTAGTTTCCAGCCTAGAAAATTATTCTGAAGCAGCTCAGCTGCATGAACTTCTCATATAGTGGCTCTTTACTGGCCAATATGGGAGGGCCAGTGGGCTTTAGGGTGGCAGCTGAATTAAGGTTGTAAACTAGTGCATTAGTTTAATGCAGGTCCAAAATATCCCCTGTACTTTAGAGCGTGAAAGAAATCTAATCAAGGAGACACTGTGATATAGGCATGAGGAAGAAGGCAGGAAGCTCAGTTACGGCTGCTGCTGCCCTCACCCAATAGCAGAGCATCTGTGATGGCATTTCTTCCTTTTATGCAATAAACAGTAACAGAATACCTTCTATCCCAGAAGAATGTGCCAGGGCTGGTCCCACTAGATGGCACCAACTTACTCTGTGTGGCTTTCCTTAAACATTTAACTGGAGAGAGCTAAAAACAATCTTTGTTGAATCATACAAATTGTCACACACCTTTCCCAATACATTCCCTTTAAGACAATGACCTACCAATGCCAGTGCGGAGCATGACGGACGGAGACTTGGGGGGGTAGGGAGGGAATTTGAAGCACCAACCTGGGAGGGAACGTAGTATCTGAGATTAATATTGCTACCAAGATTTGCTGCAACATAGTAGAGTCAAGCTAATTCATATCAATGGTTGGCTCACCTAATGCAAATTAGCAAGTAAATAAATAATATACTGTTTGAAATAAGTGTAATACACTGCAACAATGTACTGACCAGTACAAAGTCAAGCACTGCGCTGGGTAACAGCAGGAAAAAATAAAACTCCATAAAAGAACAGCTTTGTTCAGGAAGCCTCCCAAGAAATGAAGCTTTTTCGCTTGGGTATGTTATAGAAACAAAAGAAAGGGTATGTACTTCCACACATATCAAAATCCCAACTAAGCCTTGCTTTCCTGTATCTCTTAAAGGTTATTCCTTTAAAAGGAACAGTTCCTAACATTCCTTGTAAGCACCGGAGACCGCTGGCACTGCTTTAAACCAACAACAGTGTCTACGCCTAAGTCTTGGCTAGTGTAGAAAGTTGTTTGCCTTTATCTACACTGGTGCACCTAAATATATGAAAGTGACACACACAGTGAGAAGCAACAAGAAAGAGATGAAAAAGTAGGTAAAAAGCTGTAAAGTTGAATAAAACAAGTATTTCAAGAGCACGAATACATTACGCACCATGAACTTTTATGCTAGCAAAAGCCGTAAGATGAAAAAAAGTCTTAGACCTGTGGGTTTTTTTCCCCCCTTCTGTAACCAAAACTGTGACCCCTTACCAACTTTTGTATGAACATTCGTTACTACACTACCTTACAGCTGAACACTTTACTTACTCGTGCTCCCTTACAAGGCATAACCTT
Source organism: Upupa epops (assembly GCA_013397515.1). Lineage (NCBI taxonomy): Eukaryota > Metazoa > Chordata > Aves > Bucerotiformes > Upupidae > Upupa > Upupa epops. Next base: position 145,533 of record VZRI01013649.1, on the reverse strand, counting down.
GCCTGAATATTAAGTGAAGCAATGATCAGAAGAAAAAAGTACGAGCTCAACCAAAACCCTTTTCCAAGTTTTGCCTTGCTGTAGGTTTTAATAATTATACAGCATCCATAAATAATTCTAAGAGTTTCTGAAAATCATCTAGCAATGATAGGGGGTTTTACCATCTACACTGATGTTGTCCCACTCTTCAGTATGTTCCTCAAAAGTAACATCTTTCTCACTGACCCAGTTTAAGATTTGTTCTGCCACTATTTCATTGCTCAAAAAGCAACTAACACCAGCACCAAAATCTGGAGAAGGCACAGTTTAGTGGTAGCACATCAAGCAACCCCACAATGATGTTATTTATGTGCCTTGCTCAAGAAAGACAGCTGCTGGACAGTTATGAAGTTGCATCTGAGGACAAAGATGGGATTTTACCAGCAGGCTTTGAATCCCAGACAAAAAAGACCCTACCTTCAAACACTTTCTGTGGGTCTCTGTGCCACCCGCTACACAATTTTAGCAGGCTGCACCCACAAAGAACTAAGAAATTCCAGAATCTGTGAAGTCAGGTTACACGTTGCATCAGTAAACTTTAAACTGTACCTAACAAGTGGCCAAATTCAGGTCCCAAACACATTTTGGGAGAAAGAGATGGATGAGCTTCCCACTTCCAAGGGCAAAGTTGTCATGGGGCTTTTTTTGGGGGTGTACAAAATGTCTTAAAGATCCAGCAACTCCTAAGAATTTAATTAGCATAGCAAAACATCTACTTATAGAGATCCCATTCCTCTTGAAGACACTTCAAGCACATTAGTGGTCAAAACACAACTATTGATTCAAAACTGCTAGCAAAGCAAAATCACCAATGTAGGCATTAAGAAACCAAAATGCAGCGCAGAATGCATAAGGTCTCATGTCTTTTATCAACAGTACTTATACTCACCTTAGCAACCCCAACTCCAGTGAACCTGGCCTCCAGTAATTCCTGCCTTCGTGGGTCCAGGCTATGCAATTCTTCCATCATTTCTGCTGCTGTGGGAAAACAACACTCAGATTATGCAGTGCAAGGGAAGGAGAGATTTAATATTCCGTGCCGCTGACAAGACTTGGGAGTGTCTGTTCTGCAACACAACCATGTAGAAAGCATTTTCCTACAACAGAAATACAAAGCTGCCATTCAATAATAACACGGTGGCTTTGCCACCATATTATTGTCTTTAAACCATAACCCTGCTGAAGAGTTTCCTCTTCTCTCTGTAGTACCAGCCATTTCAAGATCACTAAATCCAAGAAACCAATCATGTCACATTCTCCCACTGGATGCCTTATTCAAAAGGAAAACATGGGACCCGAGTGTTACAACTAAAAGCTTCCGAGCTTTTCATCCCTGCTGCATGACTAGGGGGAAAAAAGCAACATTCTTTACCCCATCATTTATTTTTGGCCGATCTCGGAAATATCAGATCTCACTGACAACACCTATAGTTCCTGTAATCCTTTTATGTGCTTGCAAGAACAAAATAATGCCCGTTTAAACCTTTTACATCATACAGCATCAGGCACCTCCAGTATAATAGCTACGTCTGTATGCCAGTGTACTTGGGGTACCTCTGTCTATCTATCACGACAGGTGCCATTATTTGAAGGGTTAAAAATAAACAACATAGCTGTGTATGGAAGCTAAAAACCATGAAACATGCAATTCCAATAGAGACATGTGGAAAAAAAATGGGACAAATGGGAACATTCATTATAACTGTGAATCACATCTTCCTAACTGCACCAATCAAGTTCATTTTCTGAAATGTCTGTTCCAGTTTCATTTCTGGACTAAGGTAAAAAAAAAAATGAGATGGCAGATAAAGATTTGCAGTATAAAGAACATATGTGATGAGGAAAGTTCTTGAAGGGCAGCAAGTACCTTCTAGAATAGGCAGTGTATAATTGTTCCTTTTATGAACTATCCATTTTGTCCCTGCCATTTCCTCCAAACACCTAAGTTACAGGGGGCAAAGGGAATCCATCCGGGGGCATTTTCAGCTGGAGGTTCCAAACCAGTTAACAAGCTTCAAAAACTAACACAGGGATACTGAATGCAGTGATTAGAGAATCCTAGTTCTACTCTTGACTTTAAAATCGCTAACAAAGCTCTCAAAGCCTAGTTTTCAAAACAGGAAATCTGTGCAGTGAGGTATAATGACAGAAAAGCCATGAAGGCAAAGATGTTAAAGTCCTCCCAGGTCTCTACAGCCATTACAGGAAGGGAATCCAGCCCCACGTCGAGATGCTACCCCATGGGCAAGGGGCAGGCACAAGTTCACGAGCCTTTTCCGCCTCCCGAATCCCCCACCTCACTGCCGGGGCCTGGGGACTGCCCCAGCCCTCTACACATCGCCTTCCACCCTCGACACTGCCCGTGCAGGGAGATCTGCAGTACCTCCCTGCCCACTCGGGAAGCAGAGACACGCGTGGAACACCAGCCGGCGAGTGAGCAGCCTGGGCCGTGCTGCTACACCGCCTCGGCCTGCCTCGTTCTGCCGACCCCCAGTACCGCCTCGGCTCCACAGGCCGGGCCCACCTCGCTGCCTCCCCTTTGGCCTGCCCGGGGCCCCCGCACTCCTCAGGGCCAGGCCGAGTCCTCCGCCCCGCTCTCACGCCCTCCCCCCCCCGCCTCGCGGGGCCTTCGCAGCTCCGTGCCCCGGCAGAGTCCCCCGCGGCCCAGGCCTCGCTCTTGCCGCCCCGGGGCACAGGCCGCGGGCCCTTC
>VZRI01013649.1:116674-141635 GCA_013397515.1 Upupa epops | reverse complement strand
TCCCCCCAGTTTCCCCCCTCGGGAATGAGCCAGGTCCCTCCCATTCGCCCTCTGACAAGATCAGAACGATCGCATTTGGACAGCGGGTGTGAGGCCAAGCCCAGGTGCCCCGGCCGCTCCCTGGGAGCCACTGTCGGTCCTCGCTGTCCTGCGGCCATGCTTCTGCCAAACAATGACCTCAAAACAGTCCCGAGACGGGCTGCTGCCGGCCCCACAAGCCGTGTGGGGCAGCTCATCCGTGGGCTGAGGGGACCCGTTCGGCTTTAAGGCTGAATCAGCTTTCTGAAGAGCAAAGAAGCAGAGAAAGGGTTTGTTGGGAAAGGAAGTGGCTGGGCCTGTCCAAGGGGAGGCAGGCATGGATTAGCAATGGCAGCGGAGCTTCCCATCGCTCCATGAAGGATTTCCTTCCGAAACACCAGGGCAAGGAAAACCGAGGGACAGCCATCGTCTTCGCTTTACTGCATGCCCAACGTAGAGTGATTTATGACTGAACTACAACCTACCCACTTGGGAAAAGTGATGATGTGGGGAAGAGCTGGCATAGCATCACGGAAAATCCACCCTGGCGAGGGAGGGGGAAGTTGTATTCTTCAAAAACGGTTCATGTGTCGCCCTCGGAGCCCAGCATTATTCGTTAACTCAGCGATGCAAACAGCTCTGGAAGCGCCTGCCTGTCCTCTCGCGCTGTTTCCTGAGCTTTCATCTGTTGGTTGGGTTTTTTTCCGTCGAAGAGCCACTCCAGTTTCAGCTCCCACTCCATGAGTCACATTTTCAGCATGACCAGCAGCAGGAATTTGAAAAATAAATAAATAAATAGCATTCCGTGTGTGTTGTGGCAGTTTGGGGGGGCTTTTTCCTTAAAAAAAAAAGGGGGGGGGGGAGAATTCTAGAGTAAATAGTCCATGACGGTCAACTCGTCACAGCCAATTGGGGGAGCCCTAATTAGTCCCACTTGCACTTCATATTGTTCTGTGAGGGATAAAATTGATTTGTGCACTTCTGTTTGATTCTGTGTGGAGGAAGTGCAGGGAGCTGTTACAACCAATAAAGGCACCAGCTCCCAGATCCCTCAGGCTCTCCCGGACCCCACCTCTGCCAGCTGCCACCAAAGGGCCCAGTTCACATTCTTGAACCACTGGGCAGGAATTGGTGCTCTAATTCCAAATCTACAGCACCGTCCCCCCCCATTCATGTGTTAGGGGTGATGGAGGTTTAATTTTTCCTGAGAGTTTTGGAAGTACCTTGCGGCTACTTTTCCTCCCCTTCGCCGCCACTGGGATTTCAGTGCCAGGGACCACGTCACTATTAATCTTTGCACTGTGAGATTACAGTTTCTTAACTGTTTTGCTCACTATTCTTTTCAACAAAGTGAGACAGAACAATGGCTCTTCCTTCCTCTGGCAGGATCAGATGCCCAGGGAGGTAACAGCCTCCTGGAGAATTTACTGCAGACGGGAATGTTTTCTCCAAGACAGCCTGCAATGCACAGCTAAGTTACAGGGTTGACAACAGACTTGTGGCTGCAGTCCTGGGCTCTGCTGGGGTCAAGCTGGAGCACTGGGTGGTGACTTCTGATCACAAACATAATAAGCCGAGGATGCATCATCCTCCTCTTGTGACTTGTTCCTCTCCCTGCCCTACATTTCACTAAGACTGGGGGTTCTCTTCTCACCTGTGATTTCAGGGGTGAAGCAGGGCTTTGGGAAGCCAGTTCTAGTGATGGTCTGTCTGAAGACTCTGTGGGCTCAAGTCTGCTCCTTCACTTTCCACAAGCTGCGAATGCTCACATACCCTTTCCTCCGAGCCTTGAGTAGCCACAGTCACATCCTTCTCTGCTCTTCTGCTGCAAATACAACCACTGTCCTCTCCAACTTTGTCCTTCAAAGAGCAGCTGAGAACAACACTTGAGCTGCCGTTTTCATCCCAAGGTGCCAAACCAGGAGCTCACTCAGGACTTGACAGTTTGTCTTTCTCAACTGTGACTCCTGGCTACAAGCAGAAATTTTGTAGTATCTCTTAGGGTACCACTTGATTACCTCAGAGTGCCAGGCAGGTACAAGGGGGTTTCAGACAAGTCAGGTGGCCTCAGCAGGAAGCAGGTCACCAGGCAGATTTCCAGTGCAGAGACCACAAGTTAGCAATCTCAGGTCTCTGCTTTGAGCAGGTAAGCGCTTTCTGTCCCAGGCTGGTACAGGGCCAGGCTGCTGCATCCAAGACTGGGCTCCCTGGGACAGCAAGTTTCAAACGTTTTCACCTTACGTATTTATCAGTGATTCGATACTGCACTCTTTGTCATGCTGTTATCACCTGCTGGAACTAATCCCCCATGTCCAGGCTCACCAGAGGGGTGCTGGACTGTTGTGGTTTTGGGATTTTTAAATTTCTGTTTTCTGCAACGAGCTTCTGGAGAAGAAAAGATCCGCCTGTGAGTTTCTGTTTTTACAGAGAAAGGTTTTCTAACTCAAATAGTCTTGAATAGGTAAATATTTAATAATTTTGTACAGGAGAAGTTTGAATTAAAAATCCTTATATCAAGCTTTATGGTATTGCTTCTAATAGCCTGCTAGCATCAAAGCCAAAACAATGCTTAAGCTTAGCAAACCAAAATCCTGTCAACCTCAACTTGATTTTCCCATGAATACTTCAGTCTGTGGACGTTTCCAGTATGTTTGAGTTTCTGTGCCAGATTCCTCCTGCACAGCATCCTGCTCTCCAGGTCTGCCATCAGCTAGCGCTAATGATTCCTATTTCATCCCCCGTGGCAGTTCTCATCTTCTTGCGTGTCAGCAATATCCTTGGCATGCTGCACTTGTACTGTGTTTTGAACAGCTACTCAGCTGCTGCAGCCATTTTCTTTGTCACTGAACTTCACTTGAGCCACCTCCGAGACCTCCCCTCCAGCCAGAGTGGCAAGTTCTGCAAAGGAAGGACAAACCCCTGCCTCCACATCACAGCCACCGTGATCAGGACAGACCTGACCAGAACTTGTCAGGATCTTACAGACAGATATTTTAACACAGCCTGTAACAAGCTCCTTTTGTCTTGAACTTTGTAAAGATAAAATACCAGAAATCAAACTTTCAGATGTGTGTTTGGAGAATCTGCTGCTGCTTTCAGGGCTTGTCAAATAATCTGATTTTAAACAGTGTTTCGGTACTGCCATGAGGTCTGGAAACTTACTGACATACTGTAACACACCAAAGAGCAGAGATGAGCAATGATAGATAGCAGGACGCCAGGAGATGAGAATTGAGAAGAGCATCAAATAGCCAAGAGTCTTTAAAACGTACCAGCTGGCATCAGAGATCCCAAACCCAAACATTTTAAGGGCATTAATTAAAAAAGCAAAACCCAAACCCACAAGAGTTCAGCACTCAACAGGCTTCTTAAGGATTTATACCAAGGAGTTAGTTCTCATCTTGGCATCACATCCAGAGGAGGTTGACCCGTGTCTGCAGAGCAGATTCTGTTCTGCCTAAAGAGGCACCAGTTGATTTGGGACATCAAAACATCTCGGCTCCGTGTGCGTTCTGAGCATCTAGTCAGGACAGGGCTCCTGGCACAGCCTTCCCCTCACTAAGAACATTAAAAGGGTCTTTCCTTTTTTCATTAGTTGAGGAGAAAGCTGGTATCTCAGCTACTCAAAGATAACATGCCATCACCTGACTCCTTCCTGAGGCCATTCTGAGAGCCTCCACCCTCCCACACAATGGAGCTGTTCTTGCCCCTCCCTCTGTCTACACCTTCAGGTATCCTATTAGGGAGTCTTTGATACCCAAACCCAGTAGGAAAGCATCCAGGTCCCTCAACCTCCGCACACAGCAGCAGACCAAGTGCAACCTTGGAGCAGTGCCCTTATCCAGGGAAGGACATGTCCTGCTGCCAGAGGATGCAGCTCATCGTGCGTGGGCACCTGGGCCTGTGCAACCACCACAGCCTGACTGAGGGCAACCAGAGCTCGTGGGTAGGAAGAGAATAACACTGTGATTGCGGCTACTTTTCCCACAGTACATAGTGCAGTCAAACCCCACTGCTTTTTTTCTTCTCTGCACACACCAGAAATGACGACTCCTTTTATGAGCAAGCAAGTCCTTCCCTGTCCTCACTCACTACCAGCTTCCTAGACCACAAGTGGGTGTTACTCTCAGCAGGATTCGTCCCTTTCCTCTACTTCTCCTGCATAATATGGGCATAATAACACCCTACCTTAGAATGCTCCTGAAAGTCTCAATTAAACAAACTGCTGTGAGATTCAAGTAAGACGAAAATTAGATCAACATCCTGTTGTAAAGCTGGAGTTAGTCACACACACGCTTATTTCTGTAAGGGTCTCTAGCCAGCACGTGATCATCTGTACATACACACCAACCTCCAGAAGTTGTTTCATCTCAGGAAGTACAAAGTCACTTTACCTTGAGGAAATACAAGATTTAGACTTCCATACAACCTTGATCGATCTCTTTGCTTTCACCCTTGGCACTGAACGTGTCAAAAAATAGGTAATTAAAGGCTGCAGGACAATGGTAGCTGCTAGGGCAGCTGCTCCCCTGGAGTAGGGGGGCTCAGGACTGTGCTTGATACCCTGGATAAAGTAGTCTAAGCGGACATCAGCCAATCTGCTCTCTAAGTGAGGAAAACCAGAGAGTGCTCTTGGAGAAGGGTGGCAGGGAACCTCTCCACTTAAGAGCTGTAGAGCAGAGCCCCTGTGTTCCCTGCACAAACCATATTAGTGCGAGGGTGACCTCTGCAACCTGGGAGTGCGAAGAGCAGTTTCCCAATTCACATGGGCTGCTAGAAAGTTTCATTGGCCATAATCCCTCAGAACTTCCCAATCCCCAAATAACAAAACCACAAGAGTTCTCATGGTCCTTTGAACTACAAAACATTGAACCAACTCAAATTCAGCAGTCACACTTGTACTCCATCCCAAAATCAAGCAGCTGTTTGCATATTGTGCTGGTGCTGCAGGGAAGATTCTTTGGGGCTATTCAATACCAAGGAACACAGTTACAACAGTTTAGAGCAGCAGGGTCCAGACCTTACCAGGATGTACTTCCTTCCTAGAAACAGCCACAGACCATGGCTGGGAGCTCCAAGCAGGTGCTGACAAGGTAGACTTGCCATCCTTGCTTTCCAAGCACAGCTAGCTCATCCAACTGTGGGTCAAAGATCAAAGACCATATTTTGAACAGTAAAAGCCTGTCATACCATCAAGCATTTGGACAGAAGGCAAAGGCAGAGGCACACAAGGCTGAGATTCTCTTGCTTCTCCCACCCATGTTCCATCTAAGCTGACAGGTCTGGTTTGTGCTCTCATAACAAAGGTAGCTGTATCCTATTTAGTTCAGATTAGCACTTTCCCTTGCCTACACCAATAATTTCCTGCACTGTGTCCCACTTTCTCAGCAACACAAGCTCCATTCAGCAAGGCACTTACATGCAGGAACCTACTGCCTTCAGCAACAGCTAAGCCCAAACTGCAGGGCTTAGCTGATTAAGCAAAAGCTAGCATTTCCTTTCCCTTTAGAGCACCTCACTTCACAGGAGAGTCCAAAAATTCCTCCTTTCTTTCCTAGACATTTCTGTATTGCCCTGAACGCATAACCTGACAGCACTGTTCAAGTCCTGCAGCCACTGTGCAAAGGAGACTTGTGCCAAGCAAGCCTTAGCGAGGCTGAACAGCAGAAATGACCCTGATCACGCATCTTCTGGACTACTTTTTCCCAGCATGGTGCCAAAACACGAGTGGTGGCACAAATCAGATCCAGTGGCTTCACAGGAGACCAAAGATGACTGCAGAATCAGTTTCCATCCGTATTAGCAGAGCATGGAAGGATGTTTGTCAAGTCCTGTAGTAACTTGGTGCCTGTGCCCTCTTCCTCAACCTCACTTTTAGGCACTGAATCAACTGCACCCTTCATTTGTACTCAGGAATAAATGGATAAGTTCTATATAGGTCTGATTCTTACAGACAATCCAACTGGGGTTGCCCCCAGTGGCAATGAAAAAATGAAGTTCTTACAGCAAACACCAAAAGCCATGGGCATGTACATGAGGAGGTTCCTCCCGCTCATTCTTGTCTGAGGAATATAACCAGATCTCATTCAACTGGGAGCTCTGCAACTAACTACAGAACTGGAAATGGTGTCGATGTATTGGAGAAGCTGGAGCTGAAGTACTTAGGAGAAAAGACAATTGTGGTTGGTCTCTCATGCTTCTGGTCAGAAGCATTTGATGGCTACTGTCGGTAACAATAAAAATCACTAAGGATGGCTGTGGTTTCCCCCTTTCCTGTCAGGAAGGTCCTAAGAAAGGTCCAATTTCCAGCAGTGTTTACAAATTATCTACTTTTGAAGTGAGAGTACCAGAAATACCCCACCCCTCCCCGTTCCCTTCCTGCCTCCCAGTTGCTAGCTGCTCTGTGACATTGGAATGCCGCAAGAGGAACAACACACCTGGGGAAGCAAAGAGTTCTTTGCCATTCATTGGAGCCCCAGCATCACCAGCCTTTCTGAGGGCCTAGTTCTGGCTCAGCCCAAGTCACAGGCTTGACGCCACAGTCCCTACGTGAAAGGGTCAGAATAGGTGATGATAAAGTCCCCTTCCAGCCAAAACAATCTATGAACTTCCCAGGGAAGTCCCCATCCTTTGGCAAGAGCCAGGACCAGACTTTCCACAGCGTAACGATATCTGGCTCCAGAATCACAGTGGCAGAGCCTCTGAAGAACTATGAAATCTCTTTTGCTTGGGAGGTTCAAGGAGCTAGAGTAGGACTGTCTGTGAGCCACAGACCATGGGACTGGAATGCTGGGAACAAAACCCAAGCACAGATGTCCAGAATGGCTTTAAAGCTAATGTTACACTACTAAAAAGGAAGAGGGGTTAAAAAAATGTGAACAAGTCTTTTAAACACAGTGAAAGTCAACTCAGAGATTCCCTTTGAACACTCTGGAGAGCCGTTGTGCAACCCAGCCTGCTCAGCAGGCCCACAGTAGGCACAGCAGGAGCTGCTGCAAGTCAGGGCTGAGGTACCTGAGCAGAGCTGTGTGGGAGGCAGGGCTGCAGTTGCAGGAGAGCAGCAGCTTCAGAGAGAATGGGAGCTGGAGAAAGCTCTGACAGTATCTGTCTGTAGGAGGCCTGGCTCAATTGGAGGCCATTAACTTGTTGCCTTCTGAACACCATCAACAGGACTGGAAACAAAAGCATGTCTACACAGCATGGGTCATGCTGAGTGATCGCTTCAAAACTCCAGCAGAATGAAATGGAGTAAGAAACACAGAGAGCCACTTCAATGGCTGCAGGCTCACAGAGCTGCAAGTTTTTGCATGAAGGCTGAGTCAAAACCAGGCAGACAACTGAGATGTAGCCTTGAAAGTAGAAGCAAATAAATGACTAGCCTTCATTTTCTCCCATTCAGGGCTTCAAGTTTAAAGGGGAGTTCAATAACTTTAAATAAATCATGTTTTTAATTAAAAACTTATTTTCCTGCAACGCTTACAAGCCTTTGGATGATTAATAAGGCATTTTTCAAATTAATTCACACTAATTATACTGCTTGTTTACACCAGTCAACAATTCTTCCTCCAGGGAGATAAAACTATCCCAGGAGGAGTCTCCCTCCAGGCCCAAGAGGGAAAGGACCCCAGGGAACTACCTAAGCTACCAGTAACACATGGGAGCCACCGGTTAAGCATGGGAGGTCTTTCACTGAAAGTGACACAACTGGCTACATGTGTCACTCACACCCAATACTCAAATGAGTTGTTTTGCTAAGCCTGACTCTTTGCCTGGATAAGATGGAGACATGAGCTTACCCAGATCCCAGAGGCCTCAAGATGGGTTTTGTCTAGACCTTGTCTGAGGTACCAGGTACCAACCTCGCCAGGGAACCAGACTTGGTAGGTTTAGCCACTGTGCAGCTTCTAGGTTGGGTCCAGCAGAAACCAAATGAGCTCAGAAAGAAGCAAGCGTTACCTCCTCCTAATTCACTTACAGATGCTCAAAAGTCTCTTGGCCCTTTAGAAAACACAGTACAACAAACGGAAAAAGAATTCTTTCCACAATTACTTGCTTCTCTTTCATCATTGTTTAAACATGCCAGACATCTAAAAGCCCAGCAATGGTGCATTTCCATTCCTGCCCAGCATTGCAGCCTGCTTTTGTGCTGTGAATGAATTTGCTGGGTCACCTTTCCAGAGCAAGGGCTGAACTGTCCTAACCCAGAAGTCTCTAGACAGCAGATGTACAAATACCTGAAGGGTGACACAGTGATGTGGAAGTCACCCACTGATCATGCTGCCACATACCCTGCAAAGCATTGCCACTGCCCCTTCCAAGGCTTTGCAGTTCATGCTGCTCTTGCTTTCATTCTCCTGGACTCCAGCAGACTTTCTAAAGAGAGTAATGGCATTTCCTCCTTTTTTTTTTACATTCTTCTGTTTCAAGACAGCAGTTACTCCATAACCTGCATGTTTCCATGGCTGACAGTTATTCTTAGGCAACTGTATGCTGCAAATACAAAATACAGGTGCTTTGCGTTGCATGACCTGCTCTTCAGCCGGTGGTGCACATACAATAAACCTTACTGTTGCAGGAACTCAATGAAGGTAGGAGAGATTAGCCAAATCTTTCCCTTCCTAACAGAAAAGGGCAAGAATCAGTGAGACTCAGGAGAGGAAAACGTTGTAGTTACCTAATGGTGGCCCAAATCCTTCAGATCAGGTGTGCAGCAGCCTGTGAGTTTCTGTGGAAGCCTGGTTTGTATTAACCAAACCAGCACTGAGAAGCCCTACCACAAAATCTATTCCAATAGCTGTTGCACCACACCCTAAAAACGACAAAAGAAAACAAGCGGAGATAAAAGATATTTGCTGTCAGAGGTGGGGAAATACCTTCAGAAAGCCACAATGTTGGCTTCCTCTAAGGAATTAAATGAGTGGTAGACATTCTTCATGTTTCTTATCCAAGACAGGTGCCTTGTCTACTGGAGCTTAGCACAGCCCCATGACAGAGCTGTGCAGTTTGTGGCATGGGAGCTGCAGTCATCAGGAATGGTTTTTCTGTTTCCAGTGAGGCATCTGTGGAGAAGCTGGCACAGAGAAACTTGGTACTCCCAGTTCCTACTCTCCACCATTCTTATTTGGCCTAGTGACTCTGCGCAGAGAAGAACAAATTTATCCTCTGTGTGGTTTTTGCTTGCAAAAGACGACACAATACAAACAGGGTTGAAGATTACCTTCTGTTTCACAGAGAAATCCAGAGTAAGAGTGACTCACTACTCGAGTCGCCCAGCCACCGTAAAACAGCGTGCCCATTTCTTGAGTTGATAAAAACAAACAATTAAAAAATCTCAGACCAGTAGCAAGGCATTTAAAATACTACTTGGCCTCTTTTTAGGACGTTCATCCTCAGCAAAGTTCACTTGAAGTGCTGCTAGGCACTGGAAAAGGCACTGAGGTTCTGCGTACACCGAGCTCCACAAATCTACAGCTCACCAGAAGGAAATACCGCACATGGCCATGGAGATGCTCCAACCTAAACTGGACGGCCAGGCTCCTCAGAGCAGAGGGGTGACAGGCCTGCGGTACTTGCACTGGATCCACACTCGGTACATCGTCATCTGTTTCCCACGGTTCACTTGCAGTCGGCGATCGACCAGATTCTGGACTTTCTCCAGCCCAGCCGTGGTGAAGAGACTGTCCAATTCATCTGGAATCAGAGAGAAGGAGTTTGAAGATGCCCACCCTTCAACAGAGAGCTTCAACTCACAGTGAGGACTAAGCTATGCTGAAAGAGGAAATGCATGGTCTCACTCTGGCAGGGAAATACAAAGATCAGACAGGACTGAACTCCTGTACTATGGGGGGGTTAAGACCACAGTTTCTTCAGCTTCCTTGGAGTTTACTATCTACAGAGGAAGGGAAGAATTTTTGGGAGGACAGCCAGAATGGCAGAGAGAAAAGAGCAGCAGTTTCAGACATGGGCTTGGCCTCTAGTAACTGATTCAGAGAGCATCCCTTAGTGAGTAGGGACAGATCCAGTCCCTCCCCCTCCTTCCTCTCCTCCAAGGAATTTCGGAGTCTGCAAGAGCAAAGAATGGGATCAGACCTATGCTTTGCAATGGCAGCAATGAACTCTGTGCTGTAGAGGCTGGAAGGGAACAGGTTTCATTAAGGTTAAGTTTAGGGGAAAAAAAAAACTCCTTAGAAAACCACACCCTCTTGGGGCTCAATCAAAGCACTGAGAGCCCTTGAGGCTGCAGCAATTACACAGGCAGGTACTCCTGACCAAGCAAATAAGTACTGAGGTGCCCCAGTACTTATTTGCTGTGGGCAAAGTCAGACCGAGTCCTGCTGAGCAACAGAGATCTTGTTCCACTGCAGCTCAAGAGCACGTGATTTGCGTGGAGTTTCTGTAGGAAAGGGATAACAGGTCCCAGCTTGTGCTCTTTTATCAGATGCCTGACATCGTGAAGTGTTTGCCAAACACGCACAAACACTAATTTTGGTGTTTTGATAAACAAGTCTTGTACAGTGGGGAAGAGAACAGTTTGTTGCCCTCGTGCCACTGCTCTAAAACTGACCCTGGAGAGGGGCCTGTGATGGAAGTGACTGGACATGCAATTGGTGATACGCAGGGACAACGCAAGCCCTGCTGAACGCCAAGCAGCAGCAGCAGAACTGGAGAGGGTGCCTCAGCACTGCAGTGAACCCTGCACTTCCTAATTCCTCATAGGAGAAAAATTAAGAGAAGTTCCTTCAGGTGGAGTCCTCACTCCACCCTCTGCAGCAACAAAGAGAGTTCCTCCGATGCCATGCCTCCCAGCACAGCTAACACATCACTAGCCTCTTGCAGAATGGCTTTTCCACTGAGAAATCCTTCATGATACATCCACATCGACAAGGGACAAGCCCAGGTGTCCCCCCCACACACAGCATTTCACACTGTTACAAGGAAGATAGGCTGGAAAGAGCTAAAGGCAAAACTTGAGGGCATGAGGATGAGGTGAGGAGAGTCATGGCGATGTTTTCTAACCTCCTACCTTGTGTGAAGAAGTAGACTCTGGTGCCATCACCCCTCACATAGAAGTTATCAGACAGACACTGTCCTAAGGGCAGGAGGAATTTAAACAGTTACAAGCTATCATTTAAAAATCAACAACTGCTATCCAACAAGAGGCACTTTTCTCAGCACATGCTGTGCTTCAGGGAAATTAATGAGGTGCCTCCTAATCGGGGTAGGTACTTCTCCAGAGAAGCATCACCTCCTAGTGATTTGGCAAGATTCCCCGGGGGAAAGTAAATACCTTTCTTAAAGCGAAGCTGGGCTAGATCGTAACGGCCATAATCTCGTAACAGAATCATCCCTCTCGGTTTCAGAAGGCGACTCAATCTGTTAATGACACACTGCATCCTGAAGAACAAACACAAGGAATCACCATTCTGCAAGCTGGTGCCTGCTTCCTTTTCCAAACAGGAAGTACCAAGTTTTCTATGTCTCAAGGCCAAAGGCCAGGACTTTGCTGAGCTTCCCTGGACTGATAAGGATTGATTTGATTTGGCCACCTTATTCCTGACACTCCCCAAGTCTGCTTTTCATTCCCCACAATGATAACTGAGCCTTCCACAATGGGGATAACCATCACTCTTGCTAATTACAGAAGTATTTCAACTGGCTTCTGTAGACAAAGAATATGTAAACTCGAAGAAAAAATGAAATAAAACTAAGGGGAACTAAAAAGACAGATTAGTACTGGTTGACCTTCTACAAGGGACTCAAGTGATAGGACAAAGGGGGTAGTTTCAAGCTAAAAGACAAGGCGAGATCGAGATGAGATCTGAGACAGAAATCCCTGCCTAGGAGTGGGCTGAGGCCCTGGAACAGGCTGCCCAGGGAGGTTGCGGCTGCTCCATCCCTGGCAGCGTCCAACGCCAGGTTGGATGGGGCTCTGCGCAACATGGTCAGGTGAGTGGGATTGCTGCCCATGGCAGGAGGCTGGAACTAGACTGTCTCTGAGGCCCTTCCAACCAAAACCATTCTATGATTGTGTCACACCATCATACTATGATCACAGCACTTCTTTCCAACTGTTTTCTTAATCTGCCCCTTCCCTTTTTGCCACCATCCACAAGATCAATGCATCTAGCCTCTGAGCCTTAAAACCCAGCTTCTGCTCTGCCCCAAATGGGCAAAGAGTGCTCAGTGTGGCTAGGCTTCAGAGCAGGTAAGCATCTGTGACCACAGCAAGATGTCACCTACAGGCACTCAGCCCTTCTAATTCCCACCTATCCCATGCCAGAACTCACTGCAACTGCAAGTACCTGCACATTTAATTTGTGGAGGGTTAATGGCAAACTGGACCTGACCCAGAAGAAACACTTGAATTTTCCTTGACACAGTGGGATCTACTACTCAACAGCTCCGGCTCTGTATGCATTATCTCCTGCAACCAGAAGGAATTGTTAGAACTTACTTCTCTGGGAGGATTGCTGAGAGGACAAAGATAAGAATAACAATGTCAAGACTCTCATCTGGCATGGGGAAAGGGCTTTGGTCATCGCAGAGGTCATGGACAAATGCAAAGCAGCGAGAAGAGTCATATTCTGCATGTTTCTGTATTTAGGGGGAGAGAAATTAAGAGCATTAGCAGCAGACTGGATCTCAGTATTATCTGGACATAGAGGCATTTCAACTTTCACATAATAAAGTGATGTACCCGGAGACCTGTTTCAGCCTCACTGGACTGACACAGATAAGGTTTGATAGTCTCCTTTGTCAGACAGGGGTGAAATCTGAGAATTAAGTAGATATGAGAGGTTTACAGACAGCCCTGGACCAGTTACAATCAGCACTGCCAAAATCCAAAACCGGGTTGAGGCACTACTGCAATTTTGAGGCCATTATTTTCCACTTTCAGTGGTGAAAAGTGAGATACTGGTAATGAAAGGGACATTTGGTAACTATTTCCACTATCCAGCTGGAAATATTTACCAAAGTGAGAATGTCAGGCTCCCTCTCTCCATCACTGACATCAATATTCAATACAAGTACCCCCAAACTTAACCCTGGCTGCCTAAGACCATGGTCTGAAAAAGCCCCAAATTTTCAGTTTTTAAGAGGGTGGATGGGTGCACTGCCTCTGCTGCCGCGGGCCCCATCTCATGACATGACATATTCCCAGTTCCCTTCTGAGCTGAAATTTGTTAGCAGTGTTTGGCCTTTGACTAAACTCCACAGACAACAGTGTCTCTCTTCATCTGTCTGTACAGAAGCTGTCAGACCACGTTCTTAGAAGTGCAGCGACAGAAATGCACACACAAACCAAAACCAGCTTAAATTTCTGTTAAAAAGCAGCCTGGATGTCTTCAAGGTTCAGCAGTTACTCAGCTAAAAGAGCTCTGGATTGAAGAACATTCTGCCAACCACAAGGGAAGGAAAATCTGGCTGACTTGTCTGCTGCCAATATGACATTTTGAGCACTCCCCTCATTTCTACTATTCTTAGTAGCTCATTTTCCTAATATATTAGTACAAGGGCCACCCTTCCAGTTGGCTAAAACCAAAAGCTGCCAACACAGCCAGTGGCAGCAGTGACAGATCTGTTAACTGTGCAAAGAACTGGACCATGTGCTTCCCACCTTTCTAAGGTACCACTGAGTTTACCTGGACAAGATCCACAGCTGTTGTAGAAAAATCACAGCAATAAACAAAAAGGCTCGGGTCACTGAAATAAATAAAGGAAGTGATCATCAGTTACAGGAAGGTGCTCTACAGCAGTGACAGAAGTGTCTGGAGTGCACAAAGCATGGAACCGAGAGCCAGAAATCCTAGGCTTTGGTCTATCTCTGTCCACAATGCCTCATGCAAAATGGAGTGGATCCCTTTGCTCCTCTATGCTTCTGTTACTCTCATATGGAACCAACTGTGACCTTTTCAATCTGGAGAAGGAGAGACACTAAGGCCTGTACGAAAATATTTCAGAGTGAGACATCTAAACTTGCCCTATGGCTTGTTGGTTGCATTCTCAGACCAAAGATGGCTCAGCTCAAAACACAGTCACATGAAGCTGCAGAGGGAAAAGGTACAATCTGTCTTTCTGGCCTTTCTCCGAGACTGTCTGAACTAAAAAGACAGGAATCATTTTTCCAGTTGTTTTTTAGAGGCTGGTACATCATGCAGGTAAAAATCTCACAAGAATCACTTACTTGTTGGTTTGTAGGATGGGGAAGACTGTATTGCCAGCACCACAGCCAACCTGCACAAACAGCACACAGACACAGTGAGAATAACTCCTTCCACATGCCCCGTGCCGCTAATTTCATCTCCAATCTCTCTACAGCCATTGAACAAAGGGCAAGTCACGGACTACAACAGCACAGCATTGACCATGTGCAAACCTTACTCACTGCAGGTCTGAAGATGTTCAGGTCTGAGAAGCAGGGTTACATTTAACACCGGTGGGAAACTACTAAGCCAGTTCTTGTAGAATTCTTACTAACAAGCCATACAGTGCGACTCTTTTGAGAGCTTACTGCTGGGATCCCAAACAGAACAGCCAGTATGAGTCACTGGAGCATTGGCAAAGGTCACGGATTAGTTGTATTCATGTCCATAGAAAATTCTAGCAATGGAGAAAGAGGTTTGCTTTATTCTAATGACATCCTACTGTTTCAGAGTTTCCTTCACTCGATTGCTCCTCCTCAAGTTACTAGGCCTACAACCAGGCCTACAATGATCCTGCCTTCTCATTTCTTTAACTTGGGCCTGAGGAAGTCTCAAAGCCTCAGAACAGCTATAGATAATCAAATGGGAAGGACAGCTCAGGGTGACTTGGCCTACAAGGGCAGAACTTCCACAGACCATGGAGCACTCAACACCGCCAGCAAACTGTGACCACACTGGCAGTACCAGAGCTGTTGGGATTTTTCTTCCAGCTGTTGGAAGTCTGAGATTTGGAAGCCCTGGAGACTTTTCTGGGACAAACCCTGTATCGCTCTGAGACTGCCGGTTTTTACATGGCCCACAAGGGAACAAAACAAAGAGCAGCTTCACATGCTCGGTTATCACAGAAGGTTAAGGGTTGGAAGTGACCTTGAAGGATCATCTAGTCCATCCCCTGCCAGAGCACTCCTTGGTTCATTACGCACCTTCTGTGCCTTCCAGACAAGTCAGCACAAAGATGCTGTCAAAGTAAGTGTCAAGGGAAAGATTTATAGCAACAAGCAAGAAAATCAGCTTCTTCAAAAGGTGACTTCTAAATGCTTATTTCAGCATCTGGTAGCACTGATTGTCTTTGAAACTCAGAAACTCCTACTGGTCCTTGCACTCTGACAAATCAGTCAGCACCAAAAGAAACCCAACAGACTGAATTCACTTCTAAGCTGCCCCATTTTTGCATTTACTGGCTGAAGGCAGTTATCCCAGCCACTTGCCGTTTGCCCATGTTTTCATGCCCCTGTCACACTCACAGTGGTACAGGGGACTCCTGTTTCACAGCCGTTACCTCTAATATTCGGTAAGAGGCAGACGATCCTGGATAAACTCCATCTCCCTGATGCAGCTCACCACCCGTCTGAGCAGCCAGCTCCTCTGTGCAGATCTCAGCTGGGCCTTTTATCAGGTTTAACTGATTCCCTGCCCTGGTTTCCAATGAACAATGTCCGTTCTCACAGCTACCCAGCCCTTCTTCACTGTTGGAGTCCTCCTTGTCTCTAAATGCGTGTGCAGAATCCCCATTTTGGCCCGGGTTGCTGTTAGGTGTCAGCTCAGGAAATTCAGTGAACAGCCAGTGCCTGTCCTTGAAGAAGCCATTTTCGTGGATTCTGTAAAAGTCATCCCAGTACTTCTTAGCGTTCACATCATATTCCTCTGTGAACACAAACAAAAATATTACCAGCAGTCAAATCAGGTGGTCTCAGGAATTTAACCAGTTCAGACAGTGAGAGATCACTGCAGCCAGCTACCTTAATAAGTTACTGGCTGAAAAATCACCTTTGTTTAAATGGTGCACTCCACACAAACACCCAGCTCCCCAAAGCGAGTCCACCTCCTCAAAGTAACTTATTTAGGACTAAAACGAGGGAAAAGAGAGAAAAGAGGGAACTGTTGTCTTCTGGTAGGATGCAAAGAAAGCTGGCAACAGAAACGGCCTCTTTGAAGGAGACTGGAATGAAGACATCCAGATTTTACTTCCATCTCTATCACTGACTCGTTGAGTTCACTGGAACAATTCCTTCGGAGCCTTGCAATACTAAGTGACAAGCACTTGGGACTTCTAAGGAATCCTATGACAGTTGCCTGGAGCTGAAGAGCTGCCCCTTCTTCCAGATGGAGAAACAAAAAAAATCAGTCGACTCTGGCAGAAAGTTCTGTTAGTCTTTGCGTAATGTTCCAAGATTAGAGGAGGGGGCTTTCACACAGGCGCTGCCAGAGTCCAGCCTACACACTTTGTTTTCCACAGTTTGGTGGACGTCAGAGCATCACGCATTTACGAAATTAAAAAGAGAGGGGAATCTAGACAAGTGTCTACTGTCACTGCAGTAACAGTGCAGAGCTAAGGTGGACAGACTGAAGATGACAAGAGTTAGCTTCAGTAGCAACAAGCACTATCATCTTCACACCAAGCAGACAGATCCAGGAGCAGGATGGACATCACAGACAGCTGGGAGAACTCTTTCAAAGCCCTGCTCTAATGAAATTTGAGTCACCCACTGAGTTATTTCCACATACCTTCACCAACTGCAGATCAAGTACAGTTATAGGGGAATTATTTTTTCCATGGGAAGTTATGAGTCCAACTGACTTCCTAAATTCTCATCAATGTGATGAGTTCAGTTCTTGGTCCTGGAAAGTGAGAGCTAATTACAGCATCCTAAACTTCAGGCATTACCATCCACGGCCAGAGATGCCAACTGTATTTCAATAACATGAAGCTCCTGAGCCATCTTTGCACAGCAACAGGTGCATTACTGCATACAAATGATTATCCAACAAGACCCAGTCCGTATGTGAGAATGGGTCACCTTTCTCCAACATCTGCTAAGAGTAGCATTGGTAAAACCAGCAGGTTCAAACTGGAGGTGACTGTTATTATCTGAACTGCAGACTATTTATGAGTTGTTTTGAAAAGCACCCAAGTGGTCTGAAGGTATCTGAAGGGCCACAGTAAAACGGAACCCAGAACACATGGGAAAAGCCTCAAATACAGACAAGAGTGTCTTTAACAAAGCTCCAGAAGTCAGTGGTGTGTCCATTTCTAGTAGGACCTCTCCCTGAAGCACAAAGAGATATACGTAAAAACAATCTCTTAACTATGAGGAATTTCTCCCTTTAAGAAGCCTTGTGCTTAAACCCCAGGCCAAGAGAAATGTCTGATATTAGGCTAAAGCAATGAGTCTGTGCCATGCGCTGACTGCAGCTCAAAGGCAGCAGGGTCAAGTGAGTTGACTACTTGCACAGAACTCAAGGACTGCTCCTGATTCACATCTTGGTGTTCTCCTTCCTGAGCTGTCACTTCTTCCAGGAATATGCAAGGCAGCTGGGGCTGGAAATGCTCTTTCGCCTAAATAAAACAGGAAGTCCTGACTCCTGCTGGTCCCTCGGAGCTCCGTGACAGCCTGACTGGAATGGGATGCTTACCTGAGGTGCTGGAGCAAAATTCTAGACTGGTCATTTGGGATTATCCACATTTGGGACTACCCACATTCGGGACTACCCACAAGACACTGTGCTCCTCCTGTGTTAAACTACTGTGAAATTCTGTTGGATGGTACTGAACAGCTGTTACGCTCCAACCCACACATGTGGGAAATTCATTTACAGCTCATTTACCTCAAAGTCCAGCGTGGAAGAAATGATTAGTAAAAATATAAATGCAACAAATCAAGGGCCATCTGACAAAGATCATCACAGGATCACTCTGATTGGAAAAGACTCTTGAGATCAAGTCCAACCATCAACCCTACTCATGCAAGAAATTTAAAGCAAAAAAAGACCACTTTAATTTTTCAGTCTGACTTCCTGCACAACTTAAACCAGAAAAGTTTATATAATCCTTGCTTCAAGATTCTTTTTGTATTATTAGCTCACGTGGGCAACAACAGATACATCAGATTCCCCCAGAGACTTTCTCGATAAAGACTCCAGACTTCTCTGCTCCTCCTTATCAGGACATCCCCAAAGCCCAGCCCATACTCACCCCTTCACACTGCAGCAGAAGGGCAAACAAAAGTAACTGTGCATAAAGGACAGGAAGAGAACCAGGGACCCCCAGACCCGCATGGGGAGCCTCAGAAGAAAACAAAAAAGCCTCTTACACTTTCCTTGTTCACAGTCAGGAGACAACATCTTCAACATACCCCACAGAACTTCCCTCCTCTTTGAGAACACATTCTGACAGCCCCAATCAGTCCACAGAGTAACACAGCCATAATGACCAATAGCTTGCCTTTGTTCTCCTGCTTGGGCATTAATGATTCTCAAAATACTAAACCCTTCAGGCACATTTGCCTGGGCTGCCTTCCCTATGCTCCAGCCATCCCATTGTCTCCACACGCTTCCCATTGAATAGCAACCATGGAAATTTGACTGGCCTTCATTGTTCACTCTGGGAAATACATCATGAAGACCTGACAAACTACTCCAACAGCAAATTGCTCCACAATTTCATAGCTGTATATAGGTTCTCAAAGCATGACAGACAGCACCCTTTAATGTTATCCAGATTTTAAAATGAACTCAACACAATGGGCACCACAATAGACACCGCTGGATACCTCTGGGAGGCCAAGAAATTAGGACCGTTGCTCTTTGGGGTAATTCCATTTGCTATTGTGAACACAATGGAAAGCTATATGGGAAGTCTCAATAGCGCCAGTAGTGCTCAGCTACGCCTTACAGATGAAATGCTCAATTTACTTTGAACAAAAGGTGTAGATCCATCCTAGAGCTTGGCAGGATGTAACAGAATCGTCATCAAACAGGTCTCAGTATTCGGAGAACACAGAGCATTTCAGCAGCATTGCAGGGACTGGGTGGTATCGAACAGGTACAGAGGTGTCAGTAAGCAACCCAGAACACCTTCACCTGTATCACCTGGCTATAGAGCTGTGCACCTCTAACTTGATTCATTCAGATCAGCTTTGCCTCTTAGATGTAAAAATACCCTTTAAGCCACATTGGAGGAAATAAAAGCTTTGGGATCCCTTTTTTCCCTAGCCGATGATAAACACTTTGATTGGGATCAACTAAGTTTTCTTTGCTTCCAATTTAATCACTGTCATGCTCTTTGTTAAATTAGTAGAGACAATTAGACATGCTTAAGAGGAAAACTGCTCTTATACCAGGGATAGCTCCACAGCACGGGAGTGAACTAAAGACTGTCAGAAGTCAAGCATCAGAGAGTAAAAGCAAGCAGAGACAACACTACAATGAAAGAAATTTGTTGCCAAGAAATACTAAGGAGTATTTAAACACACACCACACAAACAAAGCAGCTCAACCCAAGATGACTCGTTCCAACCAAGACCATTTCTGTTTCAGTAGGATGAGTAGCTGGTAGAGGTGGAAAAGCCATAGAGAGGCAAATTAACTCGGAAACATTCCTCCTCCTCCATTTTGCATCATCAGTGACAGGGGAACATATTCTGAATTATCGGGGAGGGAAGGAGGAGGAAGGAAGCAATAAACGATGATGCAAATGTAGCTCTGCTCAGACTGCACTGCTCCCGGATGGGTAAGTCAAGGTGCAGCATGAGAAAACTACCAACAGTACCTTGTTTATCCTGTGGTAATAGCTGTGAGCTGTTCTCTTGAACTTTACTTCTGGCACTGGCTTCCTGCTCCTCCGACCATTCCACATTATCCCTGTTGTGAAAAGATCAAAGTTTGAGTTTGCTAGAGCAGAGAGAAGAGAGCAAGGAACAGATAGCTGTCCACACAGCAGCTACAGAGCCATGCCATGATCTGCAATCCTAGCACAACACAAAGCCATGGGCACAGTCAGCTCCTGGTTCTACGTAAACTTCACTTAAAGATCTACCTGGAAGGTAGAGACACCAAACGTGTACCCATAATCCTTTTTCTTCTTGGATGCTTAGACCAGTTTAGAGAAATAAATCTTCACTATAAAACCATGAGAGTGCTCAGCACCACCAGCCTCCTCAGAGAGGAACAGCTGTTCTCACAGGCTTCCTGAACAGATGACAGACAGGCAGGCAGTTGGGTGCTTTCACCCCAGCAGATCATCAATACAGAACCACGGAACTGCTCAGAGTGGAAGGGACCTCAGAGCTCATCCAGCCCCAACCCCCTGCCATGGGCAGTGACACCTCTCACCAAACCAGGCTGCTCACAGCCCTATCCAACCTGGCCTTCAATACTTCCAGAGATGATGGAGTAGCCACAACTTCCCTAAGCAACCTGTTCCAGGGCCTCAGCATCCTCACAGGGAAGAATTTCTGCCTCAGATCTCATCTAAATCTCCCCTCTTTGAACTTAGACCTATCCCCCTTGTCCTATCACTAGAGTTACTTGTAGTAAGTTCCTCTCCAGCTTTCCTGCAGCTCCCTCAGACACTGGTAGGTCTCTAATTTAGCTGCCTTGGAAAATGTTTTCTTTTTCAAGTTACAACAAGAAAGGCTGTAGCATCACCCAGAACGTAAAGTGTTTTCAAATTAAATTCAATTATGAGAAAAACACGCAGAAAGCCTTAAAACATTAAGAAGTATTGATAACCTCAATGTACAGGCTCAGCTGTGCAGTCATTGAAGCGATTCACTTGACCTTTCTTCATTAAAACAAGTGAATGAAAAGCAAAATACAAGGCTCAAGAAGTATATTCTGGCCTCTGGAGGAGTCAACCTTTTAACTAACAAAACACAGGGTTAAATGGCCAGTCTGTGAAAGATTACTAGGAGTACTAGGCCACACTTGTGTAACACAGCTTCAGTAACAGTCCAAAACAAGCTTCTACATGCCTGCTTCTTCATTATAACCGAAATGTACCTACTTCTTAACCAGGTTGGGCAGTCAGGGATGAAAAGCAGGTGGATTTTCTTCAAAAATTCAAAATACTCTGAGAGGATTTGGGTCCTTGACAGATGCTAAAACAAATCCTAGAACAGCTTCCTCTAACCAAAGCCTTTCTGTTTCAAGGTAACACCCAGCATGATCCTACAGTTACAGCATTGCAGGGCAGCAGACAGGTGAAATGATCTGTGTTTGCTCACTGCTGACAGAGAAAGGTTTTGCTTTCCAAGAATGGATCATTTAAAATTTATGAACTACAGCAACAACTGACTGCTGTAAAGCAAAATAACATCTTGCCCTGAAACACAACGTAAGCCTGAAATGCCTCAGGAGGAACTGAGTCTCAAAATACCAAACTCATGGGGCTGGAAGAGACCTCTGAAAATCCAACCACACTGCTAGAGTGGGATCCCCCTGAGCAGATCCCACAACAGCCCAGGTGGCTTTGGGATGTCTCCAGAGCAGACTACACAACCTCTCTGGGCAGCCTGTGCCAGTTCTTTCTTAGGCTTACATGGAACCTCCTGAGCTCCAGTTTGTGTCCAGTGTCCCTTGTCCTATCACTGGGCACCAACAAGAGAAGTCTGCTCCAGCCTCCTGACACCCTTTTGACTGACATTGATCCGATTTCCTCTCAGTGTCTCCTCTCCAGACTGAGCAGCCCCAGCTCCCTCAGCCTCTCCCCCTAAGGCAGATCTTTCAGACCGCTGAGCGTCTCAGGAGCTGCTCTGTTCTCTCTCCAGCAGTTCCCTGCCTCTCCCAAATCGGGGAGCCCAGCACTAGACCCAGCGCTCCAAACGAGGCCTTACTAAGGAAGGGCAGAGGGTGAGAAGAGCACCCCTCAACCTACAGCACGCTCTTTTTCAAGAGCCGACTGAACGTGGCAAGGCCTTCTCGCACCTCTGCGTCCTCGCAGCCCCAGCAAGGCCCCTCACGGCTGCCTCCCGCCATGCTGGCGCCCCGCAGCCTCGGCGCTGCCCGGATGGAGGTCCGGCCCAGGCCCAGGCCCTGGCCTTAGCCCTGGCCCCCAGCCTTACCCTTACTCTCACCCTCACCAAGCATTGTGCTGGAAGAGGCGCGCGGGGTCGGTGAGGAGGCGCCGGCCAAAGGGCCGCCAAGCCGGTGCTTCCCTGGGCGCCGCCATGACGGCTTTGGCGCCACCGGAAGCGGAATCGTTGTCGCTGGCTCCCGAAGGCTAAGGGGAGTGGGGCGAGCGGCGGCCGGGGTCACGGGAGAGCGGGGCGGGGAGCTCCCGGGGAGCCGTGGTCGCTGGAGTAGCAAAAGGCCTGGGACCTCGCCGCGCTGCCCCGTTCCTACTGACCCCCTCCCGTTCTTCTCCCCGCGGCTCTGGGGCTGCCCTGGCCCCAGCTCTTGCCTGTGAAGATTTGCAGCCCGAGCGTCCGACCTCCCCCTCCCTTGGTGCTGCGTGCAGCCTTTTCCTTTCATCCTGGAGAAGAGACCGTTCCCCAGCTCCCTCCAGTCTCTTGGCAGGGGACTGTGGAAAGCAAGATCTCCCTTCAGCTTCCCCCCCAGTTCCCTCGACCCCCCTTGCAGCACTGTGCTCCAGCCCTTCCCTATCTGACATCAAGGGGCCCAGAACTGAACCTGGATTCGAGATGAGGCCTCGCTAGTGCCCGGAAAAGGGGGACGGTGGTTCTACTCTTGCTGACCAGGATGCCATTGACCTTCTGGCCGTATGGGCACAGTGGTGGCTCATGTTCAGGGGATTATCAAACAATACCTCCAGGTGCTTTCCCAACCACACATCTCAGGTCTGTAGCCGTTCGCGGGGTACAGGACCTGGCACTTGGTCTTGCTGAATCTCATACCTCTACTGGAGCCAACTGTGGGGCTGACTGTACCTGTGCTGGTTGGGAGGAGGGAGGGAGCTGAAAGAGAAGGTAGAGAGGACTGCAAGGGGGAAATTGCTTTGTCCAGGTGGGAGTTCGTGTCATGTGCACACACAAAACCCAAAAGGGTAAGTATGTTATTGGCACGTTGTAACCCCCTGCTGACGATTAACTGTACTGATCAAGCAGGCTGTCGGTGTACCTCTGCTTTCATTTTCCCTTGCACTTATGACAAAATTGTCTTTTATATCCGTGTTTAGTTTGAGTAACCAGGCACGCTTAGTCCTGTTCTAAACAGGGCAACGTCTGCTCTTGATGTTTCACATCCACTTGGGCTCATGCCTTCCCCAGCTAGCTGTTGGGAGGTGACATGGTGTGTTTGATAGCTCCATGGCATGGGGGCATCTCTGCTTTCCATTGTGAGTGAGAGTGGCTTGAGAGCAGCTGCTGGATTCAACATCACACCTCCATCAACACAGTTACCCATCTTAAGCATTGCTTGTCTGTCTCACCTCCTGCACCTGGTTTCTCTCATGGAAGTTACTCTCTTGTTCCTTGGCCTTTTCTGGCTTTTCCAGTGTTGTTGTGACTTGGTTAGAAATCGGGGGAAGATGACTTTGCACAAGGGCTGCACAAACCAGGCAGTGGAACTGGAGTCACTGACTGTACAACCAGCAGCCAGCTGTCTCTTGCCTCTTGGTTTGCTTTTCTTACTGGAGAAGTCCTGAATTTCAAACTTTTCTGAACTACTGGTCACAGCATCTGCCAGCTCCTGAAAATTTCCTAAAGAGCTGGAGAGCACAGTTCTGCTTTGTGAACGGAACAAAAGGCACCTTAAATCATCTCCCAGTTGCATCTGGAACTGCCTTGGTCATTCTTGGCTTTATTACAGACATTTTCAAAAGGAATTGAGGAATTAGTGGGCTTCCACAAAAGGGAGAACACTAGTCTTTTCAGGAATGAAACTTGCATTAAAACCATCCCCGGCCCAAGGTGATGCTGCAGGAGCTGTGTCTGAGGGACCGGTTGCAGATGTCCCCCCTCTCTGGAAACCTCCATGGTGGAAATTCTCTCCGGAATCCGCTGGGAGATCGGAAAGCAGCCGAGGAAGGTGGACGGCATCTGACCAAGCACGTACAGACATCCCCATCTAGTGGTCCGTAACACCAACAACCTCAGCACAGACCCACAGTGCCAGGTTTAGCAGGGCTGGGTTTATCATGGCTCGCAAATGGCTTCTCCCAGGAGGCTGAGAAGCACCACCTGCCCCAGGAGATCCCCTGGCTGCTCACACTCCTTACACCTGGTTTTGAGGAAAAATGCCACTGTGATCACTGCCCAGCAGCTGATCCTCGTATTCAAGGCTTGGTGCTGCAAGCAGCCATGCCCACCAGCATCAGGAGGTAGTGAATGAAGATAAGTAAGGGTCTTATCTCACCTGTGGACATGCCCTCATCACACACATAGCATCCCTCTGGTTTCTCCAGCATGCCAGAGGCATCGGGGCAGGGCAGAGGATTTCAGAGGAACACGACAGAGCAAACATAGCTGAACAGAGTGGGGAGGAACAGGGTTACCTTCCAGATACAGCCTCATCCTGCCTTCTCCCTTCTCGTACAGAGGCTGAACACCCCTGTCCTATAAGACAGATGGACATGTGTGACATGACTCTGCCCAGCTCCTGTCTCACTGACTTGTGGACCCAGATCACCCTTTGGGGAGATCCAGACTCTTGTGTTACCTATTATGGGGGTGTGATAGCCACCTCTGAGGGACTGGGGGAGGGCCTCTGTGCTGTGATGTCTGTGAGCAGCTCTCCATGGCACTGCTGACCCTTGAGGATCACCGCTGTGCCTCATGGACTTATTTTATTTCTGCTCCCTTGGCTGCTATTCCTCCTGTAACACCTTGAGGGAAGAGCTGGGTGCACCTACACCCTCAAACATTGAGCCCAGGGAGGTTACTGAGAGGAACCTGGCAGCTCCCATCTGGTCCAGTCCTCCATCCCTGGAAGGTTTCCAGCTCCTGTGCAGGAGGATGCCTCGACCTGGACTACAGCAGCTTGGGGGGGTGGGGGGGTGTCTC
>VZRI01013649.1:92519-116668 GCA_013397515.1 Upupa epops | reverse complement strand
GGAGGGGCGGGGGGGGGGGGGGGGGTGTCTCATCTTGCTCCTTCATGTCATAACCAGGATATACCTTGAGCACCCCAATGCCTTCAGCTCAACCTACCCTGCAGCTGAAATGGTCCTCCTGGAGCCCAGCCCAGCTGAACCCAACCCACTGGTGCTGGGACCCCTCTCCTGCCCAGTGCAGCCGCGGGTACCAACTTCTGCCCCGGGGGTCTGACTGAGCACACTCTGCGGTCTCGGGGCACCCCATGGCTCCGGGCTGGTGAGCCGGAAAAAGCTTTCTCAGCACCTTCTGTGCTCCGAAAGCGCTGCTTTTAACGGTGGCCACCGGGTGTCCCCGCAGCTCTGTGCGAGGAGGTGCCGAGCGGGTGCAGGGGCTGCACCGCGGGACCCTGCTCCCCGGCTTGGAACTTTCAGCCTCAACCCGGGCCCCAGCTCTTCCCTCCTCTGGGGGCTTCTCCAGCAGCCTCGAGGACTCATAGGGTCCTAATGGGCTGTTGAGGTTCAGCTCATCTGCAGTGAACCAAAAAGCTGCCAGAAGCACCCCAGTCTGCAGTGGGTCTGGGCTGCCATGTGCCCCCAGATATGTTGCCCAGCACCAGGAGGACACCAGTAACACAGAGGAGACACTCAGCCCGTTTGCACTGGTTCTGCCATTCCTCACCCCATCTGGGCTCAGAGCAGCCCTGCCAAGACATGCTGAGGACGCAGGGGCAAGAGGCATGCACAGAGCTGGCTGCTATGGACACAGACACTGTTAGCAGCTTTGGGGTGGGGGGGATTTTATTTATTGCTATGTCCATGGTGTGAATTGCTGCCACTCTGGTACTGCCCAGCCAACCCCCATCTCCAAGGCTTAGCCCCAGTTCCCACCCCAGCCTCAGCTGCTGCCTGCTGCTAACCCCTGCACCCAGGGAACAGGGACACACAGCAACCACCAGCTTGGCCAGTGTGCTGCTGGGGGCTTGGGGCCAGCCTGACTCCTGGCACAGGAGCTTGGTGGCTTTTTGTGTCATATTGAATTTGTTCTCTGCAACCTCACAACTTTCAGGTGCAATGGTGGGGATCAGAACCCCATTCTCTGACTGGGGCAGCAGCACCATTGCAAACTGTGATGGGGGACAAACCACAGGTGGCCTGGGCAGCAGAACATGGCCTGAACCCTACCTGCTCTTCCAGAACTCTGAGCTACCCACAGAACCAAGCGCGGTACAGTTACACAGCCCCAAAAGCACAGAGAGTGAAGAGAGGTAGCCAGGGCTAATGGACAAGGGGTAATGGACAACATAACCATTCCCTGGTTGCTGCTGCCTGCACCCCCCTGCATGCTGTAGCATGGGGGTGGTGGAAGGAGGGACATGGGCTGCTCGGTGCCATCCCAGGGGATGAGCTAGGCTACAGCTGGGACCAGCACAGCTGATGCTACATAGAAGTGGCTGATGGTGCAAACTCAGTGCACACAGAGGCAATGAGGAAGGGCACTGTGGTGCTTTTTACTGTTCGGGGCCACTCCAGCACCAGAAATGTGTGGCTGTAAGAAGCCAGGAGCTGCCATGTTGCTCCAGTGATGTCCTCAACCCATGAGGCCACATGATAGCTCCCATCCTACAGGCAGCAAGGAGCTGCCCTGTGTGCAAGGACAATGTTCCTGTAGGCAGGGGACCACATCTGTCCAGGGCATGAGGAGACTCTCTGAGTGGGCAGAGCTTCACTGGCATGGGTCGTGGAGGGGAGCACAGCTAGAAGTTTCAAGCAGCTACTCCCCAAAGTCCACTTGGCCGATGAGCACCCACCAAACAGTTCACAGATTTGCCAGGCAGTGAAAGTCCCATTTCTCCATGTTCAGTGTATGAAGAGGCCACCGGCTTCCGCAGGCGACCCGCTGAGGTAAAGATGAGAGGTTTGCCATGGCAAGCACGTCCCTGTAGTTACAGTGGGGTGATGGGCAACAGGGCTTCGGAGGCAGTCAGGGATCGTTAAATTACACACCGTCACACAGAGACACACTCACACACACAGACATACACAAGCTCTTCTGTAAACTGGATTCCAGAAGATCCTGCAGATGCTTGGCTGATCTCACAGCCAGTGCTGCATCCTTAGTTGTTCCCACGGTACGTGATGTTGGTGAAGGTTGATGTAGCCTCTCTGTATAAAGGGTTGTTGCCCTGGAAGAAGAAGGTAAAAGAAGAGCATCATCACTTTCTGCTTGGCATCAACATTTGTTCTACTGGGGAAACTGAGGGACCATTTCAGTGTTGAGCAGTGGATCCACGTCTCTGCTCAGGACTTGGGCTGCACAGATTAGTGGCTCCCCAAAATATTTAATGAGTGAGAGCAGAGAAAAGCTACTTTGGAGGAAAGGAAAGGCAGCAGGAGCTCAGGGATCTTCAGGGTTTTTCAGACCTCCTGAAAGAGCTATCTCATCCTACCCCATCCCATCCCTCTGGAAGATAGGAACTCCTGGACTCTCTTCCCTTGTACCCCAGGTGCCTCAGTCCTTCCACCTTGCTCATGGAAGGGATGGAAACTGGTGTGAGCAGTGACTAAAAGGGCCAATACTGGTCATGGGTCCTTACAATACACTGGAGGTGGAAAAACTATCTGAGACATCTGCTATCGCAAATGCACAGCCCTGGGACTGCAGCGGGCTCAGGGAAGGGGTGTCCAGGCCGGCTGTGTCACCCTGAGTCAGGTCTGTGACATCATGTCATGCTTCAGAGCAGGATGGTGTGAGCTTCTCACTAAGGACCATATCCTGGGACCACAGACAGCAGCTGGACTCTGATGCTGGGAGCGCTGTGATGTGGATCCACTCAGCCCAGAGGTTGGGGATTCAGGGGCTCCTGCCCGGCAAACCCAGCCTGCTGGCCCTCACCGTGTCCCACTTGGCCCTGGCCTTCTCCTCCTCAAAACGGGCAAATTCCCGCCGGTCGTGGATGGTGATGAGGAGCTTCCAGATGAGCAGAGCAGCAAGGCCAATGAGCAGGATGGCACCTGTCACTGAGAGCAGGACCACCAGGATGTCTGGCCCCTTCGGGCAGTCTGGTGAAGGAAAGAGAGCAGGGTGTGTGTATGGGAATCAGCACCCCCAGGGCAATTAAAAACAGCCTGGCCGTAGGTACATGGAGCAGCTCTGGTCTCAGAAGGGCTTCATCTTCCCTTGTTAGGGAGCGGGAGTCTCCAACCCTGAGCACAGCAGGTTCTGTAAAGGAGGATCCCATCCACAGGTTGCATATGCTGAGATCCTCAACCTCCTGTCTATAGGGTGGGGGTCTGCAGCCAAACCTGGAGCAACTCAGGGGAGGGGCATTCCAGGTCCCATCTATGATATGGGATGACACCAGAGACTAAGTCCTTGGATTGGTGGAAATTCATCCTCAAACCACCAGCCTGGCTGATGCCCCACACTATCCTCACTCTGTCAAGCTGGGGCAGGGCAGTGAGATCTGGTGTGAGCCCAGTATCCACCCTGCTCCCCCTCCATGCTGCTTGAGGCTGTGGGGCTGTGGAGGGTGGGCAGCAACCCTGCTGATGGCAGACAGCTGAAGTGACAGCTAGCACTGATACTGATTTCAAAGGTACTCCTGGCAGAGCTGAGAATCAGACCTGGAGGTTACTGGAGAACCTGGAGCTGCTGTATCCCAGCCCTGGATACAGCCCTGGATATCCCAGCTCCTAACAGGAGCCAGCTCTTACCTGCCTGTGGAGGAAAACTACACCCAGGGAGTCAGAAGCAGGATCAGGGTGGTAGGAAGGTTGAGCCCCCATCCTTGGCCTCAGTGAGAGGGTGAAATAATTGAGCAGCATGGTGGGGAAACATGAGCCAGGCAGGAAATTACTGCCCATGGTATGAACAAGGAACAAAGCAGCTCTTGAACCCCTCTCAGCCTCTGACTGTTGTGCCCCACGAGCCTGGTGGCAGTGGGAGTCACAAAAAGGACATAAAATCTCACTATTTAGCACAGGTACCCAGTGCCACAACCTTTGCAACTGCCCAGCCACAGCCGCTGGCTCATACCTGGCTCCTCGATGACATAGAGGATGGATTTGCCACTGGAGTCCTCATAGTACTGGAAGTGCACCACACAGTCATTCTCATCCTTATAGGTGCAGTTCACGGCATCTTTGCCCCTGTCACCTGGCCAAGAAAGAAGTTCAGAGTCCCCTGTGCTGGGAGGATGCTGGAGGGAAAGTGGGCAGTGCATGCAGGTGGCCCCCCAGATTGCCACGATTTAGGGCAGGGGGCTAGGTCTTCTGTCTTACCCAGCTCCTGCACTGTCTCAATCTCATCTCGGCACATACGGCTGCAGGTTTGCTGCTCCACCAGAACTCCTCGCTCAAACTTCTTGCATTCCACGCAGTCTCTGAGGAAGAGGTACCATGAGCTCCTCCACACTCTCCTCAGGAGACCATCACACCTTTAAGTCTCAGAAATTCCTGCAATCCCAACCCAACGGAGCTGTGTGCTCCCTGGTGCGGTATGACCCATTCCAGCAATCTGCCAGCTCCTCGGTGGGGTACAGTCTGCCCCCTCCCTTACTTTTTGATGGTGCAGGCGTCCGGGCACGTAGGACACTTCTCGCAGGTGTCACCGTAGGAGCCAGGCTGAGTGCAGTCACACTTGCCACAGACACAGGAGCCGTGGCCACTGCACACCAGCCCATTGCTGGACATGCATGTGTCGGTGCGGGTGGTGCAGTTGCAGTAGTCACCAGTCCAGTCTGAGTCGCACAGACAATCCCCGCAGCTGCATTGCCCATGGCCTGGAGACAACCCAGAGGCATCAGGATCCCAAGTATCCCCACAGATCTCAACAGCCATCACCCATTCAGGGTGCCCATGTACCCAGAGCAGCAGGTCCACCTCCAGGAACGGCACAGCAGACCCAATGCCCCTGACAACATTCCACTGTCCTTGGGATGGGACATGTACCAGTTCACATCAAACCTCAGCCTTCAGTGTGTACCCACCACACTTCCTCTACTCAAACAGGAAGAAACTGCTAAATTTCAGGCTGAGCTACCCCAGCTCTGGCAGGCTGGCAGCAGTAGCTGTAGATCATAGAATCAGTCACAGAATCTCTGAATCATTATGGTTGGAAGAGACCTTCAAGGTCATCTAGTCCAACCCAACCCCACCCTGCCCACTAAACCCTTGTGACAAGGGCCACATCTACTTGTTTGTTGAACCCTTCCAGGGATGGTGACTACCTCCCACCCTGGGTAGCCTGTTCCAACTCCTGACCCCTCTGTCAGGGAAGAGATTTCTTCTGATGTCCAACGTAACCCAACCTAACCCTCTCCTGGCACAACTTGTCCTCTTGTCCTATTGCTGGTGACTGGGGAGAAGAGAACAACCTCTCTCTATCTACACTCTCCTTTCAGGTAGCTGTAGAGAGCAGCCAGGTCTCTCCTCAGCCTCCTTTTCTCCAGACTAACCAGCCTCGGCTCCCTCAGCCACCCCCCATCGACCCTGTACTCCAGCCCCTTCACCTGCTGCAGCCTTTCACTGTTCTTCCTGTGTTGAGGTGCCCAAACCTGACCTGGGTACTCGAGACGAGGCCTCATTAGTGCCAACTACAGGGTAATGATCACCCCTCTAGTCCTGCTGGCCACACTGTTGGCCTTGTTGGTCACCTGGGCACACTGCTGGCCCATGTTCAGCCACTGTCAATCAAACTCCCAGGTTCTTTTCCATCCAGCAGCTCCCTAGCCACACTTCCTCAAGGCTGTAATGTTGCGTGGCCTCAGCCAGATCCATCCGAAGCCTTGGCTTTGGCTCGATTGGGTCAACCACCCCCAAATCCCACCTGTTTCACAGCTCCAGAGGAAGCTGACTGCTTGGAAAAGCCCAACAGGCTCCACGCGCTTGCGGAGACTGGTTGAATCAGACGGGCAGGCAGGCAGGCAGACATGCTCGAGTGCTGCCAAAGCCTGGAGCTATTTGGATTATGGTTTGATTTCAGCTCAAAGAGAAGACACGGTAAGTGGTGGAAACACAGCTGGCACGTGCCGACCTGTCCCCAGCCCCGAATGCGGCGGGGCATGTCAGGAATGCTGCTCCCAGCGAAGGATCAGCCAGGCACAGGCCCCGCCATGGCCTTGGGGGCACTGGCATGAGAAATAAATGCGTAACCTCATTAATGAGGAACTAGGGCTGAGTCACAGGACAGTGCCGTGCTGCATGACAAGAGTGGAAATAGCCAGGGAGCACTGGAGAAGCGGCTCTATGGGACAGGATCAATGCCAGCAAGGTCAGACAGATCCAGTTAATTAACAGCTTGCCCAGGCTGGGGGCTGCACTTCACAAGCCTATGATTCACCATCACCCTTCACCAGACCTGGCAACCCTTGTGCAAATGGACAGAAGGAGATGGGAGAGGCATTGATGGCTCACGGTGGCACCTCTGATGTGCTGGGGGCTGTGATTCAAGCAGGGTCAGGCTGATGCCTGCCAGAGCTGCCCTTGGAGCTGTTTCCCTGGGTGCCCAGGATGGGGCTCCTCATTCTAATCAGGAACCAAGATCTGCCTTTAACCTTCCAGCCCATCATGCTGCCAGAGCTTTTGGGCGGAGAAGGTGACTGACACTAGGTGCCAAAAAGAGCACAATTCCCCCTCCCATCACTTCAGACCCAGGACTGGTCCAGGGAGAGTCATGACTGAACAAGTGAGAGGTGGGGACAAGCCCCAGTAGCTGGTGTCTCCCTTGCCAGAAGCTCAGGGCTGCCCTAGCTGCTTCCCCTCCACACCCGCCACTCACCTGAGCACATCTGGCCCTTGAAGCGGACGCAGGAGAAGTCATCACACTCGCAGTACTTGCCTGTCACCTTCCCAAAGTCGCTGCTGTGGCACACGCACTGGCCACAGATGCACTCACCACGCTGGCTGCAGAGGGGCTGGCCTGGCTGGGGACTGCAGTTGTCCTGCTGCGAGGGATTGTAATCCTCCTCTGAGCACTCACAGTGTGAGCCCAGGCGCCCAGGGTTGCAGCGGCACGCACCACACTCCAGCGTGCCATTGCCTTGGCTGCAGAACAAGCTGTTGGCCTCGGCTTGGCTCTCGCAGGAGCAGTTACAGTTGAAGTTCACCACAACGGTCAGGCTGTCCTTGAAGCCCACGGGTTTGATGGTGAAGGATTTCTGATGCTCCTCAGGGCACCCCCTCACCTTGGCCTCGATGCTGAAGCTCACCTGGAGGGCGGAGGCCAGGGGTCAGTACCACCATCATGGTGTTGGAGGATCTGCTCCACTTAAGCCCAAGCTTATGGAGCTCAGGTCTCTTTTCAAAGCTGTCCCAACATCATTTGGCAGAGCGCCTGCCTACCATGGCAACCAGGCCAAACCCACACGCTGTGGTCAGCAGCTCAGGCTGAGGAAAGGACCACAGAGTCTGCATGCAGCAGATGCGAAAGAATGCCTTCCTCCTTGCACCCACCAAGCTGGACTCGTCTCCACTGCAGAGACTACAGAGTCTGTGTCACCCGGGAGGTGGTGAGACAAGCAGAGGGTGGTGGTGAAGGCCACTGGATAAGCACTGGAGGGGAAAAAAAAAGGCCATGAACGGGATCCTTACCGTGTCCCCGATCTTGAGTCCCATGCAAGATTTGAACCCAGGGATGACCTCATCGTTGAGGCAGGTGGCATTGAAGGCCAGGGAGAGCTCTTCAGGGAGGTCACGCACCTCCAGCTCCACTTTGGAGCGTATTTTCTGGGTGAAAAGAGAGGAATGGTGGAAACAGCACAGGCTGGGCAGGGCTCAGGCCCAGGGAGGGGTCACCTCAAGCACCACAGTGATGCTCCCACACACACAGGAAAGGAGCCAAGAACTCCAAGTCTTCGCCAGGACTAGGCTACGTCATTCTTTACAGAGAAACGCCTTTGAGGATGGAAAGGAGCTGGCAATGAATCCAGTGATATCCCTTCCCTGGGGACCCCACACATGTGGGTGGGGGCAGATGTATGCAGCTGGTTCAGAGAGGATGCTCAGAAGCTGCCAAGTTAGTGTGGGGTGCCTGCAGTGTGAAGGAATCATTATTTTGGGAGGGAAAGAGCTGTTCAGGGGCCATCGTACTGCACACTCACCCCGTAAGAATCCACTATGAGCTGCAGCACGTTGCTGGAGTCTCTGGACAGGGTGCCCACAGTTGTGCCTGGGATCAGCTCACTGTAGTTCTGGAGAAATACCACAAATGTGTTCTGCTTGTGAGAGGCAAACGTGCCAAGGTGGGACCAAACCCTGGCCTGGCACACAGAAACTTCCTGAGGAGCTTCAAGGGCACAGGACATCACCAAGCTGTTGGCCAGGGGTGTGCGAAGAGCACAGAGGGTGCTCTTCAGGATCTGCCAGCCCCCTAGGAAGGTGCCTTTGCACAACAGCTGTTACCTGATAGAGGCCAACAACCGTGTCAGTCACAGCGAAGATCAAGTTGATGTTCTTCTGTGACAGTTTCTCAGTCATCAGGCCCAGGGAGGGATAGTCCTGGGGAAGAGGAGAAACTGCATCCTAAAAACATGTACACCCAGCTACCTCTGTCCCCATCATGCCCTCTAACTACCACCTTTCCCATCACACCAGGACCCTTAACAGGAGCTCTGAGCTCCTCAACCCCATACACACAGCAGGGTTTACCAGTGTGGTGGAGGCAGAGTAGAAATTGTTATTGTCAATGTGGCACTGGGCGTCATTGGGCTGCACGATGCCGGCCAGTCTCCCATCCAACGCGATGTGGGTCTTGGCATCCGTCGTGAAGACAAGTAGATGTGAAGCATCGTTCCTCCAGCCAATTTTCTCCTGCAGCAAAAGACAGCTCCCATTCCATGCCTAGGGCAGCCCCACATGCCAACACCCTGCTGCTGCTTCACTCACAACCCAGGTCATCTGGCTGTGGGAACCAACCTGCCACTGCAGAGGGAACTGAGGGTGTTCACTCTTCCAGGGTGCAGTGAGGGTGGTCTGAGCTGTGTTCAGGTTTCGCTTCGCTAGAGGGTTAATCAAAGTGGCTAACGACTGAGGAGAGCAGACCCTCCCATTTCCAGCAAAAGCGTGAGGACAGGAGGTTGATGTCCCTTCTGGACTGGTTACTTGGAGCAAAGTTGGCTCCCAAGCACTCACCTGGGCACACTGCTGGCCTCCCAAAACCATCTAAGGGTCCTGCTCTTCCCCTTGCCTTGCATATTGGTCTAGCACTGTCCCAGTTCATTGTTCACCCTCTCCGTATCTGAGCCCCACAGCAGCTCCAAGGAGGTGCAGTCATGTCCTGGTGGAGTTAGGTGTTGTCTGCTAACCCACCAGGCTCAGCCTGCTGACCCTCTCCCCAGCCAGGCCTTCTTGCCCCTTACATCACACACGGTGGCCTGGATGATGGCATCGAAGCCACCCTCAGGGGCATCGCGGTTCCGTGAGACGTTCTGCTTCTGCACCTCCTCATTGAAGCGGGTCACTTCATCCGTGAGGGACAGGACATGTTTGTAGCCAAACATGGGCAGGCAGGTGTCCCTGATCCTGCAGGAGAAGAACAGTCAGGATTCGAGGCTTACAGTGCTCTTCCAGCTCCCATCCCCACCCTGCAACCGACTTGTGTCCCTTGTTCCTGTCCAGGATGTGTTGGAGGGACCCAACACCCTCCGAGCCCAAGAACACAGCCAAAGGCCATCCAAAAGAACCTTTAAGAAAATCAGTCCCATGTTCTGGAGATGCTGGGCTCAGGGCAGCTCCCAGCCTCTGTCCTCCCAGGGTATTAGGAGTCACTTCTTTAAACCTTGATATCACCCGTCAAGAAATGGTAAAACATTTGTCATTCACTTAAAATCCCCTTGGTCACGGGGACACTTTTAGTTTAGATCTGCTTCTCCTCCAGCAAAATACGCAGGGCACCCAACTCCTACTGAAATCCATTGGCAAGGATTTCCAGCCTACAGTCCCATTGACTTCTAGCCCGCACAGGACTCCCTCAGCCCGGGACTTACTCGTAGCAAGGATTTGTGATGGCCTGTGGAGGAGAGATGTACATGTAGGGGGAAATGGGCTTGTCCACAAAGGCCCCAAAGCCGATGCGCAGGTTGCTGGTGAGCTTGCGCATCTCGTTGGCTAGCTTTGTGCCCAGGTTGTGGATGTTCTCCAGATCATCCTTCATGGAGTTGGACAGGTCCATCAGGTAGTAGATGTCTACAGGGTAGTCTTCCACTTGACGCACTTGAACACGAAAGACCTGGGAGTCATCTGTAATGTGACAGGGCAGCAGAGTGAGAACAAGGGAGCAAGTCAACCTATGGGGTCAGTAGGAATCCAAGAAGGCGGTTTAAAGCAGCTGGGAGACTGTCACAGTTAAACAGACACACCATCTAAGGGCCCTTAGGGCAGGGCACCCGCTGTGCACCCCCTGGGGATACCAAACGTGGCTTACGGTTCTTGCTTGCCAAAGCTTTCGTTACCAGGACATGTGCAGAGCTGACTCTGAGCTGTGCTGCATGAACAGCTGGACCAACACTTGCTGGATGGGGTGAGCATAATGTCTAGTGTAGGGGCAGCAGCTCTTACAGGGATTACCATTCCTTCCCTCTCTTCTTGGCTCCTCCCAATTTTATCTGGGAAAGGTTTGGCAAAAGTTTCCATGGAGATGAAAACTTCCTTCAAGAGAACCTTTTGGGGAATGGACCAGTTTCAATGTTCGATGGCCTTTGCACTTCTAAAGAAAAATCAAGCTGTCTCTTGACAGTCTTCTCAGGACACCTCAAACGTTGAGGAAAAAGCTGCTGTAATTGAGCTTAACCTGTTGTTGTTTCCATACTTCCTTTTAAAACTACCAATCACATTCTGGCTGCTGGGACAGAGAACACCTCAAAATCTATGAGAGCCCCAACTGCTTCCTCCTCTCCTCCTCTCTGCATTGCTGGAGCACCAGCATATGGCCAGATGTCTCTAGTGCTCAGATGTCTCAAGTTTGTGCTCAGATAGCATCTGTTTCTTCTTGTGAGCTAAAACCGCAAGGCCTTTCTGCTTGTGAGATAAGGATGATGACCTGTTCTACCTACATCCTGCAGCATTTGGTCTCGAATTGTGAGTCAGGGCAGATGATTACAAGTCAAGCCTTCCTGGTTGGGCAGAAATGACATCAAGCCAGGATTTTCTTCTACTGCTTCCAAGAACAGGGAATTACAACGCTGCCTACTGGCGCTGTTCCTTTCCAGAGCAGCTCTTCCACCTGCCTGCTTCCTGTCCAGTAGCTTGAGACACCGACAGACTAAGGGCCACTAGGCAGTTAAATGTGCATGGGGCACTTCAGTCTTGCGTGGGTCAGGACTCTTTGGGCCCAGGGATGAGCCTGTGCTATCAGCAGGTATCTGCCCCAGGGCTTTAACAAGCACAGAGAGACAAGATTGTTCTTGCTGAGACTGGAAGAGTCACCACTGATGGTCAGGGACCAGCTGTGTGTGGGGCAGAATGCAGTGATGACACCACTTGCTCCACAGTTGCCAGACAGGTTTTGTGACCTCAGTTAAGTTTTACCCGTTAGTTTACCCTCCTGCCCGGCATCACTTGAAACTCCTAGATGCTGGCAACCAACCGTAACA
The DNA here is from genome assembly GCA_013397515.1 of Upupa epops. Classification (NCBI taxonomy): domain Eukaryota; kingdom Metazoa; phylum Chordata; class Aves; order Bucerotiformes; family Upupidae; genus Upupa; species Upupa epops. Next base: position 105,098 of record VZRI01013649.1, on the reverse strand, counting down.
GTTAATTTGCTCCAGCCTGCCTGGCTGGAACAAGCCAGGGAAATGATAGGGACCTGTTGGCAGCTCAGCCCTACCAGCTGCTCTATGGCTTGTTAGACGTGAGCTGACTTCCACCGGGGCGCTCTGAGTGCAGCAGTGGTGGGAGAGATCAGGTGAGGTCAGCACTGAGCCAAGACACTGAACAGCAGAAGTCAGTGTGTCCACAGCCCAGCTGCCCATCGAGAACATTCCTGGAGCAATAAGTGCAGCTCCCAGCCTGGTCTGGTAGTTGATGGATGTGGGACAGCCTTGGCCAGTGAGGCAGGGATGGCTCACTTGAACCTTTGGGTTCTTCCTGCTGCGTCTCCCCTCCCTGCAGCAGTCTGGGGACTCTTACCTGGCCGCAAGTTCAGCTCTATCTTCTGGGGGCTCATCTGGGTGGTGGTGGAGCCCCCTGAGCCCTTGTTGCTGAGGGGTCGGTTCTCCAGGATGGTTACACTGCTGCTGGGGGACTCGATGTAGTGCTGCCTGCAGCCTTTTTGCAGGAGATTGGAGAGCTGGTCACAGCGGGAGGATGATGTGGCCCAGACCTGCGGGGACAGGGATGTGGTTGAGGAACCAGGTGCCCTGGGAGAAGGAGAGGGGCCCTTTCCTCTTACTTTATCACACCTAATTAGGACAAGGATAGGAGGCCTTGGGTCTTTGCTCAAAGGAGGTGTCATTCAGAGGGCATCCAAGATCTGCAAGTCCTGTGGGTTTGGGTCTGCTGTGCTGTGTGGAGAGCTCAGCAGCCCCTGCCAAGCAGCAGTGGAGGTTGTACCCCTGCCAGCCCCACCCCTTGCAGCTGAAGCCTCAGGTTTGGTTTTTGGGAGAGCTGCAAGGGAAGCCTGTGTGTTTGATGGGTGAGGTGGGATGTGAGCACAGCAGGCAGGGCGTGAGGCACAGGACCCGTGAAATTGTTTTCCGAACCCTGGTAGAAGATGAGCTGTTTTCCCTCTGTTTTCTCGATATGGACCCTCAGGAACCTCCCTGCGGGTGAGGAGCAGCCCTGTGTGGGTCAGCCCCTCACAACCAGTGGCACCCAGTTCCTGTCCCAGCACAGTCAAGGCTTATCTCATGCTCCCCAGTTTCCTCCCAGATGGAGGCCCAGGGGAAGGAGAACCTAAAAAGGACTGAAAGACCAAAAAGGCAGCAGGGCTGCGGGAGAAGCTGTCAAGGGCCCACCAGTGGCAGGAGGTTCAAAATGTGGAGTCATGCTGAGTTCCAGCTCTGCCCCTCCTTTCCTAGAAAGCTCTTGGCTCATCACCCTTATCACAGGGCCTTCAGAAGGGCTCCCCCACTCTGGTTTCTCATGAGACAAATACGAGAAGCATCCAGATGGAGCCCAGTGCTGCCAGGATCTGCTGCCACGACTCCCTGGTCAGGCTGCAGCCTCCCCAGGGGATTTCTCCATCTCCTTCCCACAGCCCAAATCTTTCTGCGGAGTCCTGGAGCAGATGACTTGCACAGCCTTTCCCAGCAGCAGACTGGGGAGGCACAAGGCCTGGCGTGGCTGGTTCAGCTCCCTCCCTGCTCCTAGGAAGCTGGATCCCACTAGAACAGCCTTCCAGCACTGCAGAGCTTCTCCATCCAGGATGTTGGCCTCTCCAGATTCAAGCTGGCTGAACCTAGGAATGATTTTGTGTCCTTTAAGCAAACAAGTGGAAAAATGCAAAGAGCATCAGGAGGCCCTGACTGGGCTGCAGCCCTCTGGGCACAGCGGTCAAGAGATAGCCAGAAAATACATCAGTAAGTGTGGTCCCCCTCCGTGTCCTCTTCCTCCCACCCTCAGCGCCTGGACAGCATATTGGCAGTGAAGAGGACGAGTCATTACTCTAAATTAGCACCCTGCCCACCCTGAGACTTGCCTAGGAGGCTCCCTGCTGCAGGAGGGTGCTAGGGCAGACTGGTTTCACTGTGGTACTGGGCTGTTGGATGGTACCTGGAGATCCTGTCAGCTCCCAGGACCTCAGAGGCCGTGTAGCACCATGTGGGATTAGCAGCATCGCTCCTGCTAGAAGACTCCCATAAAGAAGGTGCATCCTTTCCCTTTCCCAGGAGCCCTAACCATCATGATTGACTCAGGATAACACAAGAACCTCCCAGGCAACAGAACTATTGCGAAAGGCAGTGGAAAAAGTTACAGCAGCCCTCAAGGAGAGTTTTCTCTTTGAGGCCCTCACAGTCCCCGGTCTCGATTTTCCTCATCAGCCTCCACAGACTTGCAGACTCAGTAACTTGGACACAGCCTCAAGGAGGAATAACCCAGAGGCAGTGCAGCCTCCCATGACAAACTCACAGCCTGAGGGCTTCATCCACTGACACTCTGCCTGCAAATCCCTCTTCCCCATCAAGAAGATGCTGTGTGGGGGGGTACATGTTCCCACCTCTCTGTCACAAACCATCCCACAGCCCTTAGCTGAGATGTCCCCAGCTCCACATTCCCTTCAGGCACCTCTGTCCTGCTGCAGGGAAGGAGGTTTCAGCTCACCCTGTGCTTAGATCCCCTCGTTGGTGAGAAACCTAATGAATGACCCTGGTCACTGCCTCCAAATCCTATGAGAGCAGAGTCAGCTCCATCCCCACCACTTCTGGGAGGGAAAAGACCAGAGGAAATGTCCTCAAGCTGCACCACGGGAAGTTTAAGTTGGACATTAGGAAAAATTCTTTGTGGGCTCCTCAGGCCTTGGCACAGGCTGCCAGGGCGGGGGTTGAATCGCCACCCCTGGCTGGGCTGTGTTTCACAGGCATGGAGATCTGGAGCTCAGGGACAGGGTTTAGTGGTGGGATGGGACAGTCGGGTTCAGAGTTGGACTTGATGATCTTGAAGGGCTTTTCCAACCTAAACAGTTCTCTAAGTCACACATCTCCTGGGCATCTCTGTTTTCATCTTGCAAGCAACCACATACAGCAACAGCTTCTCTGCAGGAGAGCTTCTGGGAGAACCCGAAGCACAGATACCTCGCAGATCAAGCTAACACTTTCTAGCAGCTTCCCTAAAATCAAACCCTGGTCCAGCCTTGTCTCCAGCTTCCCTTGGAGGGAACTGGAGTGGGTGATGTTTAGGGTGGGTGACGTCCTGGAAGATCTGCCACAATCTCTGAGGTGATTTTAGAGCCACACCTCCATGTTCAGAGGACGGATGGGCTCATCTCCGTCTCTGTGTTGTTAAGAGCAGTCGAAATAAAACTCCATTCCCCCCAGCATCAGCACTCAGTGGGGTCAGTGTCACCAGAGACCTCAATTAAATCCTTCTCCTGTCCAAAGCCTGAGTGGAGCAGGAGTAACTGATAACCACTGGCTTCTCAGGAAGGAAGTCTGGGTGGGACATGGGTGGGAACAGAGGAGTATGAGCAAGGGCGATGGCCCTTTAAAATAACAGACTGGGGGGGGGAGGGCTGTATCTGAGATCTCCCCCCGAGGGAAATTAAACAAACCCACAGCAAAAAACCCTCCTTTGCTAAATTAGGTCAATGTGGTGCAGATGTTGGAAGCAGAGTTGCTGAGCACAGCCTGGCTCTCAGGGGGCTGGTCGATGGCCTTGGGATGGCTCCCTCGCTGCCTGTCACATCTGTCCAGCCCTGAGCAGCTCTGGAACTATTTCCTTTTTTGGAAACTTCTGCTGATCTGGAAGAAAAAACCCAACCCCATCACAGCCCCCACAGCAGCGTCAAGACCTCAGTCCAACCCACGATCAGTGGCTGGGAAGGAGTGAGTGGGGCCCAGTCCAGTAATTTCCCTTCTTGCGAACTTTATCTGCTCATTGTAGGAGATGAGGCTGAGCAGAGCAGCTCTATTCACACCACACCTCGATCCCGTGTGGTATCAGATGGGCAAAGCAAGCAGGGCTGGCCTCTCCAGACACCCGTGGACCCCAAAGCATCAAGCATGATCTACCAACGTTTTCCAGCTTGGACCGCTTTGCCCACTCTGTGCACTGCAGACAGAGCCAGAGGAAGCAGGCTTTGGAGACCGAGAGCAAGAAAAGCCTTGGCGGGGGCAAGTGCTCCTGCTGTGAAACCCCAGCACAGTTTCATCACCTCCAGCCACCTCTAGCTCTGCCCTGAGGCTCCTCTCGGAGTTGTTGGGAAACTCCTCCTCTAATCTTCCCATGGACTAACCCCAGGGCAGCATTTTTTGAGGGGAACGTGGCAGATCTTCCAGGTTCTCACCCACCCAAACAGGGTAATTTCACAGCTCGGCTCTCATCCTTTTTAGCTCGGTAACAAAAAAGGGGCACTTTGTCTTCTTTCTTCCTCTTTCAAATGGAAAAAAGGACTTAACAACATAAACTTGGACTTCTAATCAGTATTTTCCCTTCCTTCCTTCCCCAGGCCTCCTTTCCTTCCCAGTCCTTCCCCCAATCAAACAATGTTTTTCAAGAATCAACCCTTAAGTAAGAGGGGTTTTCAGGCTTACAGGCAGTGAATGCCCAGAGGAGCTGTCAGCGTTTCCCAGCTGCTCCGCGTTGCTCTCACTGAGGCACCCAGATAAGGGGCAGAGTTTTGCAGCAAGGCAGGAGCAGACAGCCCAAACCTCAAGATGTGGGGAGCTGTGGGCAGAGCCAGACACCGCTGTGGGATGTGTTTAGACATGGTGGGAAACGATGGAAACCGAAGAGGTGGCTGTAACACAGAGACCAGCACCCACCTCACAGCCCAAAGGCTCCATAGGCTGTCGGTCCTAGTCGAGGACCTGCCCCTGCGCAGCACCCCTAGCCCTTACCTCTGCGGAGCACCAGGCACAGAGGGGGCTCACGGCCAGGCACTGCTTGCAGGAGTTTACCCCACGGGTGGTGCAGATGTTACCTCCTGAAATAACAAAACAGACAGTGGTGACAACCTGGAGACCCCCAACCCCATGTTGTGTCTCAGTGCTCAGCCCAGAGCTTCAGGAGCAGCTGCAGCCCTCATCCCATCCCACCTCTGCTCCAATCCCTCTCCCATCCCATCCCACCTCTGCTCTAACTCCTTTACCAGACTCTGAAACCCAAGTGCTGCTTCTCTGCCCCTCTTATAACCACACTCTGGTGCAGTACCAGGTGGGCTTAATCCTGCCCAGGACTGAGCATCATTTCCCACCTTGAAGAGATCTCCCATCCCTGTGGTGTCACATACACCTTGGAGTGAAGCTGCTTGGGACTGGACATTTCTCCTGTGTCTCCCTGGAGATGTCTGGCACATGAGGGAGGGGAAGGGGGTAATTCCTAGGGGTGCAGTGTGGTGGGGAACGGCTGCCTTTCCTGGTTGCTCCAGAACCCAGGTGCTGGTGGCCTTCTTGTTCGGGTGTTAAACTCAATGGCCAGTTTGGGCTGGGGTTCAGCCTGAGGAAAGGGCACGAGTCCAGGACCCTGCTGGCTAGTGCTGGTGCCCTGGGCTCTGTCATAGAAGTGGCAGTGGGGACTCTTGGAGAGTCAGAGGCCAGTGGGTCTGGGGTGGGGGTTAAAGGGCCCCCAAATGCCTACAGGGTTCCCAAGGCAGGAGGAACATGTGGCTCTGCAGTTCTTGCTGCCAACGTCTGCTGTGGCACTAGGACGGGGTCTTGGCCGTGCTGGCATCACCCTCAGCTCTTTCTCCTGGGGCACAAGTGTTTTTGCAAGGTTTTGCAGTTATCCAGGCAGGTAAGTGCCAGCTTGGCTGGGGACATGCTTCTGAGGGGAGCCCGAGGGGAGCCGGCATGCAGCAGCAGGCAGTAAGGTGCCCCCCTTTGCCCTGCGTCACCCCGTCCCCACCTCAGAAAAAATCCCCATGTTTTCCACAGCCGCAGGAAAGGCAACAGAGAGCAGAAGAGGAAATGATGAAACAGTGTCGTCAGGACAGACAGGGCTGGACAGAACCGCAATGACAGCACTGTGAGCTCATGCTCGCTGGCATCTCATCCTGGAGCACACTTGTGGGGGGTGTGTGGGGGGGACTGTGTGTGTGTGTTGGGGTGTGCGTTGAAGGGGAGTGTGCGGCATGGCCTGTGCAGGAACACACTGAGGCTGTCCCCATCTCTGACTGAGAGGCCGTGGTGCTGCTCCAAGTATCAGGGCTTCGAGGCTCCCCAGCCAGGACAGGGGCTGCTCGGGAAGTACCCCATCTCTGCCATCCACACTTCCCATTTGCCCCACACAGGGAGACTAAAGTACAGACTAAACCCTGACTGCCCAGCTCGGCACCAACATTGGGGTGGCATCTGCTCGTAAAGCTCCCTCCATGCACCAGCACCCCCACCTGCAGCCTGCGAAGACAGAGGGAAGGGTTTCAAATTCAGCATCGCCCAAGCGAGTGACAGGGTGGTGTCTGGTGCTTTCTGCCCCAGGACACTTGCTGGTGTGTTGGCAGCAGTGCTGTGTTTCTGGGCAGCAGATCTTGGTCTGGCAACACAGGGCTTGGTGAGGGGAAGGCTCTCTGAATGCACCAGCAGCACCAACAGCACCAACAGCACTGGCTCCTGTCCTGGCCACTTAAAATCCTTCCTGCCTTGCCAAGCGTCAGTTATCCTCAGCCCAGCACCAGGCATGTGCCTGGGATGAGCCTTGGGTTAGTGCTGAGCCTTGGGTTTGCAGGTGCCAGGCAGCTGGGAGCCAACTCAGTGCTCCAGCATAACCTTGGCAGCCCTTGGGGTCTGCTCTGGCAGCTCCAGCAGCTCTGGATTAAGGTTTTGGAGCTGCCACCCACGGGGCCGTGTGCCCAAACACAGGAACAGCTTCCGAAACTGCAGATCCTTGGAGCCTTGATGCTCTTATACTTGGAGCAGAACCACGGCCTCAGTCAGGGGTTTTGCTGGTCTCTGCTCTCACACTCCCTGTAGTGACTGTGTCCAGCTTTGGACCCATGTCCAGCACCACCAGTAACTCTCCCAGCCCAGATTATGTGATGCCAGTGGGGGTTCAGCCCCTCAGGTGTAGGTTTCAGCTATCCGTGGGATGATTTAGTCACCTAGTGCTGCCCTAGCACCCAGTGTCTGGGCAAGTGCAGAGCTGACAAGGGCTCCTGCCACCCATGGGTGCTCCAGTCAGAGAGTAGGACTCAGGGCTCACACAAATATCCAGGGTGTGAGACACACTGGTCCAAATCACATCCAAAACAGGTTTCCCCTGTGACCTGCTGTTTCCTGCCTCAGTTTCCCCTGTGCAGGTTTATCGCTGGTCTCAGTGAGGTTCAGCTGCATGTGGAGGATTTCCACAGCTGTGGCTGGGTCTGCTTCCCTTCCTCATGCCAGGAAACCTCGACTCTGGAGCTACTGAGCCCAGGACTGTCCCTCTGGGCTGGAGCTGATCTGCTCCTCAGCAGTAGGTGCAAATGACCTCTGGACTATGGTGGTTTCCTTTCATCCTCTCCCACTGCCACCCCACAGCCTGGGGTCCTTGATCTGGAGTCCTCCCTCCACACTGGAGATGCAACCCCAATTTTCTGGTTTATTTTGGGACAAGGGACCCGAGCTGGTCTGTCCTGCCTGGGAAAGACCCGCAGTCCCCTGACAAGGAGGCAGCAAGCACGTGGTGCTGCAGTATGGAGGGTCTCTGAGGCGGGGTGTGTGTGTGTGTGTGTGTGTGTGTGTGTGTGTGTGTGCGCAAAATGCCTGAGGCCACCCTGGGGTCTGTCATTGCATTGTGCCACTGTACCATTGCCACCAATGCTTGGGCTGCCTGAACCCCTGGACTGGGAGTGCCTGTTTCCTGGGGATGGAGGACTCTTCTGCAACCTCCAGGACTGCATGGAACTATTCTTGGCTGAATTTAACCCAAGATGGATTGTGTAGAGCCCTGGGGAAGGGCCAGCCCTGCCCCAGGCACCAGCGGTGACTAACAGAGGACAGCTATCAGTGGTCATCAGCTTTACTCCTTCGCTATGAGGAAGTGTCTCTGTTTTGGAATTTCCAGCACAGCTGGGGTGGCTGGCCTGGGGGTGGTGTCAGGAGGGCTTTGCAGGAGGGACGAGGATGTGTGACCCCAGGGTGAGGTGGGAACAGAGGTGAGGGTGGAGGATGCTACAGCTTGAGCCTCCTCAGGTTTTGGCTGGGTGAGTGCTCAGGCTTAGGACACTGCCTGGCCATGAGCAGGCTCATGAGATCCCAGCACAGCCCAAACTAACAAGTTCTGTGGGTTTTAGTTCTTTTTACTACTATTGTTATTATTATTTTAGTTTTGGGAGTTGTTTTTTCAGCCATGAAAACTAACCAACCGAAGTAGAAAAGCTGCATTCTGTAGCAGGAAAGCAGCTGGTCCTGTGTGACAACCCGATCCTAAAGACCTGGCCTTTAAAAAAGGGGCACAGAGGACGTAAGCTGAGGAGCTCTGTGGCCCTGAGTGGCTGAGCATCGCCCTTCCCTGTCCAGGGAAAATTACTCAGCCCCAGTGTGCACTCCCAGTAACCTCATCTACTACGTGAGCCATTTGTTTCGCCCCTCTGCCAATTTGAACAAGGATGTGCTCACAGAAAACTCAGTTAAAATTAAAACCCTGCAGAAAAAAACTCTGCAGAGCTACATCCTCCGTGGCCCTCCGCTTTACTTGGTGGAAAGGACTGGGGCTTTGCTGGCTGAGCACTTGCCCATGCCATCCTGGAGCTCTGCCTCTTCTCTCAGCCTCTCTGTCTGCAGGTGTCATCCCAGAGGGGGGATGCCCCACAGTGCTCAGCTGATTGCAAGCACTGACACAGTCAGTGATCAGAGAAATCATCTGCTCAGCCCCAAAATGCAGCTCTATGAACCCAAACTCATCCAGGGGTTGTCCTGTATCCTGTTCCGGGAGGGATGGCAGCTTGCTCCAGCAGCAGATTGGAGCCTCGGGCTGTCCCTGGGACTTCAACACAGTCCGGAATTCTTTCGACAGAACAATGTTGTCCCAAAAAAACCCCGTGAAAACAATGGGGCTGATTCATAAGTCAGGGGCTGGAAAGGCTGCCACGGCTGGCAATTGCAGAATTTGCTGCAAGCCCTGGAAGCACCTTGGCGAGAGGGAGCGTGGTCCTAGCCAGGACCTTCTCCCTGCTTCGGGCACTGGGAGCATTTGTGAAACACAAACTCCCTTTGTCCTGGAATCACCTGATGGCAGAAATCACAAGTCTTAGACTGCCAAAACAACCCGAGCAGAGGTAACAGGCAGCGAGGCACAGACACCCCGCAGCTAGCTGCCCCGCAGGCTTCCCCAGCGCGTTGTCTGCGGGTCAGGGACAGAGCCCCAGTCACACCCCGGCATTTCCACTACAAACCAGTACCGGGAGCCAGACCCGGAGCAGAGAGTACAAACTCGCCTCAGTGAGAGGATAACGCTCCAAACTGTCTTGACCCCAGAACATCCCTGAGAAAGTCTCCTGGCCCCGGACCAGCCAAAGCCCAGCCGGCTTGAGCGGCGCTTTGTGTTTGGGAACGGCACCGAGGTCAGTCTGCCAGCCCCCCCTCCGAGCGCTTTTCCTGGGAAATGGCAGACTCTGGGAATGCCAGAGTCCTGGGACGGGCACCAGGGCGGCCGAGTGACCTGGCTGCAAGCGAGAGACAGCACTGCGGGCTGCAGACCTACCCCAGCCACCAGCCGCGCAGAGCACGACGATCCCGACGGCCACGGAGAGGTTCCCCATCTTCTGCGAGCCCTGAGCGTGGGGGGCAGCTCGGAGCAGCCCCGCGGAGAGCGATGGAGTGCAGCCCTGGGGCGGCCAGAGGCTCTGAGCAGCGCAGGAGATGAATCATGACACGCACGGTCAGCTCGTCACTGGGTTTGGAGCCCCCGCCCGCTCCGCCTCCCGCTCCTCACGCTGGAAGGTTTCGCTCTCTCAGCTCGGAAGGGATCTCATAAACTCTGGCAGCTCCTACAGGGCTCTGGTGACCTCCAGCCCCTGGACTGGTACCAGGCTTTTTCCCATAGGCTCTTTCCCTGGGTTTAATTCCTCGCAAAAGCTGCCCTCCTCTTGTTAACTCTTGCGTGAAAGGCAGTGCCGGCTGTAACCCCAGGCAGAACCGCTGCCGAGTCCGGGGGTTCAAGGGGAGGCAGAGCAAACCGTGCATCTTGTTCTGTATTCGCTTATTTCTAGAAGTGGGGGTCTCAGCTGCCCCTCCGCAGAGCTCTGCTGCAAACAGGAGGATCTCTGGTGAAACAGGGCAGGGTGCTGGGTGGGACCCAGCTGAGAACTGGACCTGGTGAAACCAGCCGTTTGGGTATAACCCCGGGCACAGATACGGGTGGGAAGCTCAGCTTTGGGTCAGGTCATTTGGACCCGATTTGCTTCACGCCTTGGTTTGCTCTTTCCCCCTCTGTGTCCTCAAATCGCCCCTGTAACTGAGCCCGTGCAGGCAGCCGGATCCTGCACAGGAATTATCCTAGCTGAAATGCTGGAGCTGCTCTTGAGTGCCTCACAAAGGGGGTTTGTGAACCTCTTGTTCTCCTGCCATATCAAGGTCCTGCTCAGAGGTGGGTAAACTGAGGCACTCAAGATACTGGCAAAGTGGCACAAGGGAGGCAAGGGCTGTTTTCCCAGAGCCCAGGAAAGGTCTCTCCCACCAGGTGTTGAGGAGAAGCCCCAATGCTCATGCAGTGTCACAAAGGGCTAAACCTTGTCTGGGACATGAACACAACCCCAAACCTGCTTTCTGGGCAGCGCCAGGTGTCACCCTGCTCCGTATCACGCCGCACACCCCATGAGCTGGCTTTAGGGCATCCTAATTCCCACTTCTCCTGTACGTGTCCCGCCTGGCTGTGCTGCCTGCGTGGCCTTTCCCCACCCTGTGGGGTTTTCTGGCCACAGCCAGCCTGTTCCCGTGAGCTGCGAGAGTGTCCATACGCTTTGTGGAAGGGACGATGAAGTTTCGAGGTTTCTAAGCTTCTAGAGGGAACTGTGGGAGCTCTGCTTGTCTGTGTGCACCCTGCAGATCTGACCTGCCACCCATCTCATGGGCTTTTGCCACTGGAGTCTCATCCTGACCCGCAGCTGGTTGCCTGGACTGGCAAAGGGACAGAGGACTGTGTGCTGAGGCTCTTTGTGATACTCAGAACCCCTGGCTATCAGCACGGAACAAAGAATCTGAGGAAGGAGGAAGAAGCCAAAAACCTGAAGGCTCTGATGTGCCTGCACCTGTCTGGGCTCCTGCTCTGGGTAGCACAAGGCTGGCGGGGTTTTAGTGCAGCCCTTGGGGACTGAATTTTCCTCCTGACTGCAAGAAGGTGCTGATGATCCTGAAAACCTCCCTGTAATGTGCGATGGGTGCTGTGTGACAGACACTGGGATGCTCTGAGCACTCAAGTCCCAAGCTGAATGAGGGCAGGGAACAGGCAAGGAAGTGTCTGAGAGCCGACTGGACCCACAGCCTGCACTGCCCCATCCCCAGGCTGGGACGAAGAGGCGATGGATGTGGGGAGGGAGGGGAGAGGCTGGAGCTGCAACCACCAGAGGGAGCAGAAACTCCTTCAGTTTGGGAGTGAAGCGCCTACTCGGGCTGGGGCACGGGGATGCTCCTGTTACCCCTTTTTCCGTCCCTCGCGTTAAACACGAGTGGATGCTCTTGCTCAGGAGGGGCTTTCTGCCTCCCTGCTGCAAGTGCTTCTGCTGCAAACTGCCCTCACTAGACCTCGCAGTCCATAAGGGAGAGGAACGAGGAGGAAAGAAAGCAACAGGTAAAACCCAAACCGTAGAGGGTTTGGTCCCCTAATGTCACACTGGCAGAGCGGGGATGCGGGTCCCAGCCGCCTGAAGGACCATCAGTGGATGCTGTTGGTGCCAGGGCACCCTCCATCTCTAGACAGCCCCATGCTGTCGCCCTCAGCTGCCATTTGTCGATGCTCAGTGTAGGTTTATTAAAATCCCCTTCAGGGCCTGGCGAAGAGAGCAGCTGAGATGTACCCAGGTAAATCAGGTCAAGGTCCTCACCTGGTGACTCGGGCTGAGCTGGCCAGGTGCATTTCCAGGTAAAGCTGGGATGGGGCATCTCCATGGGCACTGTCCTGGCACGGGCAGCGGGGGCTGCGCCAGACACAGCCAGATGCCCCTACTTGGGGTTCACTTCGGGAGTTTATATGGATGCCGAGAATGGAATGGTGATGAAAATTCCCCTGGGATTATCTTGGCGGGACTGAGGGGCCTGAATGCGAGGGTGTGTGATGCTGCATCCCCGAGTTCAGCAGTGGGGGCAGTAGTGCTGCGGCTGAAGGGTCCAGGGCTGGGAACGGGACAGGGCAGGGCAGGGCAAGGCAGGGGTCCCAGCAGAGGTGCGGGTGCAGCATCACAGTGGTCCCCTGTGGAGGAGCTAAAATTGAGGGAGGTAGAGAAGAGGGAGAAAAAGGTTCCTGGGGAGGGAACAATCATCCATAGGAAGATGAAAGTGCGGAGAGGGGGATGGATTCATCTCTCATCTGGAAGCGCAGGACAGGCATTGCTGAGCAGAGCTGGGGGTGGACTGGGCTGGATTGGGCCATCGCTGCCGGAGGAAGGAGTGGGTGGCACAGGGCAGCAACCGAGGATCGGTGATTGCAGCGCGGACCAGGGCTCACGGGAGCCTTCGCCGGGGGTCCAGGGTGAACGAAAACCATGTGGAGCAGGTGGGGGTCCAGGAGGGAGGAGGAGGGATGATATAGGTGTTGGTCCATAG
>VZRI01013649.1:56808-92485 GCA_013397515.1 Upupa epops | reverse complement strand
TCAGCCTCGGCCCGGGGGTGTCACAGGGTGGGTGCTGGCACCCATGGCAGGGCGGAGAGGAGGTGCACATGTGTGGGGAAGGGGTGGGCAGCCCGGGTGAGTGTCGAAAGGGAGGAAGGCGGTCCTGGGGGGAAGGCTGGAAGGGGGTGGAGTTGCTGTTTTTTCTTCTAACACGGTGAAGACTTTAGCTTGGAACTTGCATTTGTGGAGCTCCCAGGCTGCAGGATCCGGCTCTTCTACCTGTGGGAGACCCCCGGGAACTGCTCCCTGCCACTGCCCTGCACTTTGGGGCAGCAGTTTGGGGCCACAGCAAGGGCGGGAGTCATGGAGAGGTCTCCAGCTGCCCCTCTCGCCCCCGTGCCCTCCCCGCCTTTCCTTTCTGTCTCTTTTTGCGTGTTTGGGGGCTCACGCTGACGCCGTCCGCACCAGGAGGGATCCGGGGACGAGCCCTTCCTCCGCTGCACATGTTGGCTTCCCACCTGTTCGCAGCCTCAAGGAAGTTTCCCCTTGGACTGAGACGTGAGAAGAAGGGCAGGAGGTGCTGAGCCCCGGCTTGTGAGGGGTTGGCAGGGGACAAGCAGCTTTCCCTGCAGATTTGGGATTATTCCCAGACCATGAATGGATCCTTTTTCAACCAGACTCTCCTAGAGCAGGAAGCTTATCTCAACAGGACCCAGGGCTTGGGGATGCTCATGGCCTGCTGCAACGGGTCCAGCACGGTGCTGGCAACTGACGGCAACTCCTCAGTCCTGGTGCCTGATGAGAGGAGCCTCTACATCACACGGGTGGTGCAGATTGCTGTCCTCTGCGTCCTCTCCTTGACTGTGATCTTTGGCATCTTCTTTTTGGGCTGCAACTTGCTCATCAAGTCAGAGAGCATGATTAACTTTCTGGTGAAGGACCGAAGACCTTCCAAGGATGTGGGAGCTGCAATCATGGGACTGTACTGAAGCCACCGGGCTTTTGTAGGCAAGTGAACCATCTGGACCTGGTGCTGAGTGCTGAGATGCACGTTCCGTTCCCATGTGTTTGGGGTGGGGGGATGGAGGGCAGGGGGTGGAGAGGTGGAGGGAGGGGAAGGCATCTTTTAATATGTCTGCGTCCATGGGAAAGCAAACTTGGACTTCCCAGTCAACTAACTCTGTCGTGATGAGTGGTGAGTCATCCCCAGAGTTGCACTGAAGCACAGCAAATGACCAGCACCATGCTGCATGCAGAAATGGCTTAAGTTTTGCATGAAACTTGCAGAAACTGTGATAATTGCAGATGTGGACTCTTTTTCTGCTGTTGCCCTGGAAACTGCTACCTGGCATTTGGGGCTAAAAAAAAAAAAGGGCAAGTAATTCTCTCCAAAAGCAAACAAAAGGAAAAAAACCCATGCCAAGCTACAGGGAAAGCCAAAGCGTGGCACAGGCCACACATCCCTGAGCAGGGGAAGCGTGGTGGTGTGTGGGCCGTACAACAAAGCCTCTGTGCTGCACGGTGTGTGGGTCTGCTGGTGTTCTGGACCTCGAGCACCTTCTGGTAGAGTTCTGTAATGGGGAAAACATGTCCTGCCTTGTTTCTCTGAGCTGTTAACAAACCGCTCCGCTCTTCTTTCACACTGTGCCGGTGGAAGACCCCAGGTGAATACAAATCCCCGCTGAAAAAAGCATGTTTGTCTTTGTACATAGCAGTCTCTTCCCTTCAAGCGCTGTATCGTTACTCTCCCAGAGGCTTCTGTGGAGGTTTTGAGAGCTGGTGAATATTCAGGAAAAAGCAAAGAACCTGTTTGATGTCGTCTTTGTTTCCTTTCTGTGTGTGTGCGGAGTTCAGGAATGTTAACGTGAGCTCCAGGCAGAACCAGCTCACCTTCCCGTGGAACTGAGTTAGAGGCAGTCCTTTAGAGCAGAAATTGCCACACGCCCTTCTCAGGGACTGCCAGTCACCTCTAGCAGATAAATCTGTTGGGAGCTGTGCATTTTGGGCTGGTGTCAAATCCCTGCGCAGCGCTGGAGCAGAGATTCGGGAAGATGCACTGAGTGCCTCTTGCAAAGCAGGATTTCAGCCTCTGAGTTAAAACCCCCAGCTTCTCCCATCCCGATGAGCTGTCAAAACTAAATTATGTGAGAGGAGGAGGAGGACTCCTGACCTTTGTTCTGTGATGGAATTACAGCTCTGTCTGTGGGCGTGAGATGGAAATAATTTGAGTTTTGTTGCATCAACAATATTCCTGCTGGGTCCACTTCTGTAGTGGGAAGGAGATCCTGGATACAAGAGGAGCTGATGATCTGACCCACTTGGATCCAGAATAAGCTCCCTGCCTTTGCCAGAAGATGAGAGTACATTTGTAATTAATATTTGCTGAGCACCTTTTTCAGTGGTCCCACTGGTTTTGATGAGCTAAACCCGATGCAGAGCAGGACCAGCGCGGTGCTGCCACTGGTCACTCCCACTAACCTGTTGTGCATTAAGAGCACAAACATGGTAGCAGGAGCAGCATTCAGCATTCAGAGCTCTGAAGTGTCCTGCTGTGCCAGTGAAACGGCTGAACTGGCAGAGCTCTGATTTTTACAAGCAGCTTGTTCTGCATACCCGAGCAGCCTCCTCACACGGTGGGGTCTGCTGCCTCACTGGCAGGCACAGAAGTGGCTTCACACAGCAGCAAGGAAGGGAATTTTGGTCTCTGTTCCTGAAGGGGGTGTTTATGGCCATTGGTTTCTTTGCATAGGAGCGTGGTCATGACATCAGGGTGAGAAGAAAGCAACCCAAATGCCTGCAATGACCCAGCTCTGCAGTGCTCACAGCCTACTCACTTGTGTCTCTGAAATGTGTAGCTATGTTTTCAGGCCACTGTGCTACCAGAGGAGAGCCCAGAGGTACCCACTGAACTCACTGAACTCCTGTCCAGCTTCTGCTTTAAGCTGCTGTTTGGTCCCTCTTGCCAATGCATCCACCAAGCTGTAGTCCCAGCACGGGGCTGGCAAGGGAGCCCCTTGGGTTAAAGAGCTGGGATCTAAAGAACCTCTTGATGTGAAGTCATGGCTGCTGTTCTAACTGCCCTGATTCCTTCCTACTTGCTGTCACAGTGCAATCATGCCTGGTAGAAAGGAAGGTGCTGAGGGCACCACAAAGCTCCCCAGATCTTAGGGGAAGAGCTGCAATCTTGAGACCCTGAAAGCCCTGCCCAGAGGCATGTGTCCTGCAGCCAATGGATGAGGAAGTTACTCCATGGCTTGAGTAAGGGAAGCAGATTATAACAGCTCTTTCTGCTGCCTTTCCCCACAAATAGCTGTGTTTTTCCATCTCACACCTACTCATCGAGCTTCAGCTCACAAGTGGGCACTGGCTTCCAAAAAAATGAAGCCAGCTTTTTTTTTGTTTGTTTGTTTTTGAGGCTGGTTTAGTGTTATTTTGATTTAATCTCTTCATCATTGCTTGTAGCACAATATCTTCCAGAAGGTCACTGGTGTGCCAGAGGCTGTACCAGCCTGGCTGAGAGACCCTGCTGGTGACAAGGCACTGCAGAGACACAGGGAGAGAAAGGGTACTCTAGATGGGTCACCACATCCGTGCAGCATAAGGACCGGCCACTGCCTCTCATTTGAAAGAATACAAGATACCAATACAACCCTGCGGGACTGGCCACACTGATCTGAGCCACTGGTCTATCGATTCTGCATCCCTTCTCTGAAAACAGTACTGATTTTCGGCAGTACACGGGCAGTGGATTCAGCCTACTCATGGGAAACTGCTTCTTGGCCCCCACCAAAAGCAATCTGCACTGGATCTTCACACTCCTACTTGGGGAACAGCTGATCTCCAGTTGCTGTGGTTCCAGCTGAAATAATAGAATCACAGGAAGGTTTGGGTTGGGAGGCACCTCAGAGATTATCCATGGGCAGGGACACCTCTCACCAGACCAGGTTGCCCAGTGCCCCATCCAACCTGGCCTTGAACACTTCCAGGGATGGAGCAGCCAAAGTCTCCCTGGGCAGCCTGTTCCAGGGCCTCAGCACCCTCCCAGGGAGCAATTTCTGCCTCAGATCTTATTTCTAGA
Source organism: Upupa epops (assembly GCA_013397515.1). Taxonomy (NCBI): domain Eukaryota; kingdom Metazoa; phylum Chordata; class Aves; order Bucerotiformes; family Upupidae; genus Upupa; species Upupa epops. The sequence continues at coordinate 88,446 of VZRI01013649.1, read as the reverse complement.
CAGTCAGCACAGAAACAGCAGAGAAAGACAAGTGAGAGCATTTCCCCTGCTGAGCACCTGCCCGCAGGGAGAAACCTTCTGAATGCCTGATTTCACAATAGGAGAAATACAGAGGCGACACAACCCACCTGAGAAAAACCAGCAACCCCAGTCATACCCTACTGGCAGCAGGGAAAACCTCCAGCCATCCGCAGATAATACCCTCCTCCTTCTCCTGCCCTGGCAGTCCTGGCTGAGGGCAGTGAGAGAGTTAAACCAGATGAGACAGACAAACAGATGAGGGTGGAGGGAGGATCCCAACCTGAGTCTGGCATCACATGTACAGGAGCCTGTGCACCAAACACAGGGTATCTAATAATTCCTGGGAATTGCCATGGTAATGAAGCTCGGAGTGGGGTTGTTATGGGAACTGCCTTTTTTTTAGGCAGGAAGCCATTGCCCAGGTTGTAACCTCGATCCAGACTGAACACATTTCTGAGAGCCCTCGGAATAAAAAAGAAGTAAAATAAACCCAAATTAGCTAAGTAGCAGTTTCCCATCTCTCGTCTGGCAGCTCTGGGCTTCTTTCTGTAGACAGGTGGAGGGAACCAGGTTGCTCCAGACACACACTGCCCTGGGAAGCCTGAGGAACAACCGGAGTGGATCTCTGCTTGACCAAAACAAAGTGGTGATGTGGATGACCCTCTTCAGGGGTGGGTTTGGGATGTTCCCCCACTGCCTAGTTTCCTCACCAGACCTCTGGCCTGGCCTCACGCATGTCCCAGCTGGCTAATGGCAAGGACACGTGTCTCTCCAAGTGTATACACATAGGGAAGCAGTCATGGAGCAGCTCAGCTGAGCCCATGGAAGGATGGTGGTCCCAGTTCGCAGCCTGCCTTTCATTACCGTTGTCCCACTACAGGAAGGTCCCAAAGCCGGTCCCCAAGTTGAAGCAGGCGGTTTGGAGGCTGGAACGGGGGCAATAGACCACTCTTCCTAAAACCCCATGACAGACCTCAGAAGCCAACAGAGGTCTCCTGAGTTCTGACAAGGCTTCCAGGCTGCCAAGCTTCCCAAAGGGGCACCCATCAAGCAAGACTGGAAATCTCCTCTGTCTCCTTCCTGCCCTTCCACCAGCGGGCAAAACAGCTGCTTCCCCTCCCTTCTCAAGACAACCCCTCCAGCAGTGGTGTCATGATTGTCCAGCTGATACTCACAATGGATTTTAACTCCGATCAGCGGCTTTCTGAGCCCATTTTCTGCTCAGGAAGCTGAGGTGGGACATGGGGGGGTGTCACTTATCAGAGATGGCCTGAAATACTCAGAGCAATTACTAGGGAACATTGCTCCATAAATCCCCACTGCAGCCCAGCATGGTTCTCTTGAATCTGCTCTGTGAGAGCCATTAGCCTCCAAGATGAAACCTTTGCAGTCCATTAGCTCTGCCACAGAGCAGAGGGATAAATTCATGCCTTGAGAGCCCAGTACTCAAGGGAGAACTGAGGCCAAACGATGACTGAACCAAAGAGCATAGCCTCACGGCTTCAGAGGCTTTGCTGCTAGTTTCTCTGTTGGAAGGAGTAACCGTTCCACGTTCTGTGTCTTCCCAGGTGCTTTTCTGCTGTGGCTGCTGATGGCATTTTGGCCTGGAGCTCCTCAGATCCCCTGTTTTGCCCTGGTCCAATGCTTCAGCTTGCCCAAAGCTGCTAATCTGGTGTGGGTCTGGCTCACCATTGACATGTCACCATTGACATTGACAGAGAAGCATAGAATTACAGACTGGTTTGAGTTGGAAGGGATCTTAAAGATCATCCAGTTCCAACCTCCTGCCATGGGCAGCGACACCTCTCACCAGTCCACATTGCCCAGAGCCCCATCCAACCTGGCCTTGAACACTGCCAGGGGTGGAGCAGCCACATCTCCCTGGGCAGCCTGTTCCAGGGCCTCAGCCCCCGTCACAGTGAACTTCCCTCTTACATCCAATCTAAATTTACCCTCTTTCAGCTTGAATGCCTTACCCTACATCACTGCTATCCTTTGTTGAAAGTCCGTCTCCAAATTTCTGTAGGTCCCCTCGCTCCTTATTGTAGGTACCTGGGACCCACCACAAGAACTGGGGTACAGAAAGCTCCTCTCTTCCCAGTATGATCCCCTGACATACAAGAGCCATCCCATGACTTTGTGATTCTGTGAAATAAAAGCAGGCTGTCTTGCTCTTTGCCAGCTCAGAGCTGTTTCAGGATCACGTGTGCATTTAGGGTCCCCAGCATGAAAGCCAGACGTTACCGCTCCATCTGTAACAGGGAACATTTCCTGGGCACTGGAGCTTGAGTAATGATCCTGTTCAGTTGTGAGCATGGCTCTTGGTGTGGCCCAGACCTGTACCAGCACTTGACCCAGGACCAGGACATGGGCAATTCGGCAGAGTTAAAGACCACGGTGCACTTGAGGACATTGCTTTGGCCTCTGTTGTCTGTGCAGAGGGAGTGTCTCACATCCAACGGGTTTACACACGAGTGGAGATGCCTTTGAAACAGTTGATCAGCTTGCTGGATCCAGCTTGGTTTTCTGAAGTATGAATGAGGGGTTGGAACTCCTGGTTATATTCCCAGAGAACACATCCTTGGAAAAACAGTGAACACAAGGAAGCACAAAACACCCTGCACAGCCTTGACAACTGCCTGTTCCAAGGCGCTGGATCCATCTCTGGGTTCATACTAGTTCTCCAGTTAAGATGACTGAGCCAAGCAGTTCCCCAGCAGTCTGGTCACGTTTGCCCTCCTCTGCTTTTAGAGACAGGCAATTTCTTGGGCTGTTTTTTTTTTTCATGAGCACATGGTTATGGAAAATTGAGTTCAGAGAACACTGCCAGCAATCGGGGTGGTTTGGCACATCCCTGAAGAGGCCACTGTCAGCGTGCTGGAAAGTGCCGGGGCACTGGCAACGCTGAAAGACATGAACACATGTCTGCAGGGACTGTCTCTGATCTGAAAGGTGCCGCTCGTCTACATGTATTTCGGGTCGTAAGCAGAAGTCTCGCTTCAGAGATGCCTTTGCAGCTATCATCCTTCCCCAAAGCTCACTAGCAGGGATGGCTTTTTCACACCATGAATTTAAGGCGGGTTGTTAATCAACGACAAAGCAAAAATACAGTCTTAATGACAAAGATTTTAGCACAATAGTGCAAGAGATTGAGAGGCGGTCTTGGCTGCAGGTCACGAACGATCTCAGGGTGAAGGCAATGGGTTCATCAGTCTTTGTCAGCCCAGCTGGTTGGGACCATGAGTCCCGGCCACGGCCAACTGCTCTCTGTCAGGGTGCAGCCAGGGAGCAGTTATTAAATTAAACAAGCTTTCTCTCTTAGAGTTAATGAAGTCCAACTGAACATCACTTCACAGACCTACCCCTGATACAACCTTTGGTGATACCATCTCTGCAGGTGGATTTACTCTTCTAGCAGGGAACTGCGAGACGAGACGACAGCACCCCTGTCAGATCTGCCTTCTCCTTCCATGTGGGCTCACAGGCTGTTTATGATTTATGCAGCACCAGCAGTCTGTGCCTTTGTTGACATCAGTTTAAGTTTTGCTGCAGGGGGAAAGGAGACAAGATCCATCCTTCCTGTGATGCCACAGTTCTTCTGGAAGGGTACAGCACTGTGAGCACACGGGTTATCATCTCATTCTAGCCGTGGATGCGATGCAAGAAGCTGAGGTAATCAAAGTGATGATCAACAAAAGGTAGGAGAAACATTCAGCCTGTGACAACAGGCAACTACGAGTGACCTTTCTGGAAAGGGGGGCTGGAAAACCCTGCTTCTTCATTAAGAGAGTTGATTTTGTTACCCTCGGTGTGTCTGTGGGGCTGGCACACGAGTGTGGCTGTGAGGGTGGGTGCTGGTGCTTGTGCAGCACCTTACAGGAAAACAAGGTGGGCATGAAAGCAAATTCAGGATGCTGCTCCCTTTCCGTCTGGGCTGGTGCTAGTGCTGCTGGCTCTGGGGTGAAATCCAGAGTCACCTTTCTGGCAGGTGCCTCAGTGTTCATATCTTTCAGGTTCCTGTGCAGCTGTGATTACTCCCCTTGCACCCCACCAAGTCTCAAAATGCAGGTTTAGCAGGACAAGACAGCTGAAGAAGCAGGCAAAATGTAATTAGGCTTTAATTAGTCAAGTTCATTCTCTCATATAATTGAAAATCAGACTAATTGATTGCAATTAATTCCCAGCTCAGCCATCCCTCCAGCCTGCTCTGTGCTATTCCAGCTGCCACTCCAACACCTGGACCAGCCTGGAAATGGAGCACGACTGCCTACTGACCCGCACCCTGCTACCAGGCTCAGTTCCCTATCTCCAGAGAGGAGTTAAAAGCCCTACACTTGCAGCCGTGGTGGCTTAGTGGCCTATGTGCACAAGGCTCATCCATTCTTCACCCTACACACCGAGGACCAGGGAGCCAGAGGGCCACTGAACCCCAGACACCCAGGCAGGAGCGTCTCAACAGTCCTGCTGTGATGGGACCTACCCTGGGCCATCTGCAACTGTGCTAGTTGCCCCTTCTTCTCTCTCTGCTGCTCAGTCTGTCTTGGCTGGTGGGTTTCCAGAAGATCTTCATGATCAGAGCTGTCTCTGCTCTGACTGGGCTGAGAGAAATCCTAGGGTGCAAGTTGTAGTTGGCAGTGACACCTTCTAGATCTGCCTTGACAATGCTTCCTGGTGGAAATCTGTGGATTTGATCGCCTCTGGCTCTATTGGAGCTCATTCGGAAGCATCTGACTGGAAGAAGTGGAACACCTCCACCATGAACGTAGTAAGGCCACAGTTTGGCTGAGGAGCTTCAGCAAATTGGCCCCTTTGCCCAGGTGCACTCAAGCTTTCTAGCAAATCCCTTGTGAGACTCGACATTCCAGCTCTCATGGAGCAAAGCTTGATGTTTGGTTTCCCAGTGGCCAGGGATGGCTCAGTGAGGTTGCACAGGTAGAACCGAACACAGTGTTGTCTTTTTCATGGCAGCGCTTGTGGGGGTCATGGCTAGACAAAGGCTGGGCTGATTCTGCACGCCTGGCTCAGATCTGCCCTCCCTCTCCCTGTGAGGCAGCACTCTGTGTGCCAGGTGGCTGCATTTCATTATGGGCTTTACAGAATGCCTGGGGAAACAAGGCAAAGCAGGAGGGGGGATGAAGGATCGCACACACATTTCACTGAGCTCTGCTTGTTCATCATCTCGTACAGAAATGTAATAATCACTGGGGCTGGCGGGAGTGCTCGAGGAGGGAACGAATCACATCTGCACCGTTCCTGTAGTCTGTGGCTGTTTCTGCACGTTGTCTGTCTGGGCTGCATCCTCAGGAGATTTCTTTTGCTTTGAGGTTAGAAGTGTTCCCAGCTTTATCGCTTCCCAAATGGACAGGAAGGGAAAAGGAAGAGGGTGATTCTGCCCTGGCAGGGAGCTCTGGATGCTCCTATGATTTCAAGTCCAGACCTAACATCTCCTTTTCCACTGCAAATCAACTCACCGTTCTCTGCGTTGACCAAAGGTGCCAGTAGGTCTTCCCACTCCCATCTTCTTGCTTTTTTTGAGATGCTGCCTTCAGAGCACTAGAAATGAAGCCTCCAGCCACGACAGCCCCAGCTCTTCCTCCTTGGCTCTCGGTAGAGCTGTGAAGGCTGACAGTGAGAAGTTAGTTAGAACCTTAGCTGCTTAGCAATTTGCCGCATGTAAAATTGCTTTAAATGGCTCAGGACTGCTGCCTGCAGGTATCTCTTTTCGGGACTTTAGAATGGCTAATAGCTCCATTTTTCTCTGCAGGTTATACAGCAGGTTACCCTTTAACAGACAGGAGGGAACAAACCACAGAGGAACACAGCTGGTCGTTTGGATGGTCTGGGCCAAAGCCCCTTTTTATAGCTCCAGGGGGTTGTGGGATAAAGAAAGTGAAGGCCAGCAATGCCCAAGCTCAGCACAGCACTCCCCAATTTGTTGTAGTGGAAATGCCCCACTGAACCTCCCACTTGTGGGCATTTTTGGAGGACAGTGCTTTCACGGGCTAAAGCTTGTGGCAGCTACAGCTTAGAGCACTCCTGGCAAGTTCACCCTCGCTGTCTCTTCATTCCTCCTTAATTCATGAGGGGGGGAGTTGTGCTGTGAACCAGATCAGGGAACCCGGAAAAAGCACAGTACCCCAACACTAAACATTGTGATCAGCCGATGCTCTGGTTCCCTGTGCAGCCCCCAGGCAAGGCTGCTGGCACAACTAGCAGGGAGCTACAGGAAAGAGGAGGGAAAGGCTGTCACACTGAGAAAGGTATCTCTGGAGCTCCTCAAAAAACAGCTTTAGAACTGCTCTCTCTGAGATGCACTAAAACCCCAGGACTGTTCCTACACAGCTGTTGCCTGGCTCATTAAGCCCCATCCACAGTCATGTAGCTGGTGACCAGAACAGGTTTGCAGAACTCTGCCCTTGCTCCTTGTGAGCTCATCACAGCGGTTATTCCAGCATCAGTTCTCTGTGTTACTGGACCCCTTTCAAACCGTTGTCTTGCATCACTTGTATTACTTTGGGATTGGACTTAACGACCTCTGAAGGTCCCTTCCAAGCCCTAATGATATGTGTGTCTGTGTGTTGCTTGAGCCACCAAACGGTCCTTGTGGGGGTGCCCCTTGCTTAGCTTCTCTGGGTGCGATGAAGCATTCTGGGGAAAAGGGTAGGACGCCTTTTCTGATGCAGCTCACAGAGGCTCTGGTGCTGCTTACACCACAGCCAGTCTTCACTGGGGGTCAGTTCATTGTGCTGAAGCTGAGAAGGTTGACTGCTGCTTGAGTGTGGATGACAGTGCAGGGGCGGAGGGAGAGTGTGGCATTGCTTTCCCGCTCACAGGAGGGGAAAGGACCTTATTTTGGAGCTGGAGAAACAGACAGAAAGAGACCAAGCAATAAAATATCACGATGACACCTGGCTTCTTTGCCTTAGCCCAGCTGCCACACACCATTCCTCTTTACCACGCTTTTCCTCCCTCCTTTTAGTCTTCATGCAACAAGAAAATAGCTCTTTATTACAAAACTGCCCCTTGCCACTCTGCCCGTGTCAGAGGGTTTAACCTGCTCGCCCTTCACCCATCTTCCTTCACATTTAATTCCTTTGTCCAGCTGGGTCACAACTCCCTGTGAATCCAGACTACTCCAAGGAAATGAGTCCACTTAAAAATATCCGGGGACAACCGCTTCTAAGCCACCCCAGTCACGATTTGTCTTGTGTGGATCTCTTGTGAGTTACTTCCTCCTGAAATCTCCAGCTCAGTGTAAAAAGAATAACCTGCCTTTTGAATCAAGGAGTAATTTCATCTGGGTAATGAACTGCCTGAGGAACGAACACGGACGGAGCCGAAGCCCTCTGGTAGAACAGCCTGCCATTCCATGCTGTCAGTGCTCTCGTGAGATGGGTCGAAACTCTGCCAGCCTTTGCTCTACCTGCTCTAGGGAATCTGCCTCACGATTGGGAAGAAGATGAGACAATGGTGAGGGAAGTGTGCCCAGAGCAGGGATACCAAGGAGAACTCTTTTGGTGACCAGAAGGCTCTGGCTTGGTTGCTACACTCAGGCTGAAGAGAGTGAGCCCGTTGGGCTCTGCTGTGGTTGAAAGTGCCACTGAGCACCTCACTGCTTTGTCTGTAGGCTGCCAGGAACCCCCTGAGCTGCTGAGCACAGGCTCTGAGCACAATCCCTGAGGAAAGCCCTGCCTAACCCCATCGTGTCCTGCACCAGTTGCTCTCTCACATCAACTTCTGATTCCACAGCAGTGCGGGCAGCCACCAGAGAAGTGGATTCCCTCCTCCCATGCCCTCTCTCTGCCCATCCATGAGGCAGACTTGGCTTTCTTTGTCTCCAGACCAGCTCCCTGCCCTGACTCATGGTGAGGATCTATTTGCTGCCGGTGCCATCACAGGAGAGACAAGTGAGAACATGGGATCCTCCAGCTGGCAGTGCTCTGCATCTCCTCGACCTCAGCCTCTAGATCCCTTCTGAATCTTCAGACAAACCAGCTGTCCACGTTAAAGGTCAGAGAGGCAGTGGGAAGAGCCCTCCAGCTGGAGACACTCACCACGGAGCAGCAGAGATGCTGGTGGACACTCTTGCAGGGTCTGACCCTGCCGGTGGCTCTGGGAGCACAGGCTGCTCTGTCCCACCTTGGCAGCCAAACCACAGTCCTGGTGCCGAACGCCGATGGCCGCTGCGTGGGATCTACACTCCTGCTGTGTGCTGACAGACCAAAATAACTCGTGTTTTCCCAGCCAGCGCTGAGCTGGGATGCGTTTGGGAAGGCAACTGTGATGCCGTGACAGGTGGCCAAGAAAGCCAAAGCTGTTTTTTATGTCAGCTCTGTGTTTTCTCCTCTGCTGTCTCCAGTGCTGGAGGCGGTGGGTCGTGATGGCACTGCCAGCACACAGCTGGCACCAGAGCTTGGCTGACAGCACCGGGTTGGAGCAAAGTGCTGTCCACCTCACACACATTTCTGCCCCAGCTGCTTCATGCTCTGTGACCCATGCCAAGGCCTTTTCCTACAGGAGTTTCTGTCAAGGGCTGACTCTTCTTCCAGTACAAAATCACAGCAGATATTTGATTGGAAGAGATCTTTAAGATCATCAAGTTCAGCCTCTGATCCAGCACCACCAGGTCCCAGTAACCTGTCAAGAGTCAGAAGGTCTCCCCCAGCTTCCTTTTCTTCAGGATAAACAACCCCAGATAGCTCAACCGTTCCTCAGACCACTTGTGCTCCAGACCCTTCACCAGCCTTGTTGCCCTTCTCCAGACCTGCCCCAGCACTACTGTGTCCTTCTTGTAGTGAGGGGCCCAAACCCCGACACAGGATCTGAGGGGTATATTGGGTCCTCTTCTTACAGATTGAATGCTAACTGCACGTAGAGGACCCTGCCAAAAGCTGTGATAACAGCTGATTGCTGCAGCTCCCTGATGTGCCTCTCCTGTCACTCTGTGGCCAGGGGACTATTCATCCCCCCTCCTGGGGCACAAGCCCCCTGGTAGCATTTGGGTTGTGCTGGGCTATTGAGAAACAGAGTCCAAGAGTCCTGAAAGTTCAGTGGGGGGAGAAGGACATTTCAGCAACAGAGGGGGAGCATGGAGAAGCCAGTGAATGTCAAATGCTGTCACTTGGGTTACACCTCGGAGGAAGTAAGAGTCACAAGAACAGATCACTCCAGCTCCAGGCTCCGTTTCCATGGAGGAGACTGCAGCTTCTGCCATGCTGCTCAGCTGCCAGGACACCAGCTCCTTTTGCAGGAGTGACTGACATCTCTGCTTGGCAGAGAGTCTATCTACCTCCTGCTTCTGCCTTGTTGCACTTGGCGACTCTCCCCCTTCTCCTGTTTTCCCACCAGGAAATCTCTGACTTCTCTGCCTTGGCAGTGGGTAAAGAGATGAGAAGGGGTGGACAGATACATGGACCCAGGGCAACTCAGTGACGGTTCTCCTGGTTCTCCCTGCCTGCTGTGGAGGAAGAATCTTTCTGAATTCAAGGGTTGCTGAACTCATATCCCCGTATTCAAGGGTCAGGCACTGAGCAGTGGGGATCACTGGGGATCACTGGGGTAAAGGCAGCCAGGGATCCTTTCACTCAGTGGGAAAAATGGGTTCAGAGAGGCTGGCGAAAAATTGGTGTCAGAGTAAGGTGACAGAGCTGGGGGCCCTCCTGAGCCTGGGGAGCTCCAAGGTGCTCTCTGCACAGCAGCAGCCAGCCCAGCCTCGCAACACTGAGGACCAGGAGGCAGCAAGCAAAGGATGAGCACTTGACTGCAGCTCTGCTGCGGGACAGAGCTGTGCTGTCTTGGTGCCACCTTAAAGCCATGGCAGGAGTAACTGAAGCCCCATCTAATGATGGTTCAGGAAAACAAAGCAAAGGAGATGGTGGGCAGGTGAGAGGGTTGAAGGGAGGTCGCAGAGGGTGTTGGCCTCTTCTCCTTGGGGACTAATGACAGAGCGAGGGGCACTGGTTCGCTAGGGTTAGGTTGGATCTGAGGAAGAAATTCTTTTCAGAAGGAGTGGTTGGGCAGTGTCAGGGCCTTCCCGGGGAGGTGGTGGAGTCCCCCTGCCTGGAGGTGTTGAAGAACCCTGTAGCCATGGTGCTTCCCGCCCTGCTCGAGTGGCAGCAGGGAGGGGGTCAGGCTGTGTCTGTCAGTCTCTCAGGGACTGAGGGGTTCTGTTGGGGTGGGGAGGGTTGGACTGGGGATCTAGGAAGTCCTTTCTAACTGGGATTGTTCTGTGATCCTGTGAGGGAGAAAGGCAGATATGATGATAGGAAAATTCTGTGCAGAAGAAGCACAAGGTAGGGACAGGCAGAGTAGCTGTTTTCAAACCACAGGCCCAGCCCAGGTCTCCCCTGCAGCAGGAGCATCAGAATGGGAACAATTTGCTATTTACAGTGCCGGTATCCTCCTGCTCCCCCCATGATGCTAGATGGGGCCCTCCAAGCCTTAGGTGTGCTGGGAGGATTCCTGTCTGGCTCCTGGGGAGCAGGAAGGTTGTCAGCACTGTGTGCCACAAATGCGTGTGGTGGGATCTGGGATGCTGTGAGGTTTAAGGATGCTGTGGGGAGCGGGCTCAGCTCCCTGGGCAGCACAAAACCTGTAAGGGGCAAGTGGAGCAATGTGCTTGTGACTCAATACCTTCTGCCCCTGCCTGTGGCTTTCCAGAGCATCCTGGGGCTTTGGAGAAAGGCAAGGTGGGAGACAAAGGAGTTGGGCAGAGCTGTGGTTTCACCAAGTGGCAGAACAGGCCAGGAGGTATCTCAGACGAACCTAGAAGGTCCTGGGCAGTATTCTGTGGTGTCATTCTGCTGTGCAGGGAGAACACTGGCAGGAGTGTGTAACAGCAGTGCCAGCCCATGGCCTGGTTTCCTTTGCCCACGGCATTGGCAGCAGGAAAGAAACTTGATCCCATGTGACTGCACCCTCCTGACCCCAGGGGAATTACTCAGAGTTGTAAGAGCCAGGCGCCCATCCAGCTCCTCCACCATCTGCTGGGAGACTGCAGCAAGCTGGAGCTGAGGCTGAGCTGTGTCTGCAGCCAGCACCTCCTGCTTTGCTGCCAAGCAGAAAGTTGTGGCTGTGGAGACCTCCCAGCTTTCTGTGGGCTCCTGGAGGTCAGCCTCCTGGGCTTTCACAGAGTGTGATGTCAAGGCCAAACCTGTCACAGGAAAGTGTCCCCAAAGCTCAACGAAGAGAAGATTACAGATCCTTTGAGAGCAGGGCTGTGAGGACATCAAGCTGCAGGACAGCACCCAGGTGTTCACATTTCTTCACACTGCCATGCACTAAGGACAGGTGCCCCAGACCTGGAAGAGGATCTGTACAGACACAGAAAGTCATACGATCAAAGAATTGTCCATGTTGGAAAAGACATTCAAGGTCATTGACTCCAACTCTGAATCCAGCTGTCCCATCCCACCCTAAACCCTGTCCCTGAGCCCCAGATCTCCACGACTGTGAAACGCGGCCAGGGATGGCGATTCAACCCCCTCCCTGGGCAGCCTGTGCCAAGGCCTGAGGGCCCTTTCCAGAAAGGTTTTCCTCATGGCCAACCTAAACTTTCTCTTGCAGAACTTGGTGAAGGCTGCCTGTGACTGGTGGCCCGTGGGATGGTGGGATTAAGGCCACTTAGCAGAGCTCTGAGCTGCAGAGATCCTTGCTATTTCCCGTTATTTGCCCCTGTGTCTACTCAGAGCAGCACAGCTTGGGTCTTCGAGGTGGCACTCTGCAGGCTGGATGATGAGAGTTGACTGTCTCCTGGTATGGGGCTGAGGCTGACAGCAAAGCAGCTGTGAACTGAGCAGAAAGCTCCTCCAACAAGGGCAGGTCTCTCCCTCTCTGCTCGTTCCCATAATAGTCAGGGCTGAAGGCAACAGAAGGAAGGAGGCTCATGACTCTGACACTAGCACTGCCTTCCTGGGCAAAGCGTGAGAGCAGCCTCAGACAAATAACGCTGGAACGAAGAACAGAAGCAGTCAGGCTGCAGATCCGGGAGGCTGGAGATGTCTCAACCAGGTACATGGTTCCATCCATGGCCATCTCCCTGCTCTTACTCCTCCCTTCCTATGTTCTCCCAGGCATTCAAAGCAAACCCAATGGCTTGCATCTGCCTGGTTCCCAGCCTGGAGACCTGCTGGTTGTTCTCCCATTAGCCTGTCTCAGGCCAGATGGCCACAGGTCAGATGGTGGCAGGTAGACAGTGGGAGTGTTCAGCACTAGAGCTGGAGAGGCTGTCCAGGTGGAGCATGTCAGTGCTCAGATGATGGCATGACAACAAGATTCCATACAGCCTATTTCAGCAGAGCTGGCTGGGAGGGTTCCCAGAGGGTGGCCAAGTGGCTGCTGGAGGAGAGCTAGATCTGTTCCACCCTCCCCTTCCCTCCCACCTGGTACTCACCTTCATTTAGATGCAAGAGACCACAGGAGTGAGGTTCAAATAAGATCAGTCAGGCACTCATCTATGTTCCAGCTCTCCCATGCAGCAGCACAGCTCTCTCCACCGAGAGAAGGCAGGGAGCTGCCAACCACTTGGCTAAGGGTGGCACTGCAGGGCCTGGTCATTCAGCTACCTTGAGTGAACAGAGACAGTTGGCAAAGGGAAGGGAGCTCATGTTCTGAAGCCAACATGAAGCCCTTTCATGTTTTCCTGGGACAGCTGGACCCCAGCCCCCTTTAAATAATGTGACAGCCTAGGAGAGCAGGAGCTCGGGATCATTTCTTTGGTTGTTAGGCAGACAGTGGGCCTCAGTTTCCCCATCTATAAGTCAGCGATGCTCAGCTTCTGTAGAAGCACTGCAGGATGCCATTTGCTGTGCTACAGGCCCATCTCTGATCCAGGCTGCTCCTCTGCTCCCCCTGGCAGTCTCTAGACCTTAGTGGATTTATTTTCTGCTTGTACCCTTCCAGAGGGGCCGCCTGTTTCCCTTCAGGTTGCTCCTGAGAAATTAGACTTGTTCCAGAGGTCTGTCAACCCACCTTTGGGATGAAGAGATGGCAAATGAGCCACCACCTGCCATCCAGCAACTCCATGAACCTCGGGCGTCTTGCAACAGACCTTGGCAGGAATGGTGTAAGGGGGTCCCCAAGTATTGGGACTTCCCACAGGAAAGCCAGAACCTAAGGTGGGCACTGATCTGTGTGCAGATGCTTCTGATGCTTCTGGGCTATTGCAGGTCTATTGCAGGCTACTGCAGGCACAGGCAGTGACTGTCCTCTGTGTGAGTCATCCTGGAGGTGTCTGCAGCACAGCTGTAATCCTTGCTTGAGATGCCCTCCGTTCTCTGGCATGGATCAGACCCGCAGTCCATGGAAGATGCTCTGGCTTTGCACGCAGAGGAGCGTTATGATTTCAGCCTTTCCCTTGTGTGGCAGAAGGGCCGGGGGACTGGTCCATCTGTGCGGCAGCTTCTAACAGAATTAAAAGCAATCAAAGGCCAGAAGTGGGGAACAGGGACAGGTGACAGGAAAGAAGTACCTGAGGCTGGTAAAGTGTTCAGGCAGTGACCACAAGAAGCAAATACTCTCATCCTTCTATCTGTGAGAACTAGGAAGAACTCAAAAGAAATAAAAAATCTGTTGATGAAATAGAGGACTGTGCTTCTGCACACCAGAGGGCTTACGCTGCTTTGCATCAGCCAGAGCCACTGGAAGGTTGGCATGAGGTGAGATGCACCCACTGAAACCTCCTCACCAGGATGTTAAGCTGTGACACAACTCCCAGCTAGGTCCTGGTGAAGGAGCAGAGCCAGACTGCCCATCTCTACCCTGTCCCTCATGTGGCTCAGCAGCCAGCACTGCGGGCAGGCAGCTGTCCACCTGCCTCTCGCTCCGACCCAGCAGCCTGCTTCCACCCCGTGTGCTGCCCAGCCGCAGGGCTGGCAAGAAGAGACCGATCCAATGTGTGCTTGCGTGCCTTGGCTGATGCAGGACAGGCTCCGTGTTATTCCGGGACAAGATCTCCGTGAGTAACTCTCCTCATTTGCCAAACCCAAATTAAAATTTGCTGCCAATAGCCACAAGCCCCCCTCCACCCCCCATTCCTCCCTCTCCTCGTTTCTTTTTACTGCTCTTTTGGACAGTTTCCTGCACTGAGATAACCCACCGATGAATCCAGACTGTGCCTGAAACAAAGAGCACGACGGAGCAGCGCAGTTCAGACCGTCGTGAGGTGAAGGGCAGTCGGGCACGTGAGCTTTTAAAGGCTTTTCTCCGAACAGTTCTCCCCCTCCCTAATGAGTCCCTAACACAGGATTTTATAGACAAGTGGTAACATCCTGCAAGCGTGAGCCCCAGCCCCAGAGGTCTCCCAGGGGACCCGGCACTGATCCCTTTCCTTGCGCAGGGAATAAGCCTGGCTGAGGCTCATCTGCTCTGTGGGGGCTGTGGGATTCCTGCGGTCTGCTCACTGCTCGTGGGGCAGCCTCAGGAGGATCCCAGCCTCCTTTCCAGGGAAAATATTGCTTACTTTCTCCAGCTGTACCTGCTATCTCCTCCAGTGTGCTGGGATGCCCAGGCAGGTCTGGTATTTCACCTGACTTAGATTTCTCCTTTTGCCTGTTCCCTGGCAATCCAAAGGAGTCCTGGGTGCGGGGACACAAATGCCCTTCTGCTGATGAAGGTGTTCCATAGCCTTGGCAAGTGAGAGAGGTGGCTCGGGGTAGCTTCCACTGGAGTATTGTGCTGGGTTCATGCGGCAGCCATCCCCGAGTGTTCACAAAGGCAGAGTGTTCCCCTTTTCCTCAGATCAGTGCACACAAATCTCTGCAGCAGCCAGGTTCCACACAGCTCAGGCAACACTGTGTGAATGTGTCTGCAAACCAAAGGGAAGATGGAGAGGGCACCAGTGAATGCTGGAAGAGATCGGATCCAGGCACTTGTGTGCATGACACTACTCATCCCAACAACTGGCAGCTCAGCCTCGGGGAGCACGTCCACAGCAGTCATTTCCCTTCATCTCCACCCAGACCATTCTGGGAAAACCTGTCTAAATTCATCCCCCTCCAGCATCACCCTTCACAGCTCCCTTCCCATGCAGAGCTCACCCAGCAGCTTGCTCCTTGCTTCGGATAAGCCCTGCTTCCCTGCTGGCTCCCCCCAGCCAGGTCACACTGCTGATGGGCAACTGGGGGTACCTGCTTCCCCCTACACCCAAGAGAGGATGTGGCAGCCTCATCCACACCACAGTGGTCCTGGGCAGCTTTGTTCTGCTGCCTACCGAGGGCACAGGGGCAGGAAAGAGGGGTAGGGAGAAAAGCTGCACCAGGGCCTCTGGTTTCTGTCTCCAGCCAAGGCAAACAGAGGCAGATGTCTGAGCACGAGGTTGAGCTCGGGACCGAACTGGTGATCTGGTGCCAAGCAGATCCCAACCGCCTGCTGAGAGTCACCCTGGTGTGAGATCATGGGCAAGCACCTGCTTTGAGGACAGCAGAAGGTTTGTGGCCCCTGAAGAAAGGTCACAGCATCTCTCTGGCTCCTGGACACAAGAAGGCCCAAATGCCTGTGGAGTTTGACCCTACAGTAGGAATTGTTTGTCCTGAAAGCTCCCTGTCGGCAGAACAAGAGGGCACAAGAGTGAGGGACTTGGTGAGCCACCACTCTACAGAGGCATCTCAGAGCCAGAAGCCAAGAACAAGTCCAGACTTTCGTTCGCTGCCAGGACTCAGGCCAGTGCTCGGTAATGAAGGCAACAGCACCCTGCTCACAGTATCACAGTAAAGATGAGGCTGGAAAAGACCTTAACGATCATCCAGTCCAACCTAAAACCAACCAAGTAACCCTAACATCTGACATCCAGCTCATGCCACTCAGCACTTCATCCAGACTAACCCTGAACACCTCCAGGGACTGCGACTCGACCACCTCCCTGGGCAGCCCGTTCCAAACCCGGATCACTCTGTCAGTGAAAAACCTTTTCCTAAGGTCAAGTCAAAACCTCTCCCGATGGAGCTGAAGACTGTGACCCCTTGTCCTGTCTCCAGTGTCCAGTGAGAAAAGACCGACCTCCGCCTGACCATAACCACCTTTTAGGGAGTTACAGACAGCGATAAGGTCACCCCTGAGCCTCCTCTCTCCAGGCTAAACAGACCATCAGCCTCCATCAGCCTCTCCTCATAGGCTCCAAGCACACAGTCAGGCAAGTGAAGACAGTTGCCGTGCTTTGACCATGGAATATGCAGAGCAAGCTTTTCAGGAAGCAGATGGCGGAGGGCTCATGTGGGACTGGTAGTGCGAGATGTGAAAATCCAGAGGAAATGTAGATCTGGAGCTTAGGGATGTGGGTTAGCGCTGGGCTGGGACAGTTGGGTTAATGGTTGGAATTGATGATCTTAAAGAGCTTTTTCAATGATCCCCAGATTCTACGATTCTAAAAGGAGAGAACAGCTCATGTGGAAAACACTCATGCACACGGAGAGCCCAGCAAGCTAAGGTCCAGGAGATGACAGGCTGTAACATTACCACTACCAGAACAGGCTTAGGTGGTGAGATAGTAAAAAGTTCTACCCCATTTCAGGCTCTCAGAGGGGTGCCTGGCAATACATGAGACTCCAACAAACCCCATGTTCAAGCCTTACAAATGGTACCATTCACCATGCTGCCTCCTCCCAGGAGCCACAGAGAACTAAACTCAGCACTTCACCACTTGTAGCCATTGGAGTGATGGCTGGGCAGCCAAGGGCTTCTGGCCCCAGCAATCTGTTATTTTTATGTCATTTAATCCTCCCCATTTTAGCCCTCTTTGGCTCGAGTGTTGTCTTGTATATCCAGGAGTGACACTTTGCTCATCTCCCACCTCGCACTTTCTTCAAACTTTCAAGCCTGGCAGTGGTTTCATTGAGTGGATTTTCCTCCCATGGATTTGCCGAGTTTCTTTTTGACTTCGCTTAAAGTGCTAACACCTAATGAGATGAAGACATCTATAGGCCAGCTCCCTTTGTACGCAAAACTTGTGAATCCTCCTGTTGCCCCTCAGCTTTGGCTCCGAAGGCTGCTCTCTCACTGCTCCAGTTTTGGAGAAATCCCCTGCCACCTGGGTCTGGCCCCGAGCGTTTGGCAGGTGCTCCTTGAGGCAGCCATCATCACTCATTGAAATGTAATTTATTTTTATGTTAGAAAGCTCCCTAATAACACAAAGATTTCTTTCCTGCATCTCACTGGAACGGTGTGCATATTGCCATGGCAACTATGCCAGAGATTTCTGTGGTCCCAGACCCATTTTATCGGTTATTAGATATCTGTGCAATAAATATATATAGCTTTGTTCTCCCATCTGTCTGTTCCATCTGCTTATTTCCAAGTGAAATGCAACCACCTGGCTCACCCACAGCTTTCCCACCTTCCTGTGGGGTGGCTGAAGGAAACGGTGATGCATCTGCTGGTGGACATGGAAGTGGTGAAGGGAAGGAGAAGGAATGAGAAGACATTGCTGTGGACATGAGCCTGCCCAAGACACACACGGCAAAGCCTATCAGCTGTGAATGCAACACCTGCAGTGTTAAAACAATTCTTCCTCATGGTTTGAGCCCTTGGCCATGGTAGTTGGCCAGTGCATCAGCTGTTACGCTCCCAGAATGAAAGGGGAAGCTCAGAAGGACTCTGCCAACAGAAACTCCATCTGCTCCTGGTGGAACCACTGTGGACCTGCTGCACCTCAGGCACAGCCCACTTGTTTCCTGTCACTAGGGAAGTTGAGTCAAATATTAGGTCATCGATTGTTAACTAGGAAACTCATCACAGCTCGGCTACATCCATCAAGTCCTTTCTACTGTCCAAGAAGAGAAAGAAGAAAAACATCACCTCATCCCAGTACACACTGTTCCACGCAATGGGAAAGCATCAATAACGAGACCTCTGTGCCAAACTGTTCCTCTCCCTACAGTCGCTTGCCTCAGATTGCAAACTATGCTGAAAATTAGTAGACATCCCCCCCCCGCCCCATTTGAGGGACTAATTCCTTCTGGCAATGTTTGCCTCACTTGCCCGCCCGCGCAGCCCCCACTGGCAGTAGGGACATGCTTCCAGCCTCCCAGCTCCTTAAGCTGTCAGCTGTTAATTATAGCTCTGCACTTCAATGTGCTGCTTCCCAGGGGGCCAAACCACACTCACAGGTTGAAATCGGTTCCCAGTGGAAGACTTTAGGAGCCCCAGCTAGAACTGATTTGATCAGCCAGGGTGAGACATTTCCTACCACCCTGACTTCTCCTGGGAACTGGAACTGCACCTTCTGCTCTAAGACCCTTACCTGGATTTTCTTACCCTACAGAATGAACATGCCCACTCACCAGATGGGAACCATGGCAAGGGGTGTCCAAAAGGCTTTCTCAATGTAAACGTGTGCTCTGCTGCCTCCTCCTCAGGTTTGAATCATTCTGTGCCGCTGAAAGGGGCTGGGAGGATGCACAGCCTTGTCTAGTTGGGGATGCCTCCGACTTCCAAGCAAAGCTCAGCCCTCACCACTGCCTGTCTCAGTTGCCTAGAGAGGTGGCAGATGCACCATCCCTGGAAACATTTCGGGTCAGGTTTGTATGGAGCTCTGAGCAACCTCATCCAGTGGACGGTGTCTTGCTCACTGCAAGGGGTGGGACTGGGTGACCTATAAAGGGCTCTTCCAACCCAAACCAGTCTGTTGTTCTATGCTTGTTCCTGCTTCCACCTGACCTGTAGAACAAGGTCAAGAGGACACGGTTCCATCAGTCGAGCTCCCCATTTCCTACAGGCTGCAAAAACGGCGCTGCCCTTCTGTTGAAACAAACTGAGTCTTTCAGTTGCACAACCATGACCCAACCTGGGGGACCCACACACCCCTCCTGATGAAGAAGGTGTTGCTAAGCAGTTGCTACGCAAGTGGTCAGGTCAAGTGGTAACAAGCGAATGAGAAACCGAGGTGGTGGTGGTATTTTCTAGCTTGTAGCAGCATCCTCCAGCCAGGCCGCCCCTACGCCTTGTAACCACAGACAGATCTGCTTCAGATGCAGACAAAGTGCAGCGATCAAACCATCAGCTTGCTCAGGGCCAGAGCACAGGGAAAAAACCTTGAGGGTAGACAGCAGAGTGGCAAAAGGCTTAGGGTACTGGTCTACCAGCTCCTGACACTGATTCCCTCAAATGTGTTAAGGGAGGACTTGCTTTCTGGCGATCTGTTTCCGGCAGAATCAGATCTAATAGCACAAATGTGCCAGAGGATACTCCACATCTGGTTGAAGAGTGCTTCAGAAAGCTCCTGCTGCTGGCACCACATTCCATCTGTGGTCAGCGTGTGTCCTTGTCCTCCTGCCTGAGCACCACAAGCAGTGCAGCCTGGTGACTAAAGCCAAGAGAGGCTCAGCCATGTGCCCTCGGATGCTCTCAATGGCTGGAAGTGTTTTTCCCAGCACCTGCTGAGCAGTCACCGTAAGAGAGTTCACAGTGTGCTTAGCAGGACACAACTCTTCCAGAAAAGAGGCAGTAAATTGAAAAGGAAGAAAACCAGAGGGGTGAAAATTGTGGCAGACTGAGCCACAGCTGCCAAGAGCCTTCAGCCCAGGAGCTGGAGCGCAGCTGCTCAGCTCTGCCGTGCTTTGCCAAATGCACATAAATAACCCACGGTCGCTGTAACTTCACCTTGAATAGGTGTTGTTTTAATTGTGGCTGCTTTTCCTGCTCAGCACTAAGTGGAGAAATCACAAAAGAACAGTGAGCAGGAAGGCTGCTGATGACTCCAGCCTTTCCTTCCTCCAACTGGCTCACATGCCCCACCAGACCCCGGTCCTTGTTGACCTCCCTGAATCTTCCTGCACTGCAGGGCAAACCACACAGTGCCACAGTGGTTACAGCCCCTAAGGGGCCCCATGATAAATCAAGCACTGTCTTGCTCAGGACACCTATGGGTCTCAGGAAAGCTGCCGCAGAACACGCTCCACAACCACAGACCCACTTTGGCACTTGGTGAGGTCTACGACTTAAGCTCCAGGTGTTTTCCCCCTTAAAATTATAGAATCTTTTAGGTTGAAAAAGACCTTTAAACTCACCGAGTTCAACTGTTAACCAACCCATCACTGCCAGGTCACCACAAAACCCTGCCCCTCAGCACCACATCTCCACATCTTTTAAATCACTTCAGGGATGGGGACTCCATCACTACCCCAGCCAGCCTGTGCCAGGACTTGACAACCATTTGGGGAAGGTGTTTGTTCCTGACACCCAACCAAAAACTCCCCTGGCACAACTTGAGGCTGTTCCTTCATGTTCTATCATTTGCTTCTAGGGAGAAGAGGCCGAACCCCTCCTCATTCCAACCTCTGTCAGGGAACTGTTAAGAGCAAGAAGGTTTCCCCTCAGCCTCCTTTTCTCCAGTTAAACCCAACAATTCCCTCAGCTGCTCCTCAGAGCACTGGTGCTCCAGACCCTTCTGGAGTGTCACTACTAGGTGGGCAAAACATGGTGGCTCTCGAGAGCTCAACCCTGTACCAGCCCCGCAGGAAACTTCCCTCAGACAAATGTCTCTGCCCCTTCTCCTGCCTCCAGCCCTCCCGCAGCACTTCCACTGTGGGGCCTAGGTCTGCAGGATGTACAAGCGGCCACTGGGCTCTGGGGATGAGCGCTGGTGCCTTGGGTAATGTCCACATCCCCTCTGAGGTCCAGAGCTGGAGGTCACTCGATATTCATAAAGGTCTTTTCTAACCTAAATGGTTCTGAGTCTATGACCGTCAGGCTGATTTGCTGTCTTGTCTTTCTGTGGACCTGGACAGCCGCTTCTCAGCACCACTTCAGAGCCTTCTCCTGCCCCCTTGGTCTTCTCTGATCTGAACTGAGTACTCTTGACCTCTTCGTTCTGTAGAGGGATGGGTTCAAGCCCTCCAAATACCATCTGCCCTCTCTAATTTGCCATCTTTTAAGATGCAATGCTCAGAAGTGGATGGTTGCCAGCTGAGGACTTGCCAGCAGTGAGCTAAGGGCACTAATTATCTCCTGTAGCTTCCCTTTGATTGTGAGGGTGCATCTTTGGAGGAGAAAGAGGCCATGTTCATAGTGGTCTTCCGGGGCTTGAAAGAAAAAGAGAGGCAAAATTACACAGGAACACTTCATTACTTGCTGCACCCTGACGGCAGCTGGCCAGGCATCTCTTTGCCCAGCAGCCTTTGTTTATTCTCTGCTCCACCTGAGATGGAGGAGCAGCTCCACATTTATTCAGATTTTGGGTAAGATCAAAGAGAACCACTCCCATCATTTATTGTCTGCGGAAAAACATCTCTGCATCTCATTTCTTCAGAGTGCAGTCTCCAGCTCAGGGATCAAAGCACTGTCCCAGGGTGTTCTTCTTGTCTGGGAAGATTCACCACAAAGCTTCTCAATTCCTTTACACCTTTTGAGAGGAGCTGTCGGTGACAGGGAGCCTGTCCTTTGCTCATGGACATTCAGCCGAGCCAGTGCGCTCACAGTGGCAGCTGCTTCCACAAGAGTCTGTACCTGGCATTGCCACAGCTGCTTTGTGGACAGGCAGGAGAAGTCCTTGGCTGCCGCTGGGCTGGGCACTGTAGGGGAACCGAGCAAGACAACGCAGGCTATCGAGACAGACACAACAGCAGTGGTGCTGCCAGAACCAGTCCTGGATCCGTTGCCCCTTTGGAGCTCATCTCTGAGACAACAGCATGACTTAGCCCCTGATGCAGTCAGTTCCCTGGGGGCTGCCGCCTTCTCCCTCTGCACTAGACCTATCTGCATCTCCCTGCAGCTACTGCGTGAGATGCAGCAGTCAGGGCAGACAATGGTTCATGGTATGGGGTGGAACATGTTATGAGAGGCGTGGGGACACGCTCACTCCTAAGTCCCTGGTGAATTGTGATCAAGTCTATCTCACGAGCAGCAGAAACAACATGTTTTTTCCACTAGCCCCTCATCTGTGGGCTGTCACATGTGGGTGTACTGCAATGCAATGGGTAGTTTTGATCCAAGACACTCCTGGAGCTGTAGGGAATCAGTATGGGGTTGTCACTGGGGCATTTATGCCTCCATTGGATTAGGCAGCTTTAATGAGGAAGAAACAAACGCGGGCACTGAGACTCACGTTTAGGGGTGAGTTCTGGAAAGGGCTCCACAACTACAGCTGGTAAGCTGTTATTTACAGTAATCTCCAGATAGGAAGTGTGTTGTAAACTGTCTCCAGCCACCGCAGCCATGGTACCCGCTCATCATTATCGCGGGCTTTTCTGGTTCAAAAGCTGCAATTCTGTATTAAGAAGCTGGTGATCAGATATGTTTTACAAGCGGTTTGATTCAGGAATCCCAAGGATCTGCAGAGTGGAGGTGCAGACTGTCAGCTCCAGCCTCTGGCAGGATCACGTTCACCAGTCTTACCCTGCTGCTCACAGAGGCCTGAGTTTCAAGGAGTGTTAGGAGCAGAGAACCCGGGGGAAGAGGAGAGCAAAGAAGCAGATCGCTTCCTTAGCAGAGAAAATCCCTCCTCCTACTTCTGCCTCCACCACAGCTAGCCTGCCTTGCAAAGAAAGACAGATCCTTGCAGCATAGAGGAGAAGGGGACAGACCCTTGGCACAACCTTTCTACTCTGGGAGATTGGAGGGGCTCCCTGGAAGTGTTTGGAGGATGATAGGCAGAGTGAAACCCACCAGGGACTGGGGGGCTCATGTGGCCTCAGGAAAGGCACAGTGGTCAGCTGCTCTCTCAAACTGGTGCAGGAGACAATGCTCCAGCATGAGGAAGAGGAGGAGGCCAGGAGGAGCGTGGAGTTGGCTTGTTCAGAAGTGTTAGTGCCCCTTGTCCTGCTTGTGCCAGGCTCAGGCGAGCTCAGCCAAGTGCTCAAATGTGAACTGCTGAAGCGCATGTGTGGCTGGAAAGGGGGCAAAGGGCTGGGGGCAGCAACCCCAGCACCTACCACTTCTTCTGTGCAACTGGAGAACTGGGAGCTGGTCACCGATGGCTGCGGACACACCAGCTGCACGGTACCCACCCACCGCACCTTTCCTGTGCCACATGGTCAACTACAGCCAGATCTTAGCATCCACCAGGACAGGGGAAGGCTGAGGCGGCAGCAGGCTTGGCCCTGCTTGTCTGAACAGCCACTTCACTGGGGTTGGTTCCCAATTTGCCTGTTACTGGAGCTGCCACACAGCCTCCTGTGCCCAGAGAATCCTAATGAGACTCCACATGGGCCAAGCGATCCTGTTGCTGTTGACCTGGGAAGGGAGCTGAGCTTCAAACAACCCCACTCATGCTTTGTGTGGAATTTCCCTGTGTCCTTAAAACCAGCAGACCTGTGAGTCTGAAGGCCTGGTGCTGACAACCAGTGCCCTCCTGAGGGGGGTTTACTGGGGACATAGGTGCTGCTTCACACCAGACTGGCTCCTGCTGCACCACAGAGTCACGCTGAGCTTGCAGGGGTAGCTGTGAGCTGGTATTTTCACAGTGCAGGAGAAACACAGCTCCTTGCTGAAGGCAAGGTCACTGGGGAACTGCCATAGCTGCACCTGCCTGCACTTTGCACTTAGAAGGTGAAGACGGTGAGACTGGGGGTGCTGCACAAGGCAGGTGCAGGGATCACAGACTAGTGGGAGCTGTAAGGGATCTCTGAAGTCTGTCTAGTCCAACACCTCTGTTAGAGCAGGATCACCTAGAAAAGATCCCACAGGAGCATGTCCAGACAGAGTTTGAATGTCTCTGGGGACTGAGACCTTCAGAATGGGAGGGTCTGCCCATCACAGCTGGTGCCAGGGCAGTGATGGTCACAACCTCGCCACTGCAGGGAGCTTCTAGTCCTTGCGAATCTCGCATCTTTGTGCCATCTCCCACACATCACATCACACGTGTGTTAACTACTGACACTCTGTGGTCTCTCAGCTGTCACAGAACCCCCAGCAAGGGGGTGCAGCTGGTGCAGGAGAATCACAGCAATTCCTGTGAGCAAGTAGAATTGAGACTGTGGTCTGGATACCAATATGCAACTGAGGACCCCATGCTGTGCCACTCTTCTGCTCCCTTGGCCTGTCCTGCAGCATCTGGAGATGTCACAGAATCACAAGATCTCTTTGGTTAGAAGAGACCTTTAAGATCATCAGGTCCAACCTTTGACCCAGCACTGCCAGGGCACCCCTAATCCGGGTCCCTCAGCAATATGTCTGTCTGCCTTTTAAATCCCTCCAAGGATGGGGACTCCAGCACTGCCCTGGGAAGCCTGTTCTGGTGTTGAATAACCCTGTTCCCAGCATTCAGCCTAAATCTCGCCTGGCACAACAACAGCAACATCTCCTCTGGTTGTACCGCTTGCTGCCAGGGGCAAGCAGCTGACCCTCTCCTCACTCCAGCCTCCTTTCAGGGAGCTGTAGAAGGTACCGTTTCACATTATGGATTGACGCGAGTTGAAAAACAACATCTGCTGTAGATATGGCTTTGGCTCCCAGCCCTTACTTATCCAACTATACCTTCCAGCTCCCATTTAACTAGGATGAGTCTGGGTATAAGCATGAGGGCAAAACTGGGACAACAGTTTAAGGTCAGAGCTCCCAGCCTCTCAAACCAGCATGGATATTCCCAAATACCTACTTTGGGCTCCACAGACACTGATGGTGGAAAGGAATGTCAGAGGTATGTGCAAGGAGAGGTGCTTGGCAGCCTAAGGACCCTGGTCCTGGCATTACTGAGTGGATTAATCTCCTCTGGGCTGGGTTCAGGCCCCCATGGAGAACTGGGCAACACCTTTACTCAGGATCTGCCCCCTGGCGTTTATAGGGTTGATTCAGTGGCCTCCAGAAGTTGTACAAATGCAGGCAAGTTTTGCTGTGTTTTGGGAGGAAAACATCTCCCCAGATATAAAAGTGAGAGGTCTGTTTTTCATGCCAAAATGCTTTGGGTTTCCCATTTGAATTTGGTGTCTTTTTTGATCCATTTCATTTTCCCCATGCTGGGCAGGCCCTGTTTCCCTTTGCTTTTTGCCCCGTGGGGCTGGTCAGAGCTCTAGCTGGAACTCAGGCACAAAGTAAATTCTGGCCCAGAGTACTAATTTTTGTTAAAAAAACCAAACAGTGACTGAGGGACCTGGGGAAGATTTTGGTTCCTGAGTCACTTCTGAACAGCTTACGCGCACGGGTTTGCCCTGATTTAACAGGAGACCCTTTGATCCAGCCAGACTGAAGTCTGAGGTAAATATTTGCAAGAAGAAGATTGCTTGCCAACATCAGCGTCAATTAGTTATCTCAGGCTGGCTGAGTCTGCGTCGGCAGATGATTCCATAAATCAGTGTGTTGCTGCCACGTACTGCCTTATCGCCTCACGCCAAAAACCTCGTTGGTTTTTCCCAAACCAAATGACCCTGGTCTTTTAGATTTCAGTCCAGGCAAGAACCTAAACAAACACTTCATCAAACTCCCCCCAGATGCTGAAAATAACACAGGGGTTTAACACACTTCCGAGTTAAACCCAGGCCGGGAGCTGCTTTTTTGCCTGTTCATGTGAAACTGCAGCACCAGAAGGCACTAGGACAGTAAACTCTGACACTGGGGGGAAGAACCAGGAACCCACAACATGTAACGAGCTAGGAGCTCAACCCCGTGACAGAGCATACCGAGACATGTACACTGGACCCACGGTGCCTTGCAGCATCACCACGGGCTGGGCATCACCTCCAGGCTACTAACCCTGCTCTGTCCAAACTCCTTCCATGGCCCAAGTCTTTCAACTCTCCCTGAGGAGACTCGCTTGGCTATCGGGAATTTCAGTGCCACACTTTTTCTTGTGCCCCTGTTAAGAGCCAGCTGCCCCCACCCCTTCCTCACCAACTCACAGCACGGCCCACACAGTCAGGGACAGGGGACAACCACGACTCTCACCCGCAGCTCCCACTACAGACCTGCTAATTACACTTACCTCAAAATTAGTCAGAGGGAATCTGTTCCTTTCAAGCTGGGCTGTGGAGAGAAGTTAGGCAGCAGCTGCTGCTGCCTTCTCATCCCAGCCTGTGCCAAGTGAGCAGCCCCGTTACAGGCTGCAGGGTCTCTCTGGCACACACAGTCTCCTCAAGGCAGTGGGTAGGAGTTAGCTTTGTCCCCTTGGCATGCTGTGGGTTTGGGCTCCGACCCTGCAGGCTCATTCAGAAGGGGCTTTTCAGCTCCTTTAGGATTTTCCAAATGGGAGAAGCTGAAAGGAACTGACGAGGTTGAGCACATCCAGACTCCACAGCAGACGGGGTCAGCCTCAGTGTGCTCAGACCCCGGGTCTCAGGTAAGCTACACACCAATCCCCCAGGGACTTCACATCCAGCCTGGCAGAGCAGCTTTAAGGTGATGGACTCAGAATGTCTTGCCTACTCCTATCTCCATTCTTCTGGCTTTACTCCAGGTCTTCTCCCTGCTTCAGACCCTGGACACAAGCGCCACCTTTTACCCTACCTTCAGCTTGCTGGTGCCAACGCTGTGTTTAAGCACCCGCTGCAGCCTCACTGATGAACCCTATGACCTTGAGAAGAACTGTGAGGAGCACAAGAACCACGGAGCTTTATACCATCCAGCGCCCCTCTTATCATCTCCTGGCTGCACCTGGCACTTGAAGACTGCTAAACCTGCCCTTCAGACACCACTTGGCCCCTGCTCTGCCTCTTCTCTACTTGACCCTACTCTCTCACTCCCAAGGCAGCTTCTAACGTTTCTGCCCAGGGCCTGAC
The DNA here is from genome assembly GCA_013397515.1 of Upupa epops. Lineage (NCBI taxonomy): Eukaryota > Metazoa > Chordata > Aves > Bucerotiformes > Upupidae > Upupa > Upupa epops. The sequence continues at coordinate 61,789 of VZRI01013649.1, read as the reverse complement.
CCTTGGATCGACTGGTCTGCAGGCACTGGGGGCATCACCCCATCCCTTCCTCCTCCGGACCTCAGCAAACAGTTGCCTCAAGCCCACTCTTCTGAGTTCCTCGGGACCCCTGAAAATACCACACTGACCACAAGACCTGGAGCTGGGCAAGTGCCCCTGCTCTGAGTTTGCTTCTGCTTCCCCAGGAAGCAGAGCAAGCTCCATCGCATGGCTGCTCTGCGACCCGGGACCTTTCCCTGCCGAACCCTGCGGCCGCCGCCTGCCCGGGCGCTGGAGCGCTGTTTCCCGCACGGCGCTGCTGCCCTCTCCTGGGCTCCCCCGCAGCAGAGTCTCCGCTGCAGGAGCTTAGCTTTGCGGAGACCTCGCGGGAGGGAATCCTTCCCGAGACCCGCACCAGTGAAGGCCTGGCTCTGCAGATGCAGAGGTTTGAGGCTGAGCTTTTCCCTGTTCTGCTCGCTGTGACCTTGGCCCCAACAAATTCTCCTCCCAGGGGCTGCTTTTCGGGAGCTATAAAGAAGCGGAACAGGAAGGGAACGGGGTCCTTCCTTAGTGCAGGATTGACAGGTATGAGGCCTTCCAGAACCACAGACATTTGACTCAGTCTGTGTGATGGGCCCCTTCCTTGTGTCCCCCGAGTCCGGATCATCCCACGTTGCAGACAGAGGCAAAGAGAAGCCAGTTGTGCAGCAAAGGGAGTGGTTGCAGTCAAAAGGAACGTTCAGAGCAGGGATGCAAGCACTGCCCTTCTCCACTGCGGGGTATTTCAGCCACTGTGATGTGGTTGGGGACGCAAATAAACTGGAGGGTGGGGGTAAAGGGATGCTGCCCCTCAAGGCTGTTGCGTAGCTGGAGGGAATCTCAAGAAATGTCTTTTCTCTCTGTCAGTGTCAGCGCAGGTGCTTTCTCACTGGTCACAGCAGCAAGGCTCAGTGCCACAGCGAGGGTCGGCTCTCCATGCATATGCTTTGCAGTGTCTCTGGGAGGTCCAGTGTCACAGCCAGGCTGCAGACCCTGCCTGGTGGCCCTGAAGATACTGGTCATTGTCAACATCCTTGTAGTCCTTTCTGTCATCTCAGAAGCCTTTGATGGTGACACCTGGTGCTCTCAACAGAACCAGTAACAAGAGGTGCTACAGAGAGACTCCGAAAAACGAGGACCTAGTACCGGGAACCAGCACCAGAGCCCTTTAGCCACCCAACACCAGCCCTTGGAGCTAGGACTCACTAGGGCCACACACCCAATCACCCTGTGTGTGGCTGAGCGAGCTACTGCCAAGTGTTATCCTGGCTGTTGGTGTCCTGCGTCCTCATGAGATTTACTGTTGGTGTCACAGTGATGGCCTCTGGTTTTCCTTCACCCCCTATTTAAGGGAGGAATGTCTGGGACTCAGCACCAATGGACGACCCTCAGAATGTCCCCTGTGGGGAGAATGAGCTCAGATTTACAGGACGAAGATAAAGTCGAAGGTTAATGATGCTGGCAAGATGATAAAAATCAGGCTTGTGGTCCTGTGCACGATGGAAACAGCTGTAGAGAGAGACATGGGATGGGTGGAACTGACTTGGAGAAATCCCACTGCTAAAAGGCCCTGGAGATAATCCAGGAGATGCTAATATTCCCCAGCCCCAGAGACAGGCATGGGTGTTGTGACCAACACTGTTCTTAGCTGTGAGTTTGTCAGAACAAGTTGGGGCCCAAGGTGAAATCAGGTCATTCAGCGTTAAACTGCTGATGGGGTCAGTGAGGGAGCTGTGGTCTCTTCGGGCATGATGAGGGAAGGAGTGAGAGCTCCCTGTCTCCAAAGGGATCCCCAGAGGCTGGGGAAGTTGTCACTGCTGATGCATTTGCGGCAGCTGCTCTGGGATCCTTCTGTAGTGCCTGCTCTCAACTCAGAGTCTCCCAATGCCCTGCCTACCCTGCTGGGGCAGGTGTTCCATGTACCCTGCTTGGTCCTTTCATTCCTGACACAGTCTGTCATGGAGCTGGCACCCGGTGTCCTGGTGATCATGTCATACTCACAGGGAGTGCAGGGTAATGGCCCATAGATCAGGCTGTGGGTCCCACAAGGCATGGGCAGCACTGGCTGTTTCTAGGAAGGCTGAACATCTCTGGTGGGCACACAGCTGAGGAGAGGATGTGGAGAAAGGCCTTCCTGAGCGATGGCACCAGCTGCTTGTATCCAACAAGGACTCACGGAAACTGAGCCCTCATGCTTAAGGCTCAGAATCGCACTGTCCACTGTGTTCACTGGGCTGGGATGTGCTGGGAGAGCAGCGAGGGCACAAAACCATGGAGCTGTGCATGGGAAGGAGAAGAGACAAATGAAGGGAAAGGAGAGGACCAGAGGACTGTGGGTTTATGGCTCCTTGCCAACAGTCAAGAGAGATTTGCAGCTGCTTGGTCTGCCCATAGCCCCCGCTGCACTGCTTGGTCTTTAAGATGCTGACAAACTGACTGGTGAGATTGATGCTGGGAATATCAGCCCCAGTGGCATGGAAGGACTGGTGCTTCTTGAAGACCTTGTTAAGGGTGAGATGGACCTGGGGAGAGCAGAGCTCAGTAGGGGACTGCTGGGGTCCAGAGAGGGAAACAGAGACCTTGTTGCACAGAAAATGTCCTTGCTGTGGCATGAGCCAACGGTGTGGCCACCGCACATCAGCCTGAGTGCGAGCTCTGGCTGGAACCCAAAGACACTGAGCGAACCCTTAGAGGTGCTCCTCTCCATTCCGACACTGTTGAGGGTACCTGGGTCTGCAGAGAGTGCTCTTGGCCTCCTGCTGCTGTGCCATGCTCCCCCCTCTGTAGGCTGGCCCTGGTCTGACCTGCCCAAGGTTGTGCCAGACTGTTTGTGGTAGCAGTCTGTGAGTGTCTGTGTCGCAGGAGTTGCAGTGTTTATCTAGTGGGGCCCAAAGGGAGACACTAGAGTACAGACAGCCACCAGTGGGTGCAGCTGAGGCAGCTCCAGCTCCGTCAGGAGATGGGCAAAGCCATGAACAATTCCAGACATTAGACACCGCTATCTTCCAAGATCCCTGATTTCACTGCACCCCTTCAGCCCTGTCCTGCCTCCCTTGTCCCCCTGCAATCACAAACTGTGGTGCTGAGCTCCTCTGAACCCATTCCATTGCCTCTGTTGTCCCCTGGGGACTCTGCTGTAGTGCTCTTGCACTTGCAGCTGGCACAAGTGATGGCTGGGTGATGGGAACCAGAAGGCGGCAGTAACATGGAATTTGCAGTGCTGCTCAGTCTCCGTCTGCCTCAGCTTTTCCTTTAGACCTCACAGGAACCTTTCGGTCCATTTATCCTCACAGTGCCTGATGCAGAAGAGCAGCACAGCATCCAGGCTTCTGAGCACATGGTAGCCTGTGGGAGAAACCTTGAAAGATTCTTGATTCTTCCCCCTGTCAAGACTGAGCTCTCTTGTCCAGAGTCACGAGTACAGTCCCACCCCTTCTCTTACCTTGGGGTGAACCTTTGTTGGGTTGCCCCCTGCTTGTTAATGGGGGACTCCCTCCCTCTTTGGACGCACCAAAGATGCTGTAGTGAAATGTTTGGGATGCAGGGACCCCCTACTTCATGTAGGAGATGGTGCAGGAGTACTTCCCGCTGTCACTTGCTTGGAAGTGCTGGAAGAGGAGATGTCCTTCTTTGGTGATTGAGAACAACTTGGCGGCTACTGCAGGAGAGAAAGAGGGGTTGACAACGATTGCCGGGAGCTGTCTGTTCCTGTACTGAGCTGTCTCAGTTCCTGTACACTGTGTCATGCTCTCCTGGAGTGCCTCAGATTTGGTCTCCTTAAACCACTGCTTGGATTGAAGCCTGGGACTCTTCAGGCAATACCTTGGTTCAGCTCAGAATCTCTTGTAAGGGTGTGTTTTCCCAATGTCTGTCATGGAAACAAGATGAAAGTTCCTGTGTTGTCCACTGAGAACTAAAAGAGAGCAGTTAAAATACATAGATGGCCAAAAGCTTGGGCAACGTAGAGCTAAAAACTCCTCACTTGTACCAGAGTTTCTGGGGGCGAGGTGTAGGGGGACAGAGAAGTGCTTTTAGGGTAGATGTGTTCAAATCTGGCTCGTGGAAATAATTATACATGAGAGCACAGAGCCAGTTAAAAAAGAGCAAACCAAGAGAAAAGTCCATCACCTCATGTAAGAAACAGAGAAATCCAGAACACAGAATGAAGTAGAGATGGCAGAACGAAAGTCTCTGGGTCATGGAAGGAGGGGTGAATCACATGGGGAGATTATAAGGCTCTGGTGAGAGAATGTAGGGATGCAAATAGGAAAGCCAAGGCCTCCTTGGAATTAAACCTTGCAAGAGAGGTCAAGGGTAACAAAAAGGGCTTCTTCAAATACATTGCAGGAGAAACTAAACCGAGAGGCAGTGTGGGACCCCTGCTGGGTGAGGTGGGTGCCCTGAAGACAGAGGATACAGAGAAAGCAGACAGACTGAACGCCTTTTTTGCCTCTGTCTGTATGTCTTGGAGCTGTCCTGCTATCAAACCCGGGACTGCAGAGAGTCAAGGCAAGAGAGGAGCCTGCCTTGGTTGATGAGGACTGCCTTAGGGATAAGCTGAGCAAGCTGGGTGTGCATAAATCCATGGGCACTGATGGGAAGCACCCACGCCTGCTAAGGGAGATGGCGGAAGTCATTGCTAAACCACTCTCTGTCATCTTTTCTAAGTCATGGGGATCAGGAGAGGTTCCTAGGGACTGGAGGGTAGCAAATGTCACTCCAACCTTCAAAAAAGGCAAGAAGGAGCCAGGTAACTATAGACCGGTCAGCCTCACCTCCATCCCAGGAAAGGTGATGGAACAATTCATCCTGGACCCTGTCTCTGGGCGCAGCAGGGACACAAGGGTCATTAGGGACAGTCAGTGTGGCTTCACCAAGGGGAAGTCATGCTTGGCCAACCTGATAGCCTTTTGTGAGGGCAGAACCAGGTGGACAGATGATGGCAGAGCAGTGGATGTGGTCT
>VZRI01013649.1:39648-56535 GCA_013397515.1 Upupa epops | reverse complement strand
TGAGCCAGCAATGTGCTCTTGTGGCCAAGAGGGTCAACAGCATCCTGGGGGGATCAGAAGGGAGGTGGTTAGCAGATTGAGTGAGGTTCTTCTCCTCCTCTACTCTGCACTGGTGAGACTGCATCTGGAGTATTGTGTCCAGTGCTGGGCCCCTCAGTTCAAGAAGGACACAGAGCTGCTGGAGGATGTCCAGTGTGAGCAATGAAGATGATGAAGGAAGCAGAACATCTCCCTTATGAGGAAAGGCTGAGGGAGCTGGGTCTCTTGAGCTTGGAGAAGAGGAGGCTGAGGGGTGGCCTTATTCATGTCTATAAAGATGTGAGGGGTGGGTGTCAGGAGGATGGAGCCAGGCTCTTCTCAAGGTCATCTGGGGATAGGACAAGGGGCAATGGGTGCCAGCTGGAACATGGGAGGTTCCCTATCAATATCAGAAGGAACTTCTTTCCAGGGAGGGTCCTGGAGCACTGGCACAGGCTGCTGCCCAGGGGGGCTGTGGAGTCTCCTTCTCTGCAGATGTTCCTGCCCCGCCTGGCTGTGTTCCTGTGCCACTTGGTCTGGGTGATCCTGCTGTGGCAGGGGGATTGGACTGGATGATCTTTCGAGGTCCCTTCCCATCCCTAAGGATTCTATGACTCTATGAAAGTACCAGTAGTGCTTTCCCCCTCTTGTGGGAAATCATGATGAGTGAAGGTGACCCTCCCTCCCTGTCCTCTCAGAATGACAAGATCAGGAGAAAACCAGTGAAACACCTCACGTGTCTCCTCCCTGTGGCCCCAGGAGCGTGGGGGCCAGGTCCGGCAAGGGCAGCCTCACCCCTCCATCCTGGCAAGAGTTGGAGGGAAGGGCAGGGCTGAGTAAGCATGTCCGGAGGCTGTTTGTTTCCAGGCTGTGCCGGCGGAGAAGCTGTTGCTCTGGTGAATAACAGGATGAGTGAATTCTGAGGGTTTCTTTAAAAAGAAAAACAGAATAGAATCCCTCAACACCCCAGCTCATGAGCTTCGCTGACAGCTGTAGCACAAATAAACCAAGTCTGGCCTGAAATCACTGGGCACAGAAACCCAGAGCTGCCATTCAACACAAGGGATGGAGGTTTCCTTTGCCGACTCCCGTGGGGCTGTGTCCCTGCTGTGGGCTCAGGGGCTGCATGACCGTGGCTTTTCTCCATGACCACCTCTTCTCACTAAACATGCAGGAGCCTGGCGGTCGCTTGGAGATCTCCTTGCTGTCCAATTGGAGGGGAACTCCAATAACAAGGTTATGACAAAGAGGGCAGCCAGCCAGGCCAGAATGACACCCTGGACGTCAATTCCTCAGGGAACCAGACTGAAAACTCTTCTGTGATCTGGCACAGGTGGGACATTCCTGAAATGTCCTGGGTCTGCATGAGTTGTACCTCATCAGCTCACGAAGGGATTTGTTTGTGAGGTCTCAGAACATGTGCTGAGAGCCAGGAGAAGGGATGTCCTGCCTACGTGGCAAAGAGCTCGGATCCCTTCTTGAAATGCAAGACTCATTGAGCTGAACTCAGGTCATCGTCTGCAGCAAATTGCCAAGTGTACAGATTCACTTTCTTACCATTGTGTAGCATTTGTTATTCATTTGCTCATCTTGCCTCTGTGCTTCAGCATGGGCAGATTATCCCTGTAGTGTTCTGGTTGGGAATTAACCCCCTTCCCTCCCTCCACACCATCCGCCATCCCTGACACCCTTCCTCCCGCCCTCCCTCCCTCCAAAAGAATGAGGTGAGCTGCACTCCTATGCAAACACTATTTATAAACGTTGGTACAGGGGCATCTCAGTAGTTTCTGCATCCCTGCATGGCTGGGAGGGGGAGATCTAGGCTTTCTGGACACTTTGCATCAAGGCGTTTCATTTTCCCTTGGCTTGAATGATCCACAGCTTTGCCCAGGTGTGGCAGAGCATCCTGTGCTGTACACAGGCCTGCTTTCTGCCTCTGGCAGTGTCCCCAGTCCCTGCTGGTAGATCTCACTGGTTCTTAGTCACTGTGTCCTCACATCTGTCCCCTAAAATTGTCTGTGGAGACCTGGGTTCCCAGAAATGAAATCAAATCTGGCTAAGCTGGGATTCAACTGTGTCCAGACTCACGGCGAGACCAAGGTGCCCAAGTCTGATGCCTGGTGCAGATTAAACTGGTCAAAAAAACAAGTCACCACCCTCAGCACTGGATGAGAAGGTGCCTTGGGGAACAACTGCAGGGCTACAAGAAGAAGTGCTCTGTGACTGTGGCTGGCTCCAAGGGACCATAGAGATCCTGGCCCCTCTGTACTATTTAGCATTAAAGTAACATCACCCTTCTGGAACTGTTCAGGTCCTGTGGAATTCAGAGCTGGGTCTCCTGAGGTCATAGTGCCTCCTAAAGAGACGCTTTGAGCTCCCACTGCCAGCCTAGACCTGATCCCAGGAGTGATGCCACTATGGCTGCTGTGTGTCGTGGTTTCAGCCTGGGACCAAGGGTTTGATGCTGATATTTTGCTCTCAGAACAGTGTGCTGCCTCTCCAAGAGACAGCAGCACAGATCATTGCAGGCAATAGACAAGTTGTGTTGGCAGTGCGGAGTCACATTTATGTCCCAGTGAACCTCCCAGCCCCTGGCACAGGGAGCAGTGTGGGGCTTCCTGGGGAAAAATGGCACAGCTCAGAGAGGGAGGGATTCCCTATTTTAGATCCTGTCAGGAGCCAGCTGAACATGGCTCATTAAGGAGGGATTATGCTCTGATCTCTCCTTCTGTGATAAATAACCTTGGTGGTGATAAATATTCAACGCGGGCACTAAAGCAACAAGGCTGGCATTTACCTCTTGCCTTGTTTTCCTCTGGGAAGGGTTGTTAATAACAGCAGGAGCTGCACTGAAAACAACTCAGATTTAACCCTGATGATGCCAGGACCTTCTCAGAGACCTGCAGAAGGGCTTTCAGTGCTCAGCAGGTCAGACCTCAGCTGTTTCATAGCTTGAGTGGTGCAGAGGGAGGAGTGGCACAAGGGCACTGTCTTGGAAGCAGGAAGGACGGTGTGAAAATGCAGGCTGGGGGATGGAGGGAAGCACAGCTACTCTGTACACAGAGATGTTGACATGCCTTTGAGAGGTTCGGGGAAGCAGATGGCTGCGGGAAGCAGCAGGCTCAGGTCAAAGGCACCTGGAAAGGCTCATTGTCTTCTGATGTGAAGGATGATGATGCCTCTCTGGTAGGTAACATAGGGATATGGAACAGAGGGGAACACAGCTGCCTTCTGCTGCAGGGAGGTGAAATAGCAGGAGGAGGACAGCAGTTGGTAGCAAATGCCTGAATTCTTCTCCTGGCCTCTCGGGGCTGGTGTGTGCCACAGTGGGGCATGGATTCGTAGCGCACATCTGGGTACACTGTGTTTGAAAATGAAACGGAATGAGGCGCTCTGATCGGATGGGCATGCTCTTATGGTACAGGCTTGTTGGGAAAGATGTCCCCTTTAGAAATTCCCTGCTGAGATATCCCCAGTGACCCTGTTACCACCAGGGAGAAGGCTAGACAGGGTGTGATGTTTTGATTAGAATCAGAATGGAAGGTTCTGAGCAAAGGAAAAGCAACTTCTTAGTGTGGGGCTTTGGGTGCCCAGGACCTGTGGCAGTGCTGCATCTCCCTTCCTATTTGGGCAGGTTCTGCCTGACTTTTCAGGTCTGAGCTTTGCACAGCCCAGTTGTGGTGTTGTGCCTGTGGATCACAGGGATGGAGACTCCTTCACCTTCTTCCCTGGGTGTCCTCCAAGGGTCACCTCAGAGGGGAAGCCAGGATTTTTTTCATGCTTATGGGCACAGACAGCCAAGTACAAATCAAAAGCTCAGCGGTAATTCGCTGACCCAAAGCCATCCCCGACCCTAAATCCTGCTCACAATCCTGCCACTGCAAACCAGCCCAGAAAAGCCCTGCTGTCTCCTGCTGTCCTTTGCAGGCTGCAGCTTCCCTGTTCAACGACTGGGCAGGGGGATGGTTGTAAATGCTCTAAGTGCCAGGCAGATACAAGCAATGCTTTATTCTCCGTGTCAGGATCAGTGCTTTGCTTTGCCCTTAAAGCAGCTGGGAGATGGCCCCAGCTGCTGGCTCCTGTCATCACATTGAATAGAATCATACATCTTCATGAGGGAGCTGGCTGAGCAGGGTTGTGTGTGCCAGGCTGTTCCCAGGATCTGGCTGGAGGGCTGTTATGATTTTTAGCTGGTGGAGAGGGTCATAGATTCCTGGGTGCTGTGGGGAATGGCTGTAGCAGCTGGTCCTGGGTGGTGGCACCTGGGGTATCCCAGGGCAGAGTTAAGGCTGTTCCTACTCTTCACAGAGCCTTGTACCTCCTCTGAGTTATTTTTATGGTGACTCTGCCAAGTGTGAAGGAGTGGAGCTTTCTCACTGCAGCATATTTAGCTTAGTGAAGTCAGTTTTCAGACTTGTATCATCTGCCAAAGGAGGCTTTTGCAGAGATCCAAGAGCAGTGCCCATAGGGGGCACTGAATGTGACCCCCATTGCTTATTGCTGCAATGGGTCTATCACACAGCCAGTAGGTTACAGAGGGTAGAGGAACACTGGTAAGGAAATCTCTTCCATGTTCCTTGCATCACTACACGGCTCTGCTTAAATTTTGACCCACGGCCATGGGGTCTGGCACGTCAGACACACGGAGCAGAAGAGAAGTCACAAACCAGAGAGCAACTAGGAGAGGTATTTTTGGTCTTATAGGGTCTATATACCCCATACTACCATCCTGCCCTCCTGGCTCACACGGCTGCCAGACAAACACAATCCATGACCAGGCAATGCAGCACCTTCTGTCTGGCTGGAAAGGCAGCAGCTCGAAACATCACTTAGTGTAGGAGAATGAGAGTGCACAGGTGGTTTTCAGGATTGATTTATTTATCTCTTTCCCAATTTATACAGCACATTTGACACCCATCTTGTCAATAACCTCACCAAGTATTAACGGTTAGAGGGAAACAGTCATAGGATTGGGACTAGTGACTCGGGAGTATTTTATCTGCAGGCTTTGCTGTGAATTCAGCCCAATATTGCAAAGCTTTCAGCTCTGTTTTGAAGAAGGATCCATTCTCTTTCCCTTTGAACAAAGGAAGAGATTTTCCACTCGGTTTTGTATTCCTGAGTCATCCCACGTTACAGCAAATTGATGGCAAGGTTGCAGTTATGGTTAAATGGTCACTTCAGCTTTGCACCTTTTCAAAGCAAACAATTGCTCTTCTCAGATGAACCTTTCTTTCTCACTTGAACTCGCAGTGATGTCACAGTATTCTGGAATTTTTCTGGGAGAAAAATTGATTTGAATCCCTGACACAGCTGACAGCACCTTTTCCTTTCCAGCTGTTCTCCCCCTGCTGATGGCTGAAGAAGCCATCCTTCCTCTTATCTGAATTGTAATTAGGGGCAATTCAGCCCCTCTCTGAAAGCAAGAACAAATGAAACTATTGTGGTTGGCAAACAGGGTGGGATATTGGATCTGTGGGATGGGTTGTTTGGTCAGAACTGCAAAGTGTGTTTTTTATGTCCTGGCGCTGCTGAGATCTGGAAGAATCCAACCAAGTCCTTTTTCTGTGTCTCAGTTCCTCCCTCTGTAGGGTGCTGGTGTGGCTTTTCTGCCAAAGTCATGTGTCAAATACTGGCCTCGATGCCAGTACCCCAGGCAGCAACCCCTGGGGAATGTGGTGAGAGGAAGACAGTTGCCACAGGACACCAGATGTGGGTAGGCAGCTGTGGTACTGCCATGATCCATTCTTGTAACAAGTGTTCAGGTTCTCCCACATTGCCACCCATCAGACAGCACCCAGAATACAGGCTGCAGCTAAAGCAGGGAGGTGATGCGACCATCCCAGCCACAGGAGAGCACCTGGAAGGTGCAGAGACCCTGGTGCAGCCTGATGACACTAAGTTAGAGCTGGGTAGGACCACACCAAAGAGGCAGCTGGCTTTTCTATCATAGAGAGAATCAGTCCCTGCTTTTCATAGGAAGGAGCTGCTGAGTAGGTTTGGGAGCAGCCTGGACCCTGTCCATCTCAGCAGGGTTGCGGTGAAGTTTTCTTCTGTTACCTTTTCTGGAGGAAAGCTGGCAGTGAAAGCAAAGGGCACCTTCTCTGCTGCTTGCTGCAGACTCACTGGTTTAGAGTGGAGGCTCGTGTTTCCCTCTTTGGATGGTGAAGCTTTTCCTCTACAAAGGTTTTCCCAGCTGGCGGTATCTAACCATTGCCAGCCTCTGTGCTGCCTGCTGCCCAACAGATGTTTTAGTTCTTAAGCTGCTCAGGGGGAAGCCTTTGGATTCACTTTCTGGCTCCTGCCAAGCTCCTCTGGGAACTCTGTCTCTTTTTTAGCCATTCCTTTGATAACGTGGTGCAGAGCTGATGGTGCCAGAGCAGGGCTGATGCCAAACTGCTTCACTTGTCCTCCAGCTGTTTGTCGGTGAAGCTGGTGGCAGTCAGATATGACAAGTGGTGCTATAGCTGTGCCCCAGGGCCATGCCACAAGCTTGGTGACAGATGCCGAAGCTGTGCACGCATTTCCCTTCTTGCAGAGGTGAAACAGCCCTGGGAAAAGAAATTCCACCTGTCTGACAGGGCCAGCTCATGGCCTCTTGGCAGCAGGGTAGGGACTTCTAGCTACAGTTGAGGAGAGATTCCAGTCATGGAACTGCCAGGGACACGGATCTAATAATTCTGCCACTGACACCTGCAATTGTATGAGAAAATGCAGTGAAGGGCAGAGGCAGGGAGTCAGGAGAGATCTGTCTCAGTTTGTGCCCGATTGCTCCCTGGAGGGAACTCACTCATGTCTTGTTTGCTTTTATTGTGAGCATCCCAGATGATGGAGTTTCTAACTCTACCACACTCAGAAGGCTGGCTTCACAGGCTAATACTCTCGCGGCTCAGCCTGAATCATCACCCCTCTGTTTTCACAGAAGCAGCACAGCCATGCTGCCTTTGAACTCTCTTCTACCATAAATATTTCCTTCCATTCCTTGGCAGCAGCAGCCCTTGATAGCTGGAGACTGCGATTATCTCCCTGGAGCTGAGGCATCACCAAGCCAGCTGGATCTGCCTCCCTGCTCCTCAAGATTTTCACTGCTCCCAGTTTCAAGCTTTAAGCTCCTTCCACTGTGTCAGTGCCTGAGACTACAACTCTTACTTACGGTCTTGCCCCGTGGTTCGCTGCTCCCCAGGATGGAGGAGGTGAATGACCTAACACCTGTTCCTCCTCTTTGTAAGCTGTAGCTGTAGTAGAAACCATGACATGTTACAGCAGAGGACTGATTCCAAGGCTGGATGGAAAATATCTGACCAGTCAACCACTTTGGATCTTCAAGGTGTGTTAGTGTTCCAAATCAGGATGAGAAGGCAGAACATTTCTTAAATTTGGATTAAAAGATCAAATCAAACTAGAGCAAACGGCTCAGTAGTTCATGGCGTCTCCTTTTCCCTGAGATCATTTACGTCTAAGTGTTTGGTGTACTTCCTTGTCATTAGCCTATACTGCTGGAACACCTTTTCATCTAGAAAACTAGCTTTTCACCCCAAAGCAGCTGAACCCAAACACTTGGATGATTTTAAACCTTTGCCAAATGTCTCCTTGAGGTGAGAAATACACGGAGGAGCCGTCTGCTCCTGTGAAAAGCTTCAAATTAGAGGGAGAGACATCACTCACTGGAAGAACAGGGAACAATAGATTTCCCGTGGAGCCACTGGTGAAATTAATCACATCCATCCAGCAGGGAGGGCTGGGGGTGCAACTGGCTGCTGCTGAGCCACTGGAGAAGGGTTTTGCTGCAGCTCTAGTACTACCTGGGGACATCCTCCAGCATCACAGGCAGAAGAGCTACAGGCAAAGAGATAAAGAGGAAGAGAGAGGTGGGGATCAGCCCTAGCAGGTGTCTGAAGCCTGTGCAAGTGCCATGGCATTTCTCTGGATTTATTCTGAGCCAGTGGCAGAAGTGCTGCTCATTTTCTTTGCTCTTTCCTTTCCCACTGACAGACTGTTGTTACTGGTCCCCAGGAACACATAAAGCACAAGGTGAGTGTCACCGCTGTTCAGAGCAGCCGAATGGGTTCTTCACTGAGTCACAGCGAAGCAGAGCAGAAAAACAAGTAAAAACATCCAGTGCAGAGTGTTTGGTATTCTAGCCACTTCCTGCTCATCTCAGTGTCTCTGATGTCCATCTGTAGGGGTGGACTGAGCACTGGACAAGCAGGTGATGGTGGCAGTCTGGGCCTTGGGGCTTTTTGTACATACCCACAGCTGATGCCAGGTGTGTTGCTTCTGTTGCAGCTTCTCTCTGGCAGAGGCCTTATAGTTGTTGGCAAGTTTTCAGATGATCAAATGCAGAGCTGTTCAGCCCATACAGATAGTTCTACAAGTTCCACCTGACAAGGGAGCATCAATTATTTTAACAGCATTTGTGATGAACCCAGAGTGAGGAATGGCAGCCTGTCCCCTGACCCAAGCCCATGGTGTTATCTGTCACGCAGAATCAGAGAATGGTTTTGGAGGGAAGGGACCTCAGACCTCACCTGGTGCCAACCCCTTGCCATGGGCATCAACACCTCTCGTTAGAGCAGGTTGCCCAGAGCCCCATCCAACCTGGCTTTGAACACTTCCAGGGATGGAGCAGTCACAGCCCCCCTTGTTCCAGGGCCTCAGCCCCCTCACAGGGAGGGATTTACTCCTCAGATCTCCGAAATGGAGAGAGAGAGAGACCATCCTCTAGTCCTATCATCTAGTGATAGGACAAAACCATTCCTTTTGTCCTATCACTAGATTCCTCGTAAAAAGTCCATCTTCAGCTCTTGGAGCACTGAAACAGGATGCCCAGGGAGACTGTGGAGTCTCCTCCTCTGGAGACATTTACAACCTGCCTGGACGGTTCCTGTGTGACTTTATCTGGGTGACCCTGCTCTGGCAGGGGGATTGGACTGGGTGATCTTCCCAGGTCCCTTGCAATCCCTAACAGTCTGTGATTCTGTGATGCAGGTAGTAGAAGGCTGCTATAAGGCCCCCCAGAGCCTTCTCTTTTCCAGGCTGAACAGTCCCACTTCCCTCGGCCTGTCCCCATAGGTGCTTCACCCCTCTGATCAGACTCGTGGCCCCATCACTGCCAGGACCACCACTGTCTTCCACCTGAGCACAGCACAAAGAACACGAATCCAGCGCTGCTCCAGTGAGTGGATGTCTGGAGGTCAGCAGGACCCTTGAGCCCCTTGCAGACCCTGGCCAATCCCCTGAGATTCTCTGGAGGGTAGCAGTTCTTCTTACAGGTCACTGTCAGGCCCAGCAAAGTCTCTGATGGCAACCTCTTCAAAGTCATCCCAGGTTTCTGATGTCAAGCGTCTGCCAGCCTTCCAGCTGTTCAACATCTTGTTGTCCCTTGGCTGGACAAAAAGAAGCTTCTCAGGACCTGGTATTTCCACCTGTAATTATTTCATTCACCATATGGAAGTCAGCTCTTTATCCTCTGTGGCACGTACATTGTCTAAATCACAATGCCCGTGACTCCCATGGACATGGTGGACCCACTGCTCTCCCATACAGCGTCACGGGGACAAGCGTGTGACACTAGACCCATGATGGGCTGCTCTCAGCTGCAGCTTAGTCCACAACCCTGGCTTTATGATCTTCTTTGGCTTCCTCCTTGCTGGGGTCTGGGAGGCTTGTAAGCCCAGGCAGAGCTGGCTTGAGCTGGGGCAGAGAGATCTTGGCAGTTCACAGCTATTCTGGGCAGTTTGTAAGACCGTTGCCTGCTAATAACATTAAAGCCAGGCAAAACACAGCTTTGAGCATCTCTGGTTGTCAGTAGTTGTTGCTGTGTTAAGTGGTTGACAACAGGAGAGGCTGTGACAGGGAAACTGGTGCCAAGCCATCGTCACATAGTGAGCAGTTCCAATTTTGCTGGCTGCTACAGGCAGCATCTCCGTCCACCAGCATGGATTGAAAAGACTCCTGGTTTTTTCCCCTAGAAAAGGAAGAATACAAAAGGAATTTCTTCACTGAAAGGGTTGTTAGACACTAGTCCAGGCTGTCCAGATGGAGCTGGGGGGGTGGGAGTGGGGGAGTGGTTTAAAAGACTGAGGGCTATGGGTTAGGGGTGATGCAGGAGTGCTGGGTCAAAGATTGAACTTCATGGTCTGAGAGGTCTCTTCTAACCAAAGAGATTCTGTGATTTTGTGTTTCTGTGAGTGACTGCTGGCTGACTCCGGATGGGATGGCTTTCCCCTGACCCATGGAGAAAGCCACAGACAACTTGCTGTCCCCAAACCCCTCTGCTGTCAGAGCAGATCCAGTTAATGGAGCTCCTCATTACCTTAGAATCTTACCTCTGCCCGAAAAAGCCACAGAATCACAGAATCTTTAGGGATGGGAAGGGACCTTGAAAGATCACCCAGTCCAATCCCCCTGCCACAGCAGGATCACCCAGACCAAGTCGCACAGGAACACAGCCAGGCAGGGCTGGAACGTCTCCAGAGAAGGAGACTCCACAGTCCCAACCTGGGCAGCCTGTGCCAGTGCTCCAGCATCCTCACTGGGAAGAAGTTCCTGCTGAGAATTAGGACAAAGCAGCACAGAATTGCTATGGATCTGCTGTAAAGGGATCCTCAGTGTGTGGGCACCCCACAGTTGACCTTGGTGCTGGCATCATGGCCATGGTATCTCCTCGAGTCACCCTCCTTTTGCTATCAAGAAGCGTTACGTGCAGGAAGCTGTGCTCACCATGACCATCCATGGGCTCCTGTGCACAGAACAGAGCCAGCCCTCAGGGTTGAGCTGCATGAATAAATCCCAGTCCTGCACTGGAGAAGAGCCCAGCTAGAGCCATCTGCCAGCACACCCCACTCTGTGTGACATTTATTCACTTGGCTTTGAAAGCCCTCCCCTGCCTGCCACCAAGGAGTTTCGCAGTGCAGCACAGCAGTATGAAATCTCCCCCTTTCTTGTTTGCGGAGCTCTCAGTTACATTGCTGCAGCTCGTGAGCACCTGTCAGTCCCGTCGCCGGGGGCTGATGGGTGCCAGTTTGTTGTACAGAGGGTATTTTTAGCTTGTAGACACCCAGAGGATGGCAAAACCATCTTCCAGTGGGATGGGAGAGACAATTCCCCCCAGGGATATTTTCTCCCTGGAGAACATGGGCAGAAACAAAATCCTCTCCTTGGAGGATTTGTTTGCTAAAAAAACCACCTACAAAATTTAAATAACCTTCAGCTGAAAGTTTGCACTTAAAATCACATCTCAGAGCTGCAGTCTCTGGCAGTGGAGCAGCCAAACTCCTGGGGTGGGTTCCTGGGCTAACAGGAATAAACATCTCTCTGAGATCCTCCTTCTCATGTTGGTGAGAAGAGACCTTTAAAATCATCAAGTCCAACCACTGACCCAGCACTGCCACGGCAGCCCCACATCACAGACCCATGGAATGAGTGGTCTGGAAAAGCCCTTTAAAGGTCATCTAATCCAGTCTCCCTGAGTAAGAAGGGACACTAACTATATCAGGCTGCTCAGAGCCCCCATCAAGCATGACCTTGAGTGTCTCCAGGCAGGGAGCTTCTTCTGCCACCTCTGGGCAACCTTTTCCAGAGCCTCACCAGCCTCGTTGTAAAGATGTTCTCCTAACATCCAATCTAAATCCCCCTGCTCTAGTTCAAACCGCTGCCCCTCGTCCTGTCACCACACACCCTCGTGAACCGTCCTTCCCCAGCGTGCCTGCAGCCCCTTCAGGTACTGGAAGGCAGCTGTAAGGTCTCCCCAGAGCCTTCTCTTCTCCAGGCCGAACAACCCCAACTCCCCCAGTCTGTCTTCCTAAGACAGGTGCTCCAGCCCTTTGCACATTTTAGTGGCTTCCAGCAGGTCCACACCCTTCTCGTGTTCGGGGCTGCACAGCTGGCTGCAGGGTTCCGGGTGTGGGCTCCCCGGAGCAGAGTAGTCAGTATCACCCAACGCATCACACAACTGTTGTTGTGTGGGACTGTGCGGTACCGTACATCTTCCCAAGCCCCACACTCACACCTATCAGCCCCATTTTCTTTTCAAGCTGTGGCTCATGTCTCTGGCTTCCCTGGAGCTGAAGTTTTGAGATGCTTAGGGGAAAAAAAAGGGCTGAAAACTGGTTTTGTAAATTCTGTTTTCAATTTTTCACTGCAGAATCAATAGGGACAGAAGTAGACAGTCCCTGTTATTGCAGAAAGTCTCACCTAATCTCAAGTTGCTCTCAGTACCTTTTCATAGCCTCTTCCTGTAAATAATCAAATCCTCTTCGGTTCAAGAGGTGCGGAAAGGCTGTCCTTGGGTAACCTGCTACTTCTGCTGCAACCCTGGCTGCATCCTAGGTGATGCCAACGACAGTACGGAGTGGGGAGATGCACTCACTGCTGGTGCATAAAGCACCAAATCCAAGAGAACAACAGTGCTGTAACAGTGTAAGAGGAGCAAGGTCTGTCTTAAAATCTCTTTTGGGGGTGGGTGAAGGATAAGAATGTGAGGAAGTGCAAGGATGGATGGCTGGGATCAACGCCTGCCTATTGCAAGCCTCTTGGCCACTTCAAACGGGGACATGCAGCCTTTGACCTTCTTGGTGAGGTCAAAGTTCTGTCTTCAAGGCCAAGGTGGGGCTTGAGTCATGGGGTGGGAGTCCAGTTTCGAGCCCATCTAGGACCACAGTGACAGAAAGCTATTGCCACATGCAAATGCCTTCTAACCTGCACAAAATGAGTTTGTTGGAGCTCAGCTCCCCGTTAAATAGACTTCTGTGTCAGGTGTTGAATTGTGTTCCACAGCCACTGGAAACATCTCAATGAGCCATTGCTGAGAGAAAAAGACACCCACAAACATGGAAGGAGGTAAACTGAGGGCTAGAGAGCCAAAAAGTCATGATTGCACATAGGAGTGATCCCCCCTTGTGCCTTCACATACATGGAGATTCCCCGGCCGTGATGGGGTTTGCATTCCTGATCCCTCCTTGAGGAGTGGAGCTGGTGATTGAGGGCAGTTCTCCACCTCTCTCTGCCTTTACTCCTCTCCGTGGCTGTATGGGGTCCTGTCAGACTTCTCTCTGCTGCAGCATTTGTGGTGCTGGTGTGCAGGTGCCATGCCCATGTGGGTGTGGGTGCTGAGAACACTGAGCTGCAGAGGGTGGATCTTTGCGCTCTCGCTCGGTGCTGGTGTGGGTTTGGCTGCTCATCCTCATTGCTGCCCGGTGGAGCAGGAGCAGTGAAATGAAGATGAAGGTTTATGACCACAACATCGCTTACAAGGACTTGATTATATCAGCAGAAGGGTTACTTCAGCTCTGTGCGCGCGTGACGTTTCTTAACGGGCTGGAACACTCCTGTAGATGAACGTTGCTGAGACGCTGCAGAGACCTCTGCGACCTACAGATCTGATGGGAGTTTGATTTGGCGATGCGGGCACTGTCCTTGCACTGAGGAGAAGTCACTCCTCACTCTTCATCCCCTGGTTTCATAACACACTTGGCTCTCATTTGGTACCTGCTGCCTCAGAGGTTTAAGTCTTCTTGCTTTGTGCCAGGAAGCCGAACGCACAGGGCAGAACAGACCCATGGCTGAGTCAGCCTTGCACCACTGGCACTCTGGTTTATGGCATCCAGCCCGGTGGCTTTCCAGGAGCTCAGGGAGTAAAGCCCTTACACACGAAATATAAAATTAAAGATGAGTGTGGCAGTTTCAAAGAGAAACTGCTGCTGAACTGCTGCTGCTGCTGAGTAACCTCCAGACTTTATTGCCAGAGCAGGTAAATAAAACAGAACGTTATGCCATAAAGAGTCCAATCCCCATCATCCGTCTGCTGTAAGCAGCTCCGGATCCACAGGAGGGTGTTTATGTCTAAGTGACTATTGGATGGAGGTTGAAGATTTCACAACTGCAGGACTTAGGTGAAGATTTGCAGCTATTTCTCTTGCTAAATCAGAAGGAAAATGTTAATTTGGACTGCAGATGAACTGGAGCAGAGTCAGCTCTTGTGAAGGCTTCTCTACTAGCTCCTGATCCTGACGGTCCCCTGCATGGGGACAGGCGGAGAGCAGAGAGTACACAGACGGGCGGTGAGACTGGTCGAGGCGCTCTTTTCCTGTCTTAGTTCTAAGTCTCGTGCCAGGGTGGCTGGATGATACCTCATTCACCCATGCAGAGGGACCCTGCACGGCTGGAGGATGTGAATGTCCTTGCTCAGAGCCTGCCCAGACACTTTCAGGATTAAGTCAGGTGGATTTACTCACTTAGTCAACAGTGTCTACTCACGCCCTCGGGGTGTCCAACGTGTTCCCTCTGTGCTCTGGCAGGCAGGAGGACATGCTTGCTCCTACCTGTTAGCATGGGTCCTCCTCCAGCCATCCTGCTTGGCTGGGGCAGTACTTGGGTTTAGGCTGCAGGATGCATCAATTCCCTGGTCCCACAGCTCTGCCCCATGTGTGGCTCCAGGGCTGAGCAGAGAACAGATTCCAGTCTGCTGCGACCACCCTTCTCTCCCGCCTGGAATACACGAGCACCTCCCTGCTCTTCTCCTTCCCACTGCTTTGTTACCACCACTAAATTATTTCCATGCATATTTGATTTATGTCAGATGCAGCCTCAGGATCTTCCTGTTACTGCTCCTCACTGTTTCCAGCGAGATAAGGATCAGCCCTGTCTGTCTGAGTGATGATCCTGGTGCCCAAGGGCCTATTAAAGCTGAAAGAGGGATACTGCTGCTGTCTGTGAGTCCCTACATTGCCATCAGAGATGCTCCTGTGTCGCTTTCATCATTCAGATACAGGCTACAGCAGCTCCTGCAGCCCCACGGGCAGCCCTCGCCTGGCCTTGGCACTGAGCTGGGGCTGAGATGTGAGCTCAGGTCACTGTGTCACAGTCATGCTCCTGCCCAGCCTGAGATGGGTCATAGTAGCCATTCTCAGCGCTGCACTGGCCAAAATCAAGAGCAGGATAAGCACACAGGATGCATTCCTAGCCTCTGGCTATTTGTGATTTAGGGAGTTTGTGAGACAGAGGTGGCTGCTCTGCCTAATAACCCTCTGAATTCGCTTCTACGTGGTTATCTGCCCCCTTTATACACCTGCAGATGTAGCTGCATCTCCTTGCCACAAGTTCTTGGAGACACCAAGTGTCTTCCTGACCTCCCCCACAGAGACAGATGCGCAGGCTGATAATCTCACAGCAGACTGGACTTGACCTATCTGCTCTGGCCCTGGGGCACCAGTGCTTCTACCTGGGAAAACTGGTTTTCTATCAGAGGTGATGAGCCAAACCCTGGTCTCTCCTTGCTTTCAGTGACCATTCCTTGGCAGCAGCTGAGCAGGATCAAGTAGCCAATTAGCCTGGAGGTCCGAGTCAGAGCTGGGCTGGGCAGGGATTTAGCCCAGATTAGCTGTGTTAACAAAACACTTATTTCAGACCTGCAGCAAATTCTCTCTGGCAGCCAGCAGAGAGCAGGAGCGCTGGCTGCCTTGAGCCTTGCTCTGGTGCTTGGACCTGGCTGGCAGTTCGGGGAGGCTTTTGAGCACCCACAGCTCTTTCTTCAACGTTGCTTTGTCCTGCTCC
Source organism: Upupa epops (assembly GCA_013397515.1). NCBI lineage: Eukaryota > Metazoa > Chordata > Aves > Bucerotiformes > Upupidae > Upupa > Upupa epops. The sequence continues at coordinate 40,965 of VZRI01013649.1, read as the reverse complement.
TGCTGCTCGGGGTGAAGGGGAGTCAAGTTCACAGGTTAAGCCTTAGGATCTGCTAACTGCAGAGAGGGACAGGGGACTGAGAGGCCCCAGGGGGTCAGATAAAGCGACTGTCAGAGTTGGCAGATAATCCAGGCCCAAACCAGCATATTCCTACAGAACAGGGAAAGGCAAGAACTTTTCAGCGGCATCCATCTGGCTTTGGAGCTGAGTGCCAGGAGCTGGAGCCCTTCTCAGAGGCAAATCAAGCAGCTTTGACATAGCTCCTGCTGGAGTTCCCAGGATTTTGGGAAATGGGCTAGGGCAGTTGTTTGGAGTTGAATACCTGCACATGTGACTCTCAGTGCAGTCTGGCTGTAGGAAGAAGTTTGGAGCAACTGTTTAGAAACAGCCCCACAAGCCCAGCCCATGTCTGCTGGGGCACTGGGCTCCCATCAGCATCTCGTGGAGCAGTAGATGCTCTATGCCATCACACAAGGATTCAACACTCCAGTCCCTATCCTGGTGGCAAAAGCATCTCTTCTCCATCCCACCACAGCTTTTGCATGGATTTTCAATGCATTGTTACCTCTGTTCCCAGTGTGGGCACAAACAAGCGCAACCTCACACGGTAACATGACTGGAGCTGACTCTGCAAGCAGCAACTTCCTTTAGTCATGGAAAAGTGCCAATTAAAGTGGGACAGTACTGGATACCTTAGCCAAAAACACATCCCAGTTCATCCAGTGCATCAACATGGACATGTCCCCACACACCGCGAATTATGGGGCATCTGCTCTTCAGGGTTCCCTGGCAGGGTGTTTCTCCTGTTTCTGAATACACTCTTGGAATCAATTCCAGTTTAATCCCATTTGTTAGCAGCTGATGAGCTCTTTGTAGCCACCAGTGAAAAAAGATAGATAATAGGGCAAAAATGGAGTAGTAGCAGTTGTAATTATCATGTCAAGTGAGGCAGACTCCTAACAGAGGTCAGTAAAGCCCAGGAGCAGTGCATTCCAAGAAAGAAGAAGGAGGGCAAGAATGCCAAGAGGCCAGCATGGATTAACAAGGTGCTCCTGGACTTCCTTGGGTGCAAGAAGCAAGTCTGTAGGCTCTGGAAGTGGAGACAGGCTGACCGGGAGGACTAGAGAGAACTTGTTCGTGCAGCCAAGACGCAGAGCAGAATAGCAAGAGCAGAGATAGAATTAACTCTGGGCAGGGGCATAAAGGGAAACAAGAAGCGATTCTTTGCATCCATCAGTAACAAAAGGAAGGCTGGGGATGACAGGGCCTTTCCGGAGGGAAAAAGGAGACCTGGTCACAAGCGATATGGAGAAAGCT
>VZRI01013649.1:22123-39360 GCA_013397515.1 Upupa epops | reverse complement strand
CTGGACCAGGTTGCCCAGGGAGGTTGTGGCTGCCCCCCAGCTCCCTGGCAGTGTTCAAGGCCAGACTGGCTGAGACCTTGAGCACCCTGGTCTGGTGGGGATGCCCCTGCTCCTGGCAGGGGGGTTGGAAATGGGTGATCTTTAAAGACCCTTCTAACCTGAACCAGTCTGTGAATCTATGAAAGGTAAGTGAAATCTTTGCAGCTGATGCTGCTCACCTGCTGGAAAAGGCTCTGCATGCAGCACAAGGCTGCGACAGAGAGAAGTTCTTCTCTGAGTTTTATAACTGTGAATAAGTAACCAAAAAACATTTCCCATGGAAGAGTGTAAGCAGAAACAAGTTCATGCTTGGTTCTAAACCATTTGCACTCCAGGCTCCTCTGTTCTGTGTTAATGCCTAAAGAGCCTGGATTAGGATGTTTTAAAGAAAAACTTCATCTGTAAGAAATGGAGAGCATAGAATTGAAAGTGATCAGAGGGAATAAGATAATAAACTCCGCAATTGCTAGAGGATGAGAAAGGTAGCAGTAAACTGTCCTTAGGATCATGCTATGTGTGCTGAATCTGGTTTGTGCTCCAGCTCCTGTTTATCACCTTTCTGACACCTGCCAGCCTCACTCACATCTCCATGCCAGCCACAGGATTCTCCGCCCGTGTAATACAAATTCCCAGATGGATTTTCACAGGTTTTGGTCTCCAGCAACGGCCTGGCTTGGTTTGAAGTTGTTATATTTAACCTGCTGTTAAGGACCCTGCAGCAGCTCTGCGTCACTAGCATCCTCCTGCCGAAGGAGGGGGAGAAGCCAACGAAACCCAGCCCAGTAATAAACATTATGTTGTTCCTGTGTAAACAACAGGATGACTGACTGCAGCAGAAATTTTCTCAGCTGTCAGCAAAGTCGTTGTGGATTCCCCTCCCGAGGCCCTTACTGGTGCAGTGTGCAGGAATTTCTCTCTCCCTCCCCCCGTTCACAGCCATGCATCCCAGAGAACACAATGAGAGTGCAAGAGGAGCAAGGATGGCCCAGTGTGTGTGACACAGCAGAGCTCAGAAGAGGGCTTTGGATGCAGCCCCTGCAGCTGCTTCAAGCCAGGAGGAGCATTGCAGGGCTCTTCCCACAGCTCAGAGATCTGTTATGGCAGCTTCAGCCTGGAAGCGCCAGGAAACCCACCTACTAACTGCCCACTCTGCTCTGGGGCAGAAATGCTCTGAGATAACTTTGACACCTTTGCTGGTGACAACCATGGCACATGGCTGGGGGGACAAGGCTCCAGCTGTGCTCCCCATCCCATCCCATCCCATCCCATCCCATCCCATCCCACCCCATCCCATCCTATCCCATCCTATCCCATCCCATCCCATCCCATTCCACTTAAGACCATGTTGGGCTTAATTAATGCAGCGCTGCCTGCACTGGTGCTGTGTGACGTGGAGACCCTTACACTACTTAGGCTGGATGTGGGAGGGAGTGTCCTCACACCCTCCCCAGCACTCAGGGTGCTGAATTAATGCGATACCCTTAATTTTGCAGGTATGTGAGTGCAGCTCCTGCAGGAGCCTGCTGCAGAAAGAGACTGACTGCGTGGGGACAGTCTTTGCATGTTAATGAAACTGGAAAGCCTGATTATTCTGCTCAGAGTTAATGGGTTACTCGGGAGGCAGAGGGAGCTTGATAAAATCACGGCTGGTAGCAGTCCTGGGGGAATTTCCTTCTGATGCCGCCTCCAGCTCTCCACAAGTCTGCTTTTCAGATCCTCCTCAGCTTCTTTTCTTATGCAGCTTCTGTCATCAGTATCTGCCTCCCAGCTGATCAGCCAGGCCTTCCAAGCACTGTGCTTGGAGCAAGATGCTCCATATAGTGACTACCCTGGGCAATCAACTCCAGCCACTCAGTGCTGGGCCATCTGAGGTGACAGTGTGGGGAAAGCCCCCAGGAGTCTGCTTTACCTGTGCTCCCCTCTAAACCATGGAGAGAGGATCTGTCCGAGCTCCTGAACTCACTGAACCATGTTGATGTACCCAGTGATTTAAAAACCAAGCTGGTCTCCATCTCCTGTGCAGGAACCCATCTATTGTCTTTAGCTGCTGCAGGTCAGCTGCTTGCATGGCCTTTCCTTTCCCATTTTGAGACAGACACCAGTTTACTGCCTTTGGAGGTGACTGCCCCCCCGCTGTGGGTTCCCAGCAAACACCAGAGGCTCTGCCATTGAGAGGGTTTTCTGTCTTTCTGGAGCAGTCATCATCAGGAAAACCTTTTGACCCAGGTTGTCCTGCTTGCACCAGAACGTGTTTTCCCCTATTTCTTCCAGTCCTGAGCCCTCAAGTGATCACCTGTACTGGTAACACATTGTCCACGCGTAATACTGGCTGCTGCTGCTTCAACAGGAGCTTTGCCTTCAGGTGACACTCAAGAAGCAGCCAGGGGATGCAGGTCGCTTCCTACCACACACGAGGAGCAGGGTAGGTGGCAGCGGAGAAGAGCTGCTGCCACCAGCTCAGGAAATCCTCTGCAACAGAAGTCACAGCCATGCAATGTGCAAGTACCCCAGAGGAGAGGAGACCGTGGGGTGCCTTGGGACTTCCTCTAACTTTTCCTTAAGGGGTAAGAGGCTTTGCCAGAAATCCCCCTTCAGGAGCAGAAGGGGTTTTTTCCAGATGAATTAGAAAATCTGGTTTGGTAAGAATTGCAATGGGAGGGTGAAAACAATTCAACAGGAAAAGAGGGAAAGAGGGCATTCAGCGCTTGCCAGAGAAACCCCTTTGGTGGTGAGCAGCATGGTGAGAGCAGCCCCTTTCACTCCAGCTTCCCTAAGGAGCTGTGCCAGCGGAGGTCACCTTGTCCCTTTGGTTTTGACTAAACGAGCAGGAAGGCCACCCTCCAACAGCGGGACACCCATGGTCATTCAGTTTTGAACTGGAAGGCAACAAAGCTCTCCAGCGCTGCCATGGCCCGTTGTTCAGTGCCATGCCACGCTAGCCAAGGTCAATGCCCATGGTGCCACTATTCCTGCTTCCTTTAGGCGGGATAAGGATTGGATGGTTGGGAAGGATTGAGGGCTGAGGGCCTTTAAATCAAATAATTAGGGAATAATTGCAGGAAAGCCTGAAGCTCTGCTGCTGGCTAGGTTCACTTTGGGTCACTGAATGAGCTGAAGGAAGAGAGAGGATCCAGATGTGGCAGAGAGGTTCCAGGGTCTCAAATCCTCCAGGGAAGTCCGGGGGTGCTCTGCTGCAGGCAGAAGGCACTGGAGTCTCTGCATTTCTCTCTGTCCATTTCAGGTTTTTGGATTATTTTTCTCCGCTGCTGAGGGGCGAGCTGCCAAAGTGGAAAGCTGCCTCTGCCAAGCACATTGCTGCCGCCCACAGCAGGTGCCTTGCCAGCGTGTCCCGTCTTGGGATCCCTGCCTGTGCACGGGGAAGGTAAAACCATCTCGGAGCCCCAAGTTAATCCAGAAGTAACTGTGAAGGAAGAATTGGGATGGGGAGAGATGTGCCAGCGCATCCTCAGCTCTTGTCCTGCCATAGACCTGAATGTAGTGAAAGATGAAACCCGCAGACAGGGGTGATGAAGCAAAACCCGCTCCCAGATTACATCTGTTCCAGGGCTTGTTAAGTATAAATCTTCACTGAAAAGCTACAAAACAAAGTAGAGTTTCAAGGTGTTTAAATGTTCCTTGGAAAGATTGTCATTGTTTTGGCTTCAGGCCAAAACTTCCTGGGATTTCAGGGACCTAAAGAGGAAGACTTGGCTAATAGAAGAGCACTTGGGATTTTGATCTTCCACTGAGGAAAAACCAAGCAAGAAATAAGTCCTTCGTTAAAGAAGAAAACAGTGATCAGTCCCCAAATGCTTCTCGAGAGTCAAAGGAAATATTTTTCACTGGGAACATTTGATGAGCCCTCGTTTTCCCCCCACTTTACTGTAGGAAATAGGAGATGGAGAAAAGAGAGAAATACCACTTGACCAGGACATCAAAGGGTATTGTACTCATTTATATCATGCATGAATATTATTGAGCTGCTGAAATTATCCCACTCCTTTGGGAGAGCAAGCGGCGTGGAGGCTTTTTAAAGCGCATCACTCTGGAAACAGGAATGGCTGTTGACTGGAGTGGGGAACAGCAGGTATTAGGGTCAGACATGGAGAGCATCAGCTAAGCTCCTAAGTTCACATTAATAAAAGCTCACCCATAAATCCAGATGGCAGGTATTGATTTTCCTTTGCAAGCGGTGTGCACCCCCCTAGCTAATGAAAAGCAGTCTCTTCTGCAGCCAGAGGCTGTCAGTGCGACACCGCCACAGAGCTTCAGCCAGGTGGGAAAAAACCCATGCTCTGCCAAGAGGAAAACGTGGCTGGTCTGTCCTGCTGCATCTGCTGGAAAATATCTGCTGTGGCTGGGAATATGAATTCAGATAAAAGAATTCCGTACGTAAGGTCTGTAGAATCTTCTGCTGGAATTTCTCAGACCCCCTAAAATCCATGATGACTTCTTTCACTCCTTCAAGTTTGGAATACTTTGCGGTGATATTTTGAGGTTACGTGATGCGGATCCCACCCAGGACTCTGATTTGGGTGGAAATTGGCTCACAAAGCCCTTTTTAGGTTGGGGGTTTTTAGCTGTTTTTTTTTCTTTCACAGCTGCTTTCTCCTGCTGAGGAAGATCTAATCTGAAGAGAAAATTTGTACTGGGTAAGGGGAGTAACAGGTAGTTGAGCTTCCACCCCAGCTCTAAATCCCAGTTATGTTCTTGTGCAAATGTGCAGCTCCAGACTGCAGCCAAGTTCACCAGGTCAGAGCGGAGCAGCACCGGACCATCTTCTTGCAGCAAAAACTAGGAACCCAGCATCTTCTCGGTGCTTGAAGAAGGTCATCACACTGTCCCTCCACCAAGCATCGCAGTGGAGAAAGCACAGTGACTCTCTGCACCATCAGTGCCCTGAAAACCCTGCCTGTGCCTCCTCCTGTTGTTCCCCCCAATGCGTGTGCTGCAGGAAGGACTGCTGAGATGACAAACGCTGCCGCAGCCACCCACCATCCCATTAGGATGCTTCTCACGCCATGCAATCACTCTCCAACGTGGCAAGAGCCCAGCCATGGTTTTCTCTGCAATTGCTTTGCAAGCGGGAGCGCTTGTGGCTCGTGGTACTGGCTCAGTGTAGTTGCAGCAGCACAGAGCTGCTTGTTTGGGTTGGACTGTGAGGGGGTTGCAAGTAACATCAGTCTGATGGAGAAACTGTCTCCTGCTTGTAGTGGTGTCACTGACTCTGATCCTGCTTATGGTTTGCTGGGGCACATCTTAATGCAAATCAGACCTGAGAAGAGCCTTGTCCAGCCTTCTCCTTGATGCATCTTTGCCCAACATCTTCAGTTTGGATTTCAGCCCGCCTGTTGAACAGACTCTCCAGCTACCTGGAAAAATGGTGCCTCTACATCCATCCTTTCCTTCCTTCCTTCCTTCCTTCCCAAGTGCATGCTACTTTCTCAAGATCTTTGGGTCTGGTGCAGCATCCCAGTGTCAGGCTTTTGGATCTCTAGAGGATGGCTGTGCCACTGTAGGCTGATAGCAATGTCTGAACATCCCTTGGGACCTGCTCTTCATTAATGTGGTGCTGCGTGTGGCTAAATGCACTTAACCTCGCTCAGACACTGAGAGAAAAATTCATTCACCTCAAACTCAGGCTGAGTTTCCAAGCCAGGTGTCACAACACCCAACTGCTTCTCAGCCCCCTTCTGCTCCCTGTGCCCTGCAGAGTCACCGTTGCTGCTGTTTTATCACACTGGCCAGCCAAGAGACACTAATTACCCTCCAGTGAAGGGGAGAAGGGCACAGAGCGCATGGAGCCTCCTCCTCACTGCCTGTTGTTACTGACCTGTGATCTTCTCTGGAAGTGGAGCTGTGGTTGTGGGGTGTGAAGTTTCCAGCTCAGTTTTCATGCACTGGGGACAGGGAGGTGGAGGAGCCCAAGGGATGGGTATTAGCGAGTGGCTGCAAAGTACCATGAGGGCCAGGCACCAGTGATGGGGACTGGGTGCAAAATCCATCCCTACAGCACCGGAGCAGCGCTGAGCAGAGTCACCACCTTCCCCAGATCCTGCTTGGCCTTTTCAGGCAGGAATAATGCATGTCCTACCTTTTTGTCTGTCATATTGGGTGTCCCCAGGCTGGACTCACTGCTGCTGGTCATGCCCAGGGTGCTGGTGCCCTGGATCATGGGCAAGACCCCAGTGGACACCGGCAGCAGCCTTCATCATGGCTGATCTGGACACGTTCTCAGAGCCCTCTGACTGTACGTGTTCTCCACCAAAATGCATCTCCTAGCCAATGCAACAGGGTTGATTTGCCCCAGTAAGATCCAGATGAGGCATGAGGGAGTGATTCCGCTGGGAGTTAGAGCAGAGGTGTTCCAGGAGCCATGCTGTGACCTATCATCACTTCTGGGCTGCTGACAGGATGCCCTCAGCAGCATTTCTGTGAGGTGGACAGCTCTGCTCTGAGCACGGGGTTGCCATCAGGTAATTAGCTCCTGTTTACAACCACAAGGCTTGAGATTAGTCTCCTATTAATGCAATTAGCATCGTGGCTTTAGCCTACGTATGTAATTGGCACACAAGGCAGCTGCAGCTCAGCTGCTGAGTGCCAAGCTGGGGTTTGTCAGAGTGTGGTGAGAAGGGATGGCTCTCCTAGCCTTTCCTAGCCAGGACTGGCTGGTTTTTGTATGAATCCCTGCCGTGCACCCATACGTGTTCCCTACTCACTCAGCTACAATGCCAAGCAATTTTCCATTCTCTGTCTATGCTTCAAGTTCCTAAAGCTGCCTAGAGAAGCTGATGAGTGGTGCCCTAGCTGCTTCCTAGAGCTGCAGGACTAGGGAAGCTTAGCTCATGTGTTTGTAGGGTGTCAGAGAGCCAGACCTGACCTTGCATGTCCTTTCCCAAAGCCTTTTATACCCCAGAGCTTTGCGGGTATCAGAGGTGACATCAATCTGGTTGCTTTGCCAGAGTTTGAGGGGAGCGAATCACAGGTCTGCCTGTCCCCAGCCATTCCCTGGCACCCAGTTCATCTTGGCAGGTTCTCAACCTATGTCAGCACTTGGCTGTTGGCAATATGGTCTGACAGTACACCCTGTGCCCCTGCACCATGGCACCAGTAGCGGACACTGCTGGTCTTTTGGGATGTCAGGGAAGGAGAAGTCCCATATGGTACTGGGGTGCGCTGCAGAAGGTCCATCTCCATCCCACTCCACCTGAGTCATTGCCTTCCCAACCACCAGTATGAAACAACAAACAAGCTGCCTGCCTTCCCTGCCGGTGCCTTTGTGGTTGACATCTGGGTAGGTGAAGGTCCGCATGGAGTCTCCGCTCCGGAGTGCTTGTTTGGCTTTGGGAAAGCTTTTGACAATCTCGATTAACCACCTCTTCATTGGGTCCTGCCCATGACAAGCGACAGGAGCTCTGGGCCATTTCAGCTCTGTAATCAAGAGGGTTGGAAAGAAGCAATTTTCTCCTCTTACAACTCAGCTAATTCTTATTTAATTGCTACCCATTCTGCATAGATTTTTCCTTGACTGCCCTGGCACTGGCTCCACACCTCCTCCTCTCCAGTGGTGCTTGACTCAGGGCTCCTTCTGCCCGGCTGAGATTTGCAATGATTGGTGTTGCAGTGGAGCCTTCAAATCTCTCCCCGTGGTTCAGGGGTGATAAACCTGAGATGCACCTTTTACAGGAGAAGAGCTATGGGGATTGGGTTTGGTTCGTCGTTGTGTGCAAGGTCCAACACCAAGGAGGGAATGGGGTAAATGCCCTCCTTACCCTCAAACAGCAGCTAATGAGATTTTCCATAATGAGCTGAGGAAAAGCACCCGGGTGGACTCGCTCCTGTTGGGAGCCCCTGATGCTGCCTGCAAGCAGTGGGGCTGCTCTAAGAGATGGTGAGAAGCACTTAGAGCCCGTTTATAATCATAGAAACATTTAGCTTGTAAAACAAACCCAACCATGAACCCAGCTGTCCCAGACCACTGCTAAACCCTGTCCCTGAGCTCCAGATCTCCATGGCTGTGAAACATGGACAGGGATGGCGATTCAACCCCGACCTAGGCAGCCTGAGGGCCCTTGCAATGTCTAATGTTTAACCTAAAACTCCCCTCAAACTACTCGAGGCAGTTTCCTCTGCTCCTGGCACTTGTTCTGTGTGAGAAGAGACCAGCCCCCACCTTTCTACACCCTCCTTTCAGACAATGCACATGTCGGGTCTCAACTGGCCTGGAGAGATGGACCAGAAACCCAGGAATGCTGGAATGTGCCTGGAGACCTCAGCCACCCACAGTGATGCAGATGACTAATAGGGAAAAAGTAGCCATGGTAGTAGCATCTCCCAGCTATCACAGCAAGGACCAGCAGTAGGGACAACGGGTAGCAGCTAATTCAAAGCTGCAGCAGCACAGGACATGTCAGAGGGGTTGGGGGTTGGTCATGGGCTGCTCTGGACCAGGCTGGGCAGTCTCCAGGACATGCAGGTGACAAGCTGTGGTGGCTCAGCTGACTGCTGCGCTGTGTGTGAACTTGCTTCATTTCCACTTGCAGGTTTACTTTACAATTAGCAATTGGGTGAGTTTCCCTCTCAGCACTGTCTGGCACAAAGGCAGCAGCCAGAAAGATCCCTGTGCAGAAAGCTCCATGGAACAAGTCGTTCCCATTGAGCAGAAGGAACAAAAGAGCTGTTTTATCTGCTTGGTCTGTCTGTGGTCTCTGAGCTTGTGTTAACCACGTTAATGCTTCCAGCTACGGCTCCTATTCGCCACCCAAATAATTTTCATCAGTATCCTAAGAATTCCTATTATCAGGGCTTTGGGTTAGTGATGCAGCACGGGTCACACTGCAACAAAGACATAATCACTCTAGTCCCTAATCCAAGGCTTCCACTGAATATCTCATTTTATTTTCCCTTCAGATCAGCCGGCACGGCCACGCTGCTTTGTCCTGGCTCACGTGGCCATCCTTCTCCTGTGCTGGCAGTGTGTTTTGTTTACACGGTCTGTGGTTTCCTTGTTTGTGTCTCTCACTGTGCCTTGCCCCGTGTTTCACACATGCACAGGCTTCTCCAGAGCCACCAACTCCTTGGGAAAGGCCATACCCCTTCTACAAGACCTCCCCTGGCACCCTCAGAGCTGCAAGCGCAGCACAGGAGAGCTCAGTAGTTGTAGCATGACTGGATCATCTACTTTCCCAGAGATTGTTTTCATCCAAAGCAAAGCTGAAGCCCTTCTGGAAGCAGAGAGATGCTAATGGTTTCGGCAGTTGGAGATGATCCTTTGGGACCAAGCCACACTCCCTGAAGCCTGATGATTAGAGCTCAGCCCCACGCAGCAGACAAACCCTGAAGACTCGGTGCTGGCTGAGCTGTGACAGCGGTGTCATCACCACCAAGTGCTGGAAAGGGCAGGCAAGGGCCCCACTCGTTTGTGGTGTGCCTCAACGCACAACAACCAGGGAGGAGTCAGAGACCGTGAGAGAGGATGGACCTCTGGATCACAAGCACTTGCACCACCACTGCTGGGGGTCTCCAGTGGCCGTTGGACCCCGTGGGCACAGTGCTGGGGGAGGGAAGCTGTGACCCATCTGCTACACCCACAGTTGGGGACTGTGGTGTGAGAGCCAGAAGGGGCAGCTGAATATATCAGCAAATGGAACTGGTTCCTGGAACAGAACACTAAGCATGTTTGAGGGATGGTTGGGTCAGGAGGGGGACGTCCCACTGGGCTTCTTCCTGCTGGGCAGGAGCAGGCTATGGGCTGCTGAAGACGAACCTGAGCCCCTCATCACAGCCTCCTGAAGCAGGTCTCAAACTGGAAGACTGAGGCTGGAGGGTGCTCTGCAGCAGAGGTGTCTGACAGAGTGCTGCTCAGCAGGCAGATCGCAGCACATCCCTATGCATCATGATGCAAATCCATGCCTCAGTTTCCCCTACTAGCAGGAGGCTCAGCAGCAGAAGCAGCATAGTTTCCCATGGATGCTTTAGCTGACAGGAGGAGGGCATCAGGGGAGCTCAGCCTTGCTGCTTGCAGAGGCTCTGCTGCGGCTGCCATGGGAGCTGGCTGGTAGCCTCTTAGGTTATACTTACTCCATAGGGACCTGAAAACCATGGAATAACTCTTGGTTACATCCTCACGGGAGCATCGCTGGGGGTCCCGCTGGGGAGACGGCCTTGGGTGCGGGTGACCACTGTGGGTAGATCCAGTGGTTGTGAGACCAGAGCATCATCGCTCCTTGCAGATGCCCATCACCAGCACTGTCACATGTTGGGCATGGCCCTGGGGCTGCTCGAGGACCTGCCAGAGACGATTTTTCTCCAGGGCTGAGCACAGAGGTCTCCAATGGGATCTGTGGGAGCTGCATCCCTGCAGATTTCCTCCCAACTGAAAAAACACAGCCCTTTGAAAACTGCATGGGGGTGGTGGCTCCCTGCCTGTCCCTTGCTGCCAGATGCTTCTGAAAGCCACTTAACTGTGATGGCAGTGACAAACGTCAGCAGGAGGCTCATGCTGGAGGGAGGGCAGCGATAGAGGGGGTTGGAATTAAAGGATCAAATATTTATTTGGGGCTTTGGCCGTGCTGGGAGGACAACGCATCACATTGCAGGTGGGAGGCATCAGTGGCTGAAAAGTGGCATTCGTGGCTGAAAGCCACGGATGATCCCCTGAGGCTATCAACCACCAGGAGATTTTGTTGCCCTCTGCACCTCCCACCCTTTCCGGGACCCTTTCCAGCCTGGGAAGTTACAGAGGGTTAAGCATGCAGGAGCAGCTCAAAGCTGTGGGCAGCTGGACAGAAATGTGGTGTCGAAGCCGTGATGGAGGAAGGGGAATGACCGTCCAGCTCGACTTTAACTACAAACTGTAAACCCTCTGACTGATGGGCAGTGTATGGTGCCTGTGGTGTTGGAGCAGGGATGGGGAGGTCCCGGCTCTAGCACTGGGGATACCTGCCAAGAGCAGCCTGGCTGGAAGGTGGGATGAAAACTCAGATCCTCCACAGAGGATCAGCATCACGAGCTTCCCTCTCCCTCCCTTCCAGCTTAGGATGGCAGGTTTGGTCCCGTGCCGACCCTTGGTTTGCTGGGGATGTAGTGCAGGGCAGACAGCAGTCCTGAGTCTTGACCCTGGGCAGTCTAGCTGAGGCTGGAGAATGACTCCAGGGCTGGGGACAACCTCCATGGAGGATTTTCTTTTAATCAAATAAGGTAGCTAAATTAAATTCCTCAGAATCTGCCTCACTCTCAGCCTAGGATGTCCTACACGTCCCACCCCTTGGGTCTCTCCCAGCCCCAAGAGGTGCCTGGATAACAAAAAGGGCTACTGCAGGATTATTTCAAGGTGCCATAACCTCACCAAGAGCACAGGATTGGCAGGTCATCAATCTCGGAGTTACTTGATAACGTTACATACAGTCATGCAGTCAGCAGGGACCTTTAATTACTATTTCTGTGCACGGTGCTTATGGAATTACAGCGCTGCCCGAGGCTCTGCGTGAGGAACACATCAGTTCTGGAGCCAAAGAGCCTGGCCAGAACCATGTCTGTGTCTGAATTTCACTCGTAAACATTGATGTATGAAAGGAAACTCAAGATTAATTGGCCCTCCCTCCTGCTGCAAAGCACATTCCACTTCTGCTCCACCTTCCCTGTGCTGGCGAGAGTGAACAGCATGGAAAACTTCGAGCTGTTTCTCCAGCCCTGATGGCATTGTGTGGGAGACCCACACAGGGTGTTCCTCACACCCCCTCGGGTGGAACCTTCATGGAAAACCTGTATCCCATCTCTGTGCTCAGGGCATGTGGACTTGGGGTAGAGAGGAGACAAAAAAGCCCGCAGCTGCCCCAGGCACCTCTGTGGCTGGTGAGATGCTGGGCCCACTGTGTCAGGCAGATGCTCCCATGGGGGCTGGAAAGGGAGATTCCAGCATTCTCTTTTCCAACAGATAATCGTGGCCCAGAAGTCCTTGTGAGAAGCCTTGAAATGATTTTAATCAAACACAGCTGAGACCTCACACACTGCTCCAGCTACACAAAGCAAAGCCACAGCAGTTTGTGCAGACCACCTTCTTGGTGCAGAAGGAAAACCCAGGGAGGTGAACACTGATGCTTCTCTTTGCTTTTCTTTCTTCAGTTTTCCTGTTTCCAGCTTCTTTCCCTTCAAAAATGACCCCACTTAAAAAACCCCAAGTTGATCACATGGTGCATCACCATTTGGGGCATCACTCGTCTGTGGGGTGAAGAAAGCTCTCTGGAGCATTCCCCCTTCCTTGTGGCCAGATACCTGTTAGCTCCTGCCACAGCACCCAGCAGAGAAACCAGGCAGACTCATGGTGAGGACACACAAGGCTACTCCCTGTAGTTAATCTCCCACCTCATAGGAACCCCTTGTAGTTACAGTCCCACTGCATAAGGGGCCCGTAAAGCTGGAAGCTGCCAGCTTTCCCCGCTGCATAACTAAGGATTGTTTTCTCACCTCTGCACTGGGTAAGGGGCGGCTTTGGGACTGCTGGTGATGGACGAGCTTGTTTAAGGACCAAAACCCACCCCACGTACAGGGTATGGTCGTTGGGGCGGTCCCTTGGTCGTACTGGAAGCTGTTGCTGCTCTCAGCAGGTTACTGGAGGCAAAAGGGTATTNTAAAGAAAGAACGTGAAGGCTTTTCCCTACGCTTCCCTTTAAAGAAAGATTTTATTCCTTTCTGGTGGAGTAGCCTGAGGAAATCAATCACAGAGTTCTACATTTTCAAAGGCGCTGAATTCTCCCCAGGGCAGGAAATTCTTATGTGTGTTCTTTACAGTGGGGAAACTGAGGCATGGAAAGTTGAAGACACTCACATTGGGTCCTGGTGGCAAAACTCCCGGGGATACAGAGAGCAGACCCATCCCATACCTGCTCTGGCATCCTCCCTGTGCCCCAGCTTCTACAGTCCTCAGACAAGGAGAGGAAAATGTGGCTCTGAGGACAGGGCAAACCCGTCCCCATGCATGGCCCTCTCTGCTCAGCTGCTTTCGGGGACAGCACGAAAGAGGCATTGGGGTGGATCAGGGAATTGGCAGCTGCTTGGGAGATGATGTGAGGTCCCCAGCACGGGGAGGGAGGTGGCCGCTCCTCCAAGGCACTTAACCCCAGCATGGGAAGGATTCGGTCCTGCCAGCCTGTCCCCCTGCGTAAGAGCAAGGAGCAGCTCTGGCACTGAACTGCCTGCATGGGTAAAAGCAGGGCAGGGAGGAGGGAATGAAGCCACGGCACGTCCTCACAGCAGCTGCCTTTGAGAAGCTCTGCCATCACTTGTCTGTGGTGCTCCTTTACCTTTCTACCCCTGGGCAGGGGCACGGGGTCAGCCTGAGATCCAGGGACTTTGCAAAGACCTGTAGACTCATCCCTGGGCTGAGACGGACAACAAGATTAACTAAACCTTGGGTCTCCCTTTGGATCAAGACCTCTCCACATAACAGTTCAGAGGACCTGGGACCCATCCCTGACCCCTGCCTGATTCCCTCCCTTCTCCTACACTATTGCTCTGCTATCTGCTGCGTATCCTCAGTGTCAGTCCTGGGACCTCACAAGGGGCTCTAACAGCTCCAGTGGTACATGATCAGAATCACTTAAAGAAACATCTGCAATTGGTCCAGGGGTCTCGACTCATCCCCCATCAGTCCAGAAGGCTTTGGCAACTGCAGAAGGGTTTACACCCTCACCTGCATCCCAGCACGCACTCACTGCAGTGTTGACCCGGCTTCCCAAGGGATGAGCCCCATAAACTCTCCCAGCAATATCCTGGTGTCCTGTCACTATGACGCAGCAATGGGGCACAGGGCACACCAGGACGGAGGCAGGCAGGGACGCTGATGCAACTTCTCCAGGCTCATCTGGCTCCTTTTGCCACCTCAGCAGGTCACACCACTGCCAGAGAGGTGAAAAAGCAGTATCTCAGCTGTCCTGTCCTGCAGGTCTGCCCCAGTAAGTGTGACAGAAGCTTCTGCAGGGGGTTTCCCAAAGCTGCAGCGAGTTTGTGTCCTCTGTGGGTTTGGTGGGTGCAGGCAGGACCCAGCTCCTGTGCCGTGCCCTGTTGGGGCCCCATGCAGCCAGCGGGGCACCAGTCCCCTGTCTAGTGCAGCAGCTCCCTCCCAGCTCAGACGGCCGTGGATTGCTTGATGCTGTGGAAGCTGACACGGGTTGGGGACGTGGGGATGGACATGGCCCGGGCCACGCGGGCACGGATGGAGTGTTTGTCCTGCCATCGATGCCACCGCTTCCGGACAGCTGATCGGACCTGAGATGGTAGACAGAGCAGAGGATGTTTAGTCACCACACAGGTGTCCAAAATGGTCCAGAAGCATCAGCCATCAGCACCCTCCGTCTTTCAACCAAAAGTCCTACCGAGACCCAGCTCAGCTCCCTGGAGGAAGGGAGGGTCCCAGAGCCCCTGTCACCTCCCAGGCACCTGGATATGATTCCAGTGAAACAATTCCTCAGAGTTGTGAAGAGAGACAAAACCAAGGCTGCCTAGGGAGGGCCTGAGTCGCCATCCCTGGAGGCGTTTAAAGGTTGTTTAGATGTGGTCACCTCTGCTCTAGTGGAGACCTTGGTAGAGTAGATTGGACTTGAGTCAGTGGTGGGACTTGATGAGCTGAAGGACCTTCTCCAACCTGAGCAATTCTGGTTCTGTGATGGTGCCTTTTGGTGCAAAATGGAAGTGAGTGAAAACTAAATCTGAGCCAGCACTCTACAGGGGAGCCAGCACCTCACGTGGTGCACTGGACCCTGCAAGGGGCTGGGGGAAGCAAGAGTGACAGTCAGGGATGCTCTATGGCTCATCTGGTTCCTGGTTCCTTCCTTCACTCCCAACAGCCCAAGTGCTTTGTGTGGCAGGCCGATAATGAAGAAGTGCCTCTGCATTGGCTGCAGCGCAGCCTGGCCTTGGGAGCTGTGAACGGACTGCTGAGATGGTGTAGACACATGAGCACCAAATCCCAGCGAGCACAGCTGGGATCAGGAGATGAAGGATGGCCAACTGTGAGGCAACAGAATGCTGGGTCACTAGCCAGTCCTGGCCCAGTCTGTTTTGCCCCCGCACCAGTAACATGTGGTTTTGACACAGCAAACGTGCGTGGGGCAAACTCTCCTGCGGCAGCAGCAGTGCAAGAGTGTTTGGGAGGAGGCAGGGGAAAGAGCTACCCAGATGACTGGCCCTCTGTTGCTTCCTGCTGTCTGTATTTTATGTCATGTTTTGGGTCAGAGCCAAGAAGGTGCCCAGCTTATCCAACTGCCAGAATCCACATGTGATTTGGGATCACCTTGGGAAAGGATTTCCCAGGAACGAGGGGACTTCTGGCTCTTCTGCTTCACCAAATCCCACAGTGGCCCCCTGGAACCATGAGGATGGCGACTCATTGGAGAGGAGACTGACAGAAGCCTGTGGGCACAACCAGATCTGTCTGCAGCTGGAAGTAAAGCACCAGCTCCTTCAGCTAGAAAATTTGGGGCCAGCAAAAACCTCATGCAAGGGGCAGAGCCTTGCATCTGCTTGTGGGGAAGGGTGTAGACTCCCACCCAGGTACCACCAAACCCTAGTGCTCACCTCGCTGTTCAAGAAGCAGTAGAAGACGGAGACGAAGAAGCCCTGGAAGAAAAGTGGCAGAGTCACCACGGAGCTATGACCAGCAGACACACGCAAGCTCAGGAGCTTTGGAACTACCCTGGAGTTTGGGGTTCTCTGCTTTTGGGAGTAGGCAGAAGGGGTGAGACATCAGCCAGGATGGGCTCTGCCTCACCCCTTGGCAGGGCAACTAGGATGAAAGCTAGTGCTGAGGACCATACCTGGAAGGACTCCAGAAAGGAGTTGAAGTAGATGAAGACAATCCTGGAGATCTCATCCTCTCCTGGGTTGACAAAGAACAGCATGTAGGTGATTCCCAGCAAGGGTAGCAGCACCAGTGTGGCCTTGACTGCTTTCCTGGAGAGAAAACACAGACAGGCCTGCACATGAGGATTCTCCTCATCCCACCCACAGCCCCAGCACGGCTGGGACTGGTCTAGCTGGGTCTGGGCGAAGCAGTGACTGGGGAGGATGGAGCAGAGTTAAGCTGTTTCCCAGCACGGTGCATGACTGGCCTGGCTGGAGCACTGGACACCTCTGTGGTTTCTCCATCCAGATAGTGGAGCTGGGCTGGCATGAAATGATTGCTTGGGTGATCCAAGACTCGATTAAAAAGGAATTAAGGAGGGTAAAATCATTCATACCCTTCCACATGGGTTTATGAAAAACCTATCTCAGCTAATTAATTTAATCCCTTTTCTTGATGAGATTACAAGTGCAGTTTGTGAAAAGCAATAGTGCTGACACAAGAGGAGGGACTGGGGCTTGGCATCATTTGCTTGGACTAGGGGACAAGAACAATGCCAAGTTAACAATTCGAACTTTCAAGTCCTCACACAGGTCTTCTGGATCCCTTCCTTGACTTCTTCCCTGCCGGGATGCTCTTGTGCTGTGCTTCAAAGTGGTCTTTGAATGCTAACCAGCTCTCTTGGGCCCCTTTCCCTGCCACTACCCTGTCCCCTGGGATTTCCCCTGGCAATTGCTGGAAACGGCCAGAGTTGGCTCTCCTGAAGTCCAGGGTTGTGATTCTGATAGATATTCTGTTCCTGCCTCACGAGACCCTGAACTCCACCATCTCATGGGCACTGCAACCAAGGCTGCCCTCAACCTTCACTGCTTCAATGAGACCCCCTTGTTGGTGACTACAAGATCCAACTGCGCTCCTCTCCCATGGGCTCC
Organism: Upupa epops; assembly: GCA_013397515.1. Taxonomy (NCBI): domain Eukaryota; kingdom Metazoa; phylum Chordata; class Aves; order Bucerotiformes; family Upupidae; genus Upupa; species Upupa epops. The sequence goes on along the minus strand of VZRI01013649.1, from coordinate 22,551 downwards.
TCCACCATTTGCATCAGGAAATTGTCCCCAATGCACTGCAGGAACCTCCTGCACTGGGGATGGTGGCTGAGTAGGTCCTCCAGCAAATATCAGGGTAGTTAAAATCCCCCATGAGAACTAGGACCTGTAGCTGTGAGGCTGCTGTCAGCTGCCTGTAGAAGACCTCATCAACTTCCTCATTCTGATCCAGTGGACTGTAACAGACACCCAGGACAGTGTCACCCATGCAGCCTACCCCTTGATCCGCACCCACAAACTCTCCACTGTCTCTTCATCCCCCCCTGCACAGAACTCTATACATTCCAGGTGCTTTCTCACGTAAAGAGTGACTCCACCACCTCACCTTGCTGATCTGTCTCTCCTGAAAAGGACACAGCCGTGCATGCCCACATCCCAGTCATGCGAGCTGTCCCACCAGGGCTCTGTAG
>VZRI01013649.1:0-14366 GCA_013397515.1 Upupa epops | reverse complement strand
CTGGGTGATCCTGCTGTGGCAGGGGGATTGGACTGGGTGATCTTTTGAGGTCCCTTCCCATCCGTAAGGATTCTGTGATCTTTAAGGTCCCTTCCAACCCAAAACATTCTGTGATTCTGTGACTGTGAAGAAGGCTTTCATGGGGGAGGATCTGTTTATATTGATTATCTGAAAAACTGGCTCCTCGGTTCCTTGTATGTTCTCAGCAAACGCTCAGTACAGGTGACAGGAAGGTTCTCTTCAAACATCTTTGCAAAGGAGAACAAATTCAGAGCGTGTGGGGTGAGGAAGCACCAGGACGTGATGGGGCAGGGTACAGCTTTTAGTGAGAAATTCATTTAAACGATGACCATTGCTTTTAGCTTTGCTGATGGGTTTGGTTGCTGCAGCAACCCTCACTTTAAGTTAACTCTTCTAAGCCCCAATGTCCCAGGAAATGAGGGCCATTCAGACAGATGTGGTGCCCATGTCTATGCTGATCTGCACCCATTGTTTGTTGAGCAATTTGGTTGTTCTGACCCAAATTTCACAGAAAAAGAAAGGCTCACAGAAAGTGAAACCCCTGTTTAAAATTTTATGATATGAGCAAAGACAACCAGTAATTGCCTGGGTCAAGGACAAAGGTAAATTGCAGTGCTCTCCCCCATTAGCCACCTAGGAATCCACCCAGGTGAGAAGCTGCTTGAACATCTGGAATGGAAGAAGTTTCACTTGGAGATACTGGTGCATACAAATGGGACTTGCACAATGCCAATGTTCACAGCTGCTTGTGCAGTGATCAGAAGCCCTCCCTGTGAGTGGTGAGGCTGAGCACTAACTCCATGTTGTCCCCATTCCCTCTTCCTGCAAGCCAGAAGCTGGGGCACAGATGCAAAATGCTCAGGAAGGTGAGGATAAAAATCACCAGAACCAGAGAACAGCAGCAACAGTGCTCTCTGAGACCAAAACAAAACCACAGCAGCCCCATTAATTACCAAACCCCCAGATTCGTGGAAATTATGTGGTCACACGGGGGTGCCATCATTCTGTTCTCTCTCTGCTCACATCTGGATTTAATATCTCCTCATTCATCCAAAGAAACTGAACTAATGGTTCTTGGTGTTCCCATTCAAGCACCATGAACACCCACCCCATTGCAAGCTAGGTGGATGGGTCCATCCGTGGCAGTGTGGGGGTGAAGGTTTGGAGCACCATGTGAGGAGGAGCTCAGACCCCTCGATCAGGGCTGTGGGTGGAATGATACTGGGGTAAGGTGGTGCAGCAGAGGTCACGCTCAGGCAGACTGCTGGCAGCATTGTGAGCTCATTCCCACCGGTTTGTAATGCAGTGGGTGGCCGCAGTGTTTACCCTGGGCTCATGCTGAGACATGCTTGATAAAGAAAAACTGCAGAAAGCAGATGCTGCTCTTTCTGCTCTCTCCAGCATTGAGGGAAGAAAAAATTAGCTCCTGCAGGGGAAGGGTTAAGTAAAACAGTGAAGGCAAAGTCTGCAGTGGGGTCTTTGACATCCCAGTTTGCCCACCATGACTGTCTGCTCCAGCTGCTCCCCAGTGGCAAGTGGCTCCCAGCATTCAGAGCAGTGTCTGGCATGGAAATTGTATGTATCAGTTTTAAAGGATTTCTCGTCTGCTCCACAGCCCGTCTGTCCCGTCCGTGTTTACAGGGGGATTATCCACCCAGATTCTGCAGACATCTGCTGCAGCTTCTTCAGCACCACTGGCTGCACAGAGGGTTTTGGTCTTTGCAGCAAAAAGGTCAATGAATTTCCTACCTTCAGCCCATCCAAGTCCTTCCCACATAGAAACGAGGCACTTAGGGTAGGAAGGTGCTGGTCCTGCTTGGAGACAGGGAATGAGGCACAGACGTTACTCAAATCCCCATCCACCCCATTTCCTTCTGGCCATGCTGCTTTGAAGCAACATAAAGCAATTCCTTTCTTCTGAATGAAAAACAAAGCATCTGGGAGTTACACTGAGACAACTGCATCACAAGAACTGCTCTGCGATAACTGCTGCAATATCCTTCCAGTTTATACAAAGCATCCTTCTCCAGCCTGCTTCCAGTACTCACACAGAGCCCCCCGAGATGGCTCCAGACCTGGTGTGCAGGCTGGCGATGCAAAGCTCTCCACTCCTAGCTCCTGCCAAAAGATTTTGAGTAAATTTCAAGAGGATGGAGCATGTTTATCCTGGGCCAGCACCACTAGACGTGTGGCCGTGGTGCATGTGAGCTGCTGCCAGGAGGTCTGAAGCATTACTGTACCATGGAATCCTCGCTACTATGGTACGAGGAGTAAAGCCAAAGTTGTGCAGATATGACTGTGCCAGCAGCACCTTCTCATGCTAGGCAAAGTTTTGCACCAGCACAGCACCCCAGCTTGCTGCTGGGCCCCCAGTGACACGCAGCTCCATCAAAGGGCAAAGCCAGGAAAGACAATGGAAATCTGCATCACAGACATTCCCATGGTTGGAAGTGATAGGATTATTTATTTTAGGTGCTTCAGGAGGCTGAAAGGTGTTGGCTCCTATCTCTACCTGTCCTGGGGCTTTTACTGAACTGCAATTATCTCTCTCTCGACATCCCTGATGTCCTCAGTAACTGCATGGCTACTGCCTCTTGAGTAGGCTGAAGCCTCTGGCTCTTTGAGTGTGTCTCTGCTGCGTTTGCTAATCAGGGGTCCGTCTCCACCTCTAATCAAAATAATCAAAATCTACTCCCTGCAGCCAGAGCATGGAAAGTTGTTTGTCTCTCCCAGGCACCTGCCCTGCACTGAGGAGCAGGCAGAGCCATTTCACAACTTACAGCCCCAAAGCCAGGCTAGTGGGGATGTTCTTATTTCCAGGCCCCGATGTGTCTAGAAGGGGTGACTCTAGCTGAGCTGCAGAGCCATTCTGCTGCCAAATGCATGAGGACACCTTGAGGCATTGAGGGAATTGACACTGAGGGCCCATTTATGTTAACAGGGGGTTGGAACTGGGGTAGTAGAGCTATGTGGCCTCCCTCTGTGTCAGGGCTGGGTGCTCAGTACAGCTGGGAGCATGTGGTTGTCTCAAAATACTTTGGTCCTCGCTCACACCCTACGTGCAGCAGTGATCTGGGTGGCACCGGGTGTTGGTGTTTATCTTCTTTAGTCCTTAAAAAATCCCAAGCTATCCTCCCAAGCACTCAGATTCCATGATCCTCAATGTAAAATAATTACACAGGCTAATTAAGCATTATGCTAGCAAAATGTCTTTGTAATGAATTTCTGGCTTATTGCTACTCAATATCATTGGTTGTACCCTTGGGCCTTCCCTGCTGTTAGGGAGAAGAGTAAATAGAAAGCATCAAACTGAGCCTCTGCCATTGGAATTCAGTGCATCTGCTCAGTGCTGTCACTTAAGTCTGATCCACTCAGAGCTTCTGTGGAGCGGATATATTTCTTGAATATAAATGTAGTGGGTTGGGGCATTCTCATGATACAACCCGTGGGGTAGCCGGAGTGACTGACTACCAAGGGTAGAAGCCAAGTGGTGGATTCCCTGGTGCTGGCTGAGCTGTGCTGGTGGTTGTGCAGAGAAGCTGAATCCCTTGCTGGCAGAGCTTTCCCAGCAAAGGCGTCTGGTTTGGCTACAGCTGGCAATGATTTTACTGCCTCCAGTACTAAGTACAGTTTAGCTACAGTAGCTGCTGCTCATGCTGAGAAGTGCCAGGGCCCTGTTTCCTACCAGAAAACTTTATCACCTTCTTCCTTCCGCCACTACAATGAAAGTTCTCAATATAATCCAGGTTCTACTGACATCCCAATTTCCTACATGATGGAGAAGAATGGCTTCAAGGATGAAAGTGCACAGCTGCACCACAATCGCTTTTCATATAGGGATCACACACCTGGCTTCTCAAACCTGCCCCAGTGCTAAGTGCCTGCCAGGACTCACTGCTGCCTCTTTAGCTGCTGCTCAGCTCCTTTACTCACACTTCTGCCTCGTGAGACAGCTGCCAGTGAGGCTGAAGGGAAAAGAGGCACCGATGCTGTTAATTTGACCTTTGATGAATATAAATTCCAGTCTCTGCCCAAGGAAGTTAGTGAGTGAATGAAGCAGCGTGAGGAGGCGGTGCTGGAGCAGAGTCAGCGGTCTGGGGAGCGGAGGTGGGATAGATGCAAATTCTCTTGGTCAAATTGTCACCCACTGAGAAGTGTGTTTGCACACCTGTCTAATGCAAACACTCACTGCTCGCTGCCTTCCTCAGACACAGGATTTTGCTCTGTCTGGACTAATCAGAGCTGAGTTATTCAAATGTAAAGTTACATCCCTTCCCCTCCTTGTAAAGCAAAGACACCTCTATCGGGTTCCGTCTGGCTTTGGAGTCTCTTTCCTTTCTGATCCATGAGGTCACAGTGACAGGAAACATTTCCCTTGTGAGAAGGAATCCGCTTCGCTTTCCCCTCTCTCCCAAGCACACACACAGGGCTGAGGATAACAGTTTGTTGTAACAATAGTTCAGCAGCTTAAGGAGTGAATCATGTAGCCAGGACTAGCTGGGGCTATTAGCAGTCAGGTGCCAACACCTTGGGATGCTCCAAGCTTGAGTGCTATGAGCAGCAGAAGAACACTGGGAGCACCCTGAGCTTGCTCCACTCTTCGGCTTTCTGCTGAGCTGCAATGGAAACGCCTCATCTATTAATTAAGATGAGGTTTCCCCATCTGCTCAGATTTCCCCTTCCTTCCCCAGGGAACAGTCACAAGAGGAAACATTCAGCAGGTGCAGGGGGATGCTCTGCCCACGGGTGCATTGACCTTATCCCTCCCTGATGAGCTTCAGGGCAGGGAGAGGTGAGAAGCAGCTGCACACAGACTCCAGGGAGCTGAAATCATCAGGCGGACAAATTCACGATCTGAGGCAATCTGTACACTCAAGCCTTCAGTACGAGTACCTGTCCATGCAGGACGAGGGATGCTGAGCCTTGCTGCAATCCTTTTCAAGTCTAATCTGGGAATTCCTTGGCATGTAGATGGTTGGGGCTGCAACTGATCCAAATTCCCTAATGCACCACCTCAACCTCAAGTCCAGACTGATAGGATCCCTCGCTGCTGCAGAGGAAAACAGCCTTCCTGGAGCAGCCACTGCTGCATGGGTGCCCATGTGTCCCAGTCACAGTGGGTCAGGGGCTCACCACAGCTGTTTTTGTTTGACACCTAAAATACCAAGTTGGACCATCATGCCTGTGCAGGGACCTCCAGTGCCCAGGACAGAGTGTCTAGAGGAAGGCCGTAAAACGTGGGCTGATAATGGGGCAGGACAAGGGAGCTCCGTGAGGCTCAGCTGCTCCACGTCCCAGGATGAGGGTTTTCTGGTAATGCCTACGTGCTGTGCTCACCCCGGGTCTATCTCCACCGTACTGCTATGACCCGAGACCTTCCCAGCTCAGCACAAGCACCTTGAAGAGTGCTGGCACCCTGCTGGGATCACTCTCTTGACACCCATCCACATTAAAAAGTCAGTTTCAATAATGAAGGGACTGGTGAGCTGAAGGATATGGAGAGCCCATGCTGAGCTTTTGTTCTGAAGAACACACATCCAGCTGAGCTGGGTGCCAGAGGACCACTGGGCTCATGTTCTCAGCATGTGTTGTCTCCCAAGGGCTGTGCAGACGTTAACAAATTAGGTTTCACAGCCTTGTTGCAATTCACATTAGCATCATCCTTTCCATGTTAAACAGCCTCAACACAAAGTTTGCTGTTTTGTAAATATTCCTCCCTAGAAATCACTGCCTTAGTCAGACAGGGCTTAAACGCACCCCGAGGATGAGGGCTGGTGCTGAGCTCCACTTATCAGCAGACGTAAGACAATTAGTTCCGTCTCTGCATCTCGTTCTACACTGCCTCCTCGATCTGGAAGTGTCTCCCACATGTGCCAGCCCCATCCCAAATCGATGAGTTACTCAGGGCTGACAGGTTGGACACGTGGAAGGCGCTGGGATTGTGCAGATTTCTATGCTCCCCTATCCCAGGCTGATGGGCACCGAGGGGCACTAAATCCCGCTTGCATTCAGGCTGATAGATCCCCACCGAGCAAAGCTCAGTCCTTGCAGAAAGCAGCACCCACTGGTTGAGGGTGGTGGCAATTGGAGGGGGTACCTGCCAGCAAAACTATAGCAGAAATTGTTCCCCATCTCTGCTCTGTCCTTAGAGCTCAGGAGGTTCCAGCAGTGGGTGGCAAAAGCCATGAGCTGGGCACAAGGAGTTCCTGCCTGGTGCCCCAGGTTGTGCCACCAGCTGGTCCATACATGGCCCTGCAGTGCTTGGCCAGCGCTTCTGTGGGTCAGAGCCCCCAGAGCTGGATACTCGTTACACCAGAGGAGGTGAGCAAGAAGGAAAAACTGCCGTTTATCACAGCCCAGTGTGGACAAGGACAACCGTTCTGATGAGCAGAGTGATGAAAGAAAGCTTCACAGATCAAAGCACACGAGGTGACCAGCTTTCTGGTCTGCACTGAGCCCAGGCCACAGACACAAAGGTCCTCTGGCAGCCTTGCTCTCCCTTGGCTTACCGCCTCTATTTATTGGGCTGGAGACGCTCTGGGAATGCTCCTTGCAGGGGCTGTGGTGGCCTGGGTTCACCCAGGCAGTCAATGAGCTGCTGCCAAGCAGTAATTTTTGAAGGAGTTTTTAGTGCTGCTGTTAACAGACGTGGGGTGGCAGGCAGCCATCGATCAGTGTGGGGCTGCTGCTACCATCCACAACTCTGATGGAGGCAGCTGCTCTGAGCAGGTACCAGGGCAAACCTTGCAACTGCTCACTGCGTGCTCTGGTCATCGATTGAGGGGAAACAAACTCCATAGCATCCCTGAGCTGGGGAGGACTTTCCTCCTTGTCACTGTGANCCCCCGTCACTGAACCAGACCTGTCACTGCTGAGGTGACATCCAAGTCACACCCTGAACACAGGCTAAAAGCCAGTATTGCCCCAAATACATCCTGCCCTGAATGGATGCCAACCCAGGGCACTGAGTAAGAATGAGCTGCCCGTGAAGCTGATGGTCCTACTCAGCTTGGCAAAGCCAACCTGGCCACAACCATGTCCCCAGAAGCTCCTGCAGCTGGTAGCCTTCCAGAGTGCTTAGTGGCACACAACTGTGGGAGGGATGGGGGTGTTGGAGCGTAGCTGAGAACCTGATGGCCACACTCTGTAGAAAGTTACAAACTTCAGTGGTCCCCTTGGGCAGGGGAGTGGATATAATGGACAAAGGTCCTGGTGTTCCTGGGAATGGTTGGAAAACAGGCAGTATGGAAGCAGAGCCTGGGCAGGTGTCTCTTTGCCCACTTCTCCCTTGAGCCTGGCCCAAGAGACACTTATTTTCTCTAATTCAGCTCTCCTGAGCTCCCCATCTTCTACCTGCCTCAGCTGCCACCCTGTAAAGAGGCTGCAGCAGCCAGCATGGGGCCACAACACAGCCTCAGCATATCCCATCCCCTCCTAAACAGGAGCCAGGCAGCTGCAGATCAGCACAGAGATGGCTCCCTGCACCCTCTTCCAGTCACCCCTGCCGCAGTGTCTGCTGGGGATGGCTGGGCTGGGGACACAGGACACTCACCCGTGTGGTTCGTGGCAGGCAGAAGGCTCTCACAGTACTGCTCTTGGATGGAGGCTGCAACTGGGCTGTTCCAGAGGAGGAATGCCTACACAAGAGAGAGCAGAGCAGGGGCAGGGTTATATGTGCCATGTGCTACTTCCCCAGCCCAAACTCCCTTGGATGTATCAGTGAGCGGATCATGTCTTGGTAGATGCCACCCCCTAAAGCTGCCTGATGGCCACATATCCATTTGCAGGATGTGATTCCCAGCCCAGAAGAGCAACATCACAGCAGCCCTGCATGGCTGCAGAGCTTCTGCTATTTAGCAATTTAATCAACACTTTAGCATCTTCGCGACCCCAGAGCAGACAGGGAAAACATGGTCTAAGTCTGACACCACGTGCAGGTTTTCAATATCTTATTAAAATCACGGCCATGTAAGCTGTCAGTGGGAAGGTGTTAATACACACCTGTAAGGAGATCTGTTCCATAGCCAGCTGGGACTGGCTGAACCTTTATTTCAGGGGAAGGGCTGGTTCTGCAAACACTGACATTCCCATTGCACTGAGAAACACTGACTGATTGGGATTTATCCCATTCCTTCTCCAGAGCAGATCTTGGGTGGCTCTGCTGCAAGTGGAAACCATCATCTCCTGGTGTGTGGGGAGCTATTTTGTCCAAAATACTGAATTATAGTGTCTCTGCAGGAATTTCAGGAAACTCAAACTGCAAAAGGCAGCTGCAAGTGGAAGAGGGCAGAGGGAGAGGCTGTTAGACCCAGGCTCACCAGGGATGCAGATGGGTGAAGCAGGGGACCTGCTGATTTGCAGAACACTTTGATTTCTACCAAATCAGCTGCTTGCTTTCTCCCCCAGCTTAGAGATGGGCAGCAGGGCTGGTCCCCTCTGCTCAGGTGACTGATGCTGGTGATGGAAGAGGCTTAACTCTGTTCTCCCCCCAAGCCTGCCCCGCCAGGACCTTGTTGGAAAGCTCAATGCTGGATGAATAGCAGAGCCATGCCCCAAAACACAGCACATCCCTGGGAAGCTCAGACCTGAGCTTGGAGGCAGGAAAGGCTGCAGCATCCTCCACCTCCAGGTGAGCTCCCAGCTACCAGGGCAGTGGGTGCAGACACCACCCTGTGCTGAACCAACACCATGAAAAAACACTTCCTCCTTACCTCAGCCAGGCTGGTCTTTGGGGTCTGATCTCCCTTTCTGAGTGCCATTTACCTTCAGAATTGCTCTGGGGAAGGAGAAGCCAGTCCTACTCTTGCTCTTTAGCTGTGCAAACACTGTCTGCTCTTACTGACGCATCCAGCAATCTCCTGCTCCTCACCGCAGCATTAGCAGGATTTATTTAGACACAGAGACAAGCTCAGCACCCCACTTGCTCTTTTCCAAACAACTATTTACTGCTTTAGGAAGCTGGTTTTGATGGCAAAAAGATGTTGGGCAGACATCTAAATGTAGCTGAGAATAGTCTCGCTGTTCTGACTCCTCCAGACAGCTCAGGGCACTCAGCAGTGAAACCCCACCCAAGCACGGGTCCTGCATTGGGCTCCTCTTGTGCTGGTCCTGCAGGTGCTGGGCTCCTCCTGGGGCTGTTTGCCAAAAGCTGAGACTGCCCAAATTCCAGACATGGGCCAAGCGAGACTCTGCAGGGTCGGCTGTCCTCTGTTTTGATACCCACCAGACAGGCCACGGCTACCCTTTGCTTGGGTAGCTGGGACAAAAAGGATCCTCCCCAAAGGGGCTACGGAGGTTTGCCTACCTGACTAGGCTCTCAAGTGCTAATGGGTTGTATTACTCCTAATCATAGCCTGCTCCAGCGTGGCAGAGCCCATTCTCCTTCCAGACACAGGGAGAGATCTTGGCACTGAGCAGCAACGAGGACCAAGCTGCAGCCAGAGGGGGGTATGAGTGGATGGATGGGGTCTCTGGCTCTTTGCAGGATTCGTAATCGAGCTGAAACAGCAACAGAAGGAAGGGAGAAAGAAAAGAAGGCTTCCCAAAACAGAGGAAGCCCTAACTGGTTTCTTACGCAGCTCTGTGCCTGGTCTCACTGCAGTGTGGACAACACTCCTGACAGAGGTAAAGGGTTTCCTCACTTCCACCAGTCCCAACTGAAGTCTGCGTGTGTATTTGCACAAGCCAAAAGACCTCGTACCCTGATGGTCAGGCTTTTATCTGTTTTGCCTTTTTTCAGTTACTTTAATCCTTCCCCAGGCTTTGGAGAGAGAGATCACAGCTCTGTCCTTGAAGAGCTTTGCCTGTCAGTGCATTGCTGTCGTAAGATGCCACATGGTGCCCAGCAGGTCCCACCCTGGCCAGGCTGGAGCCAGGCATGGCTCAACAGCTCTGAAACTGTGGTGGGTCGTGCTTGGGCCAGAGATGGGCTGTGTCCCTCTGACTTCCTGGCCCTGCTCTGCCATCAGTCACGGCCAATCATGCTCTGCAGAGAAGAGCTCCGCCACAGCATCTCTCAGACTGCCAAAACCCTGGTGAGCTTCAGTTGAGTGGGAGAGAAAAACAACCTGCTTTTCTAGAAGCAGCCAGTCTGCACAAAAGTCCTGGCCAGCCTGGGAAGTTGCTCCCATAAGGATAATGGTTCTGCTGGGAGATGCACAGGCCCCAAGTAGCCCCACACTGGCAGCAACTTCTCCATGAAGAGATCAGGAACCACCAGTGGCTTCACTGCTGTTGCCTCAGCTCCCTCTGGCTCTGCTAAGGGATGCTTTGTGGCAGAGGGATGGTGCTGGGTAACCTGGGACCTCCAGGAACAGTGAGCTCCTCCCTTTTGCCCCCATGTTCCCTGCAGAGGGATCAGCTGGCCCCGCCAATCCTGGCAGCACGGCTCAGACACCAAATAAGAGTGATGCTACTTCAGGGTTTCGTGCATCCCACACGCAACAAACACCAGCTGCCGCTGCTGTCCTGCCACCCACCGAGTGCAGGCTGTCCCAGAAGGGACACTGAGGCACAGATACCACTTGCTCAAGGTTGCACAAGCGGTGCTGCGCTGTATGGGGTGTGTTGCTTCTGTCTGCACTCAATGGCCTTGTCTTGGTGCAATTACCACTGGAGTTTTTAGAGCTGTTCCCTGGGCCTGGGAGGGGCAGCGAGGGGCAGGTCCCCAAGGCCAGAGGCAGGACAGGGAGCTGAGGCAGCCTGAGCCCTTCAGCCTGAGGAGCTGGGGGTCTCACTGTGGCTGTGAGCAGTAGAACCACACACAGTGTCAGTCCCCGTGACCCACCACTGACCTAGCAGCAACATGCAATTAATACCAATTAGGAATTAATGTCCCCTTGCAGCGATTTTCCTCCTCAAGGCAATCCACAGATATTAATTAATACACTCACGCCAACCCCCGCCTGCTACTTCCCAGCGACAGGCTTGTCCTCCCTTGATAGCTTATTGCTTCAAACAAGATCGGACGTGCATGGCAGGATGGGCTGACAGCTCTGAGCAGAGAGACAGAAGGCTTGTGGCCTAATTAGCAACCCAAGATGGGGCTTGGGGTTTCCACGCTGTAATTGGAGTGGAGCGATTAGCAAGATGAAGCAGCACCAGCCACTCGCTTTGCACAGAGCAGGAGAGGTCAGCAGGACCGGCGGGTGGTGATGGCTACCCTGGGAGTGGGATGAACACCCAACCACCTTGGAGTGGTCCCTGCTGTGGGGACCTTCCTTCTTCACCCATCATTTCTGCTTCCCAGACTGGGCTTCCAGCTGGGTTGACACTTGGTGTAGAAGAAAGACGTGCTGGGACATGTGGGCTGAGCACAGGCTGCCCTGGACCTTCACTGAGGTACCTCAGCGAGGATCGAGCCTGCTCTTGGCCCCAACCCTGCAATAAAAAAAGTGCCAGACTTTGACTGCTGAATACAATGATGTTAAAAGAGCTGGCTGCCAGCCTCAGGTGGCAAAGCAACATCAGCGGCACAGGAAGGGAGGTCACAGAGGAGCACGTCCTGTCAACACCACAGACAGTGGGGTAGAGATTGGAGCCTGACTGACTGGGGTAGCCTTGGAGAGCCTGACTGGAATTGCTGCCCCTTCAGATGGCCTTGGCGATGGCCAGGCTGCCTCCAGCCTCTGCTGCCCAGCCCTCCCTGGACCCTGTCTTCATTCCACTGTGCAGAATCCTTTAGCCCTTGTCTCCTCTGACTTCCAGACACCACCTTCTGCAACTGGGGACCCTGTGATGACCTCCACTATGAGGGCTTTCACTTGGACGTGTCCCATCCCCAGTCCAACCCATGGATGAAAGGGCTAAGGTTCATCTGGCCCATGAAGGACTCCTTGTCTTCATCCTGACAGTGACCTGCATTGCCAGGTTTCTCCAGGACCCCACTTGACTAGCGAACACCCCATTGCTCCTTCACCTTCTTTCTTCCAAAGCTTCACCAGCAGCCCAGCTAGCGTCAGGGCATCCAGGCAAAAGTGCAGGCAGCAGAACAAGCAAGGTCCAAGTAAGACCCAGGGCAGGTTTCTGTGGCTGATGTTACTTGGGGGAAGAGCAGGCAGTGAGAACATCTCCAACTGGCATTAAGGTCTGTGAATTAATAGATTTAGCCATATTAGAGGGCCAGTCCCCACTGGGAGGTGTGAGTGTTCCTCCTGCTTGGAGCCTGTCTCTGAGTGCGCTGGATGAAGATCCTAACAGAAGAGCATCAATCAGCGCTGCATGAATGCCCTGGAAAACCCGATTTGTTTTTCCTGAAGTAAGGTCTGGTCTCTCGTGCTTGCCATCAATAATTCTGACTTCCTTTATCTATCAAAAGCAGCTCGGAGTTTTGGGGGCAGGTGATAACAAGGATAAAGGCATTTGGATATTGGAAGCTAAAGGCACGGACAAGCTGGGGAAGGGGACACTGTGTGAACCACAGCGGCTCCTGAGGCATCCAGACTTGCCAGACCAAAGAATGCTGAAGAAGAGTAGGAGTGATGGCCACAAGCACAGGGGAGGGCTCGTTTTCTGAGGTGGTTGTATTAAAATCTCCTGCAGGTTGGACATGTGGGGCCAACATGCTTTCACAGGTATTTCCACTTGAGGGTTGGAGATTTGTTTTCCCCAGCTGCCTCCCAAGCCCCCTCCTTGACCTTCTGAGGGTCATTCCCTGGGCTGAACATCCACCATCTACTTCACCTGCAATGTTCCTCCCTTTATCTGCATTCGTGGCCAGGGAAAGCTCAGCCACACCACAGCTGCATCTGCCCTGGCCATTCCAGGGTGATTAGACCAGGATTTCAGGATGGGAGTTGGACTATGATCTGCAAAAGCTCAAGACAAAAGCAACTGCTTCTCAGTGGGTGACCCACTGATAAAGCGGGACCCTCCTTGTGAGAGTCCTTGTCATTAGCTCAAAATACAGTTGGGGGAAAAAAGGAAAAACAACAGATGGGCTCCTGGGGCTGTTCTACCATCCCTGGAAAGAGCCTCGCGCTCATGAGTGACAGCTCTCAAGCCTTGGACACATTTCCTGGGCTCAATTTCTTGAGGGAACCCTGCACTAATGATTTGTGTTTCCCTTTGGGTTCAGCTGCTGTCCTCCAAGACAAAACCACAGCAGCTGCCTCTCTAAAGGCTGCAGACTCAGACCTCAGCTGGAGCTTGTGGCTCGTAACAAACTTCTGGGCCAGCCCGGTGCAGGATCGCTTGTGAGCAGAGCTGTATCTGGAGACAGGGCTGAGCAGGCTCTGCTGCCCTTCTCATCATATTCCTATAGAGTCATCCTGTGGTGAGAGAGCAGCTATTCTGGGAACAGGCTGTGCCACTGCCATTCACTTCTTTGCCGGAGAAGTGAAACCAGGGGTATGATTTCATCCACACTGCATCCACTCCTGCTTTTAAGGAAAGTGAGGACTGGAAGAGATCCCCAGGGTCAGTGGGTCCTGCTGCTGCAGTTCTGCATCTCACACAATGATTGGAGCAGTGAAGGGCTAGTGGGATGGTTTTGGACTCATTGCTGCTGGAGCTGGTCAGGGCAGAGGGGGACCACCCTCCACCCCCACCCCAGCAGCAGACCCTGATTTTTCATAAAATGTTTTTGCAAACAGCTTTATCAGCCCCAGAAATGTCACCAGTTCCTACAGAGCTGCTGCAGAACTGCTGCTTTCTAAGCACTTGTTCAGTTCAAGTGCCTCACAGGGAGCCAGATAGCGTTTTGCAGCAAGTTTGGCTGCCCATCTCCTGCTCTTTCCATCTGACCCTGCTTGGGTACCACTGCCCAGCCAAGTGGACAAACTGGTGCTAAACTGGAACTGCTGACCAGATGCACGAGGAACACCCAGTGGTGCCAGCCCAGGGATGCACAGGCTGCACAATTTGTGAAAGCAGTGGACATCCTTCCCTGCTGAGCTCTCCGTAGGAGCTGGACTGCTGCAGAGCTCTGCACTCTCTGCGCTGGAGGTCAGTGGTCGCGCTGTCCCCAGGAGACGGTTGGGATTGCGTTGAGAAAGGGTCTCAGTTTTGAATGCACATAAGGAAAAAGCAGATAGCTTGACTGCAAGGGGATGTTTTTGGAGCTGGCTGGGAGAGATTTCTCTTCGCTTAGGCTGGGTTTTGTGACCCCCACCCTGGTTCCAGCCCCAACACAGGGAAGCTTTTGCTCTCAATCTCCAAAAGCCCTCTGAGGATTTAGCACCCCACCTTCACAAGGACCATGCTCAGGGAACGCCTGGGGACAGCTGGGGTAATCCTGAAGAGGTTTAGCAGAAGATGGGAGCTTGCATCTCAGCATCTCTGGGCTTTTTTTCTGACCTCTCTTTGCTAGCACGGCAGCTATTGGGAGCTCTCATGCTCACTTAACT
>VZRI01013648.1:143522-161476 GCA_013397515.1 Upupa epops | reverse complement strand
TAGTGATGACCTGGCTGAGCAACAAAGGTGAAGGAAGGGGAGCAGCTCCCTGCTGAGGAGAGGCTGAGGGAGCTGGGGCTCTGGAGCTGGGAGAAGAGGGGGCTGAGGGGGGACCTCATTCCTGTCTCTAAATCTGGGAGGGGTGGGTGTCAGGAGGATGGAGCCAGGCGCTGCTCAAGGGCATCTGGGGACAGGACGAGGGGCACTGGGTGCCAGCTGGGACAGAGGAGGTTCCCTCTCAATCTCAGCAGGACCTTCTTCCCAGGGAGGGTCCCGGAGCCCTGGACCAGGCTGCCCAGGGGGGCTGTGGAGTCTCCTTCTCTGCAGACGTTCCAGCCCCGCCTGGCTGTGTTCCTGTGCCACTGGGTCTGGGGGATCCTGCTGTGGCAGGGGGACTGGACTGGATGATCTTTCCAGGTCCCTTCCCATCCCTATGGATTCTGTGATCCAAAATGACCAGGAAGTCCTTTGGTGGAGCCAGCGTGAAGGCAAACCCCTCGCAGGGCTCCGAGGAGCGTGTTCCTCGTCTGGCTGAGTCGCTTCTGCGGGAGCCAAACCACGGGAGTGCAGATGAGGGAATGGCACGGAGGTGCCAAGTACCAGGGTGCTGACTTTTCCACATAAAAGTCAGCAAACCCGAGCTCTGTGTGTTTTGTGGAACGCCATCCAGTTTCCAGGAGAAGGTCAGGGGATGAAACCAAAACCACCCCCAGGCAGTGACGACTGATGAGCAGTTGGCACTGAGCTGCTTTCTTACCTGACAGGCAGCAAACCCAGCCCATCTGCAGATCACCCCTTCTCCCCTGCCCTGGAGAGCTCAGACTCTGCAATCTCAGTGCTTAATTAAGTACTTCAGGGTAATTAAGCCTGTACATAGAGTCATGGAACCCTCATGGCTGGATCACCAAGGGGAGTGTGTGTGTGTGTGGAGTCTCCTTCTCTGCAGACATTCCAGCCCCACCTGGCTGTGTTCCTGTGCCACTTGGTCTGGGGGATCCTGCTGTGGCAGGGGGATTGGACTGGGTGACCTTTCCAGGTCCCTTCCCATCCCTAAGGATTCTGTGGTGAAGGCAAGCAAGGTCGGTACCTGTTCAGGAGCAGGCTGTGCAGCAGTGCAGTGTAAGGACGCAAGGAGTCACAGTCCCTGCGGTGGTGCTGGTGCTGTGGAGCAGTATCACACCACAGGCTGTAGGGCTGCACAGGACAGTTCTGGTGCTCAATCCACACTTGATCTCTGGATCAGTCTGCTTTCAATCCGAATCATAGAATGCTTGGGGTTGGGATGTCCCCTCCCAAGGTCATCCAGCACAACCTCCCCCTGCAGCAAGCAGAGACATCTCCCACTAGATCCGACTGCCCAGAGCTCCCTCCAACCTGACCTGGGATGTTCCCAGGGATGGGCCACCCCTTCCAGTGTGTCACCAGCCTCCATGTACATGAGACACCAACTCCTTGTTTCCTCCAGCTCACTGATGACAGTCAGGAAGCCCTTCCTCGTGGAAAGGGTGCTCAGAGCCTGGACTGGACTGCCCAGGGCAGTGGGGACATCCCTGTGTCTGGAGGTGTTGAAGGACAGCCTGGCTGTGGCCCTGAGTGCCCTGGGGTGGCCACTGGGGTGATGTTGGGTGCTGGGCTGGGCTGGATGGGCTCAGAGGGCTCTGCCAGCCTCAATGACTGTGTGACAAAGCCCCTCACAGTCTCCCAGGCATCCTGTAGTTCAGAGCTAGGGGCCGGTCCCCGGTCCGTGGTGCCATCATCAGGAGGGAGCAGAAGAGAGGAAAACAAAGCAAAACGCTGACAGGAAGAGGCCAGAATCCATCTGCTGCTCAGGAGGAGTCAGTGGAGCCCAGCTCTCCATTACAACGCTTTTCCAGTAGGACTGGGCAGGGGAAAAATAGGTGAAGTGACTCCCAGCAGGACAGTAAAGTTCTCTCTATTTCCTTCCCCCCTGCTTTCTGCTCAGAGCGGCTCCTTTCTGTAAAAGAGCAGAGCGGAGCCAGATGTCTCTGCCCTATCTGTTCAGCAGACATCCGACCTGTAACCATGCCTCCCGCTGCCAAAGCATGAAGAGGCCTCTGGCAGTCAAACGGCGCAGAGGCAGACCCCCTCCTCAGGGCTGAGGAAGCAGATCACAGGGGTTTGTGGAAACCTTTAGCACGGGGCTGTAAGAAGAAAAGGCAGGGATGAAATCCTGCCTCCTCTTCTGCTCAGTCATCCCTTCAGGAAGCCCTGAAGGTTGTGCTTGGAGCTCTCTTGGCACCTGCCTGTAGCGAGTAACCCATTTTCCTCCTGGGTGCTCCTGTCCTCTGAAGAACAAACCCCTCTGTGGAGGATGACTCTGGCTCAGATCCCCGAGCCTCTGTGCTGCTGCAAAACCACAGCGTTTGAAGCCCCCTTGTCCCAGCTCAGCTCTGGGGTGGATCCAGAGAGTGCATCTTCCTAGGGGTCATTCAAGCTCGGGCTGGAGGCAGCGCTGGGGATAAATGGAGTGGGATGGCAATTAATTAAACCACTAGGCAGAGTGCAACCCCCTTGGCTAGGGGAGCAGAAGACCTTGTGTTGTAGTAACAGCCTGAGTGTTAACGATGTCCAGGGATGGTCCTTCATCTGTGGGGACACCAACGCCAGCAGGAAGCACAGCGGCATCTCCAGCGCGTGGCTCCCTGGAGAGAAGGGGAGCTAGCAACGAAGAGTGTGAAGGAAGGAGAGCAGCTCCCTGCTGAGGAGAGGCTGAGGGAGCTGGGGCTCTGGAGCTGGGAGAAGAGGAGGCTGAGGGGGGACCTCATTCCTGGCTATAAGTATGGGAGGTGTCAGGAGCCAGGCTCTGCTCAAGGGCATCTGGTGGTCTCCTCACACGACTGGTCCTCTCAACCCCTCACGAGGTTGGGAGCTCTGCTCTGGCCGCACTCCAGCACTGGCACCGAGAGCCAGTGAAGATCAAGTTTAACATCAGGCATGAGAAAACAGCAGCTACAGCAGCTGCCTCAGGAAGCCAAGAGCTTGGAGCCTCTAGTTAAGCTAGAATGTTCTAGAGCAGCCAGCTCATTAGAGAGCCCATCCCCAGGCACTGGGGAGATAAGAGAGGATGAGCGATGTGTTCCTATCAAGCTCATCGCACTTCCCTCCGCAGCGCAGGAGTCGCTGGGGATGAGTGAGGTGGGAGATAACAAGTGATGTGGGAGCCAGCCTGAGCTGCGCCCGTGCCGGCAAGCAGGGAAGATGTAATCTGGGTGAAACCGGCGGTGCCAGCCCGCAGCGCTGGGTTGCAATCCTGAGCGAAGCCGTCGCTGTGTTGAGTGAGATCCTCAGGCCTGGAATGAGTTCCCCGAGTGCCGAAAGCTGAAGATAAGCAGCGAGAGAGGCATCAGCAGTGCTGAAGGACGGGGTGAAGAGTCCAACAGCTCGCTGAAAGCCGGAGGATTTGTTGAGATGATGGCCTGAACATCCAGGGGGGCGGCGGAGGGCAGCAGCAGCAGCAGCCCCAAGGGCACAAGGCCAGCACCACAACAGCCAGGGAGTTGGTTGATCTGGACAAAAGGACCAGAACATGAACCCCCCCCCTAAATGTCTCGGTGCTGGGAGAAGGCAGAGCTCATTCTGGGGTTGGAAACAAGGAGGGGGGGACCCAAACCACAGTAACCCTTTGGGTGCTGCTTTGGAAGAAGTAAATAGGGGAGGGGTGGGTGTCAGGGGGATGGAGCCAGGCTCTGCTCAAGGGCACCCTGCTGGCTCCTGTTCAGCCAGGTGTCACCCAGTGCCTCCAGCACCCCAAGACGATGCCAGGCAGACAAATACACAGCTGCCAGAAGAGGAACCCTTGCTTTGTTCACCAACCTCCCCTCCCTCAGCAGGAGAGGCCAGGGACCACCACAGCAGTTCTCCTCTCGGCTGTGGGATTAACCTGGGGCAGATTGCATCTCCCTGGGCTTTCTGCTTCTGCCTTCGATTAAAGGGTTGAAAGGGAAAGGGAATAAGAGAGCTGAAACACAGGAGACCTTAAACTGCCTGGAGAGCCTTGGCTTTTCTTCTGGCTCTGATTTTCCCATTTCCCCTGCTGTTCTGACCCGCAAAATGCCAGGGCCGGCTTGAGGAGAGGCAAACTCGTTCAGTTGTGACCCAGCAGCTATGACAACCTCTTTTATTGCTGCTGAGTGCTGCCTTCAAGAATGTCCAAACAGCTCGCAAATGCTTCTGCCTCTGCTCTTTCGGGGACCTGGAGGCTCCGCTCCATCGGAAGGAGCAGCCTGGTGCCTTGGGCATCGCCGTGGCTCCAGCGGTGAAGGGGTCCCTACTCTGTGAGAAGACTTCAGCTCTCCTGTGAGGTGTTTAAGACTCTTTCCAGAGCCCTGTGAGCTGTCCTGAGGCAGAGAAGCTAAACCCAGAGGGACTGTCGGTCTCGTTTCACACGTGAACCTGCCTTCCCATCCCAGCCGGCGCCGGACGCGTGGCTTGGACGCCGTTACCTGCTCGGGACCGATGGGAATGAGGAGGCACTCACTGAGAGAGGGAGAGGTGGTTTCATCCTCGTCTTGGCCAACGAGGTGATGACTTTGGCCAGCGGTTGCGGAGATGAAGGCGAGCGGGGTTTGAATGGCCTTGGCTTTGCTCTGCCGAGAGAGATTCCCGGAATGCATGGCTTTGCCAGGATCAACAGCCTTGTCCTCAAAAGCAGGTGTGTGTGACCGTGCCCGCAGTTCGGGCTGTGCACCGGTCCGCTCCTTCGCAGCACCAGCTCCGCAGCTCCTGGTGCTGCCACCGCACCCCAGGCTCCCGCTGGCCACGTCTGCACGGTCAGACTTCAGACTCTTTGGGGAGGGGGGGGTGTCTCTCCCTAGGGGGAACTGTGATGGGTGTCAGGGTTAGCAGCTCCACCTGGGCACCTCAGCAGGGGAGGGCTCCCTCCCCTCACACTGCAAATTGGTTTCCTTTCTGAGGAAAGCCCTAGTCGTGCTGGGAGCAGGGGGAAGGGCTTCCAGCGGGAAGAGGGGGGGTTGGACTGGAAGTCAGGAGGAAGGAGGGTGCTGAGACCCTGGACCAGGTTGCCCAGGGAGGTTGTGGCTGCCCCCCAGCTCCCTGGCAGTGTTCAAGGCCAGACTGGCTGGGGCCTTGAGCAGCCTGCTCTGGTGGGGGGTGTCCCTGCTCATGGCAGGGGGGTTGGAACTGGATGCTCTTTGAGGTCCCTTCCAACCTGAACCCCTCTGTGAATCCATGAAAAGGAGCGACAAGAAGGAGACAAAGAACAACCCCAGTTGGTTGTCACTGTTTGTGCCTCTGGAGTGAAGTCCATAGGGAAACACGGGGACTCCCCCACTGCCCTGGGCAGTCCAGTCCAGGCTCTGAGCACCCTTTCCCTGAGGAAGGGCTTCCTGACAGCCAACCTAACCCTCCCCTGGCAGCTCCAAGCCCTGCCCTCTCATCCTAGTGCTGGGTGCCTGGGAGAAGAGCCTGACCCCCACCTGACTGCACCCTCCCTTCAGGGAGAGGGAGAGGGTCCCCCTGAGTCTCCTCTCCTCCAGGCTGAACCCCCCCAGCTCCCTCAGCCTCTCCCCATCATTCAGCTGCTAAGACGAGACAAGCAGGACCTGAACACCTTAGCTGCTTGCACTTCTTGCCCTGGTGTGCTGTGGAAGGAGCCGCCCTTGGCCTCTGTTACCCCACGGCTGCAGCAGCCCTCTGCGGGTGTTGGCTGCACCCACACACTGCTGGAGCTCGGGGTGAGGACTGTGCAGCGTGTGCTGCAGGATGAGCACGGGCTGGCTCCCGCAGAACATGAGGAGGCAGCAGCTGGCACCAAGCGCTGACGAATCGTCTCTCTCTCCCTCCCTCTGACTCTTCACTGCAATTAAAACCCCAACCTCATCGGTGCTTTTGCCTCTTCAGGAGACAATGGCCTCTCGTTCCCCTTCCCTCCAGCGTGCTGGCATCACCGTGGTGTCACCCAGAGACACTGAGATGGGCTCAGCTGTTGAGGATCCGGGTGAGAAAGGAACTGGGGTGAAGAACTTGTTGAACTGGCTGTGTTCCTGGGTGATCCTGCCGTGGCAGGGGGACTGGACTGGATGACCTCTCAAGGTCCCTTCTGATCCCTAAGGATCCTCTGACTCTGTAACATACACAGAGCCTACCCCCTGCTGGCACTCCCACCGCTGCCCCACTGATGCTGTGGGCAGGCCCAGAGGGCAGGTGCCCCAAAGGCTGGATCCCATCACCTTGAGCAGAACACACCCGAGAGCAGAGCAAACAGCCAGCGGCTGTCAGAGCTGGGAGAAGCCAGTGAATCACCTCAGATAGAGCCTTGCAGTTCTCCCGAGGCCAAACAGTGCCGAGAGGTGCTGAGCCTGGCTCAGAGCCCAGCACCGTGACTTGCACAACCCGGGAGGTGTAATGGCTAGGACTGTGGCTACTCACACCCCGGAGTGCTCGGTGGGTGAGGGGTGTAGGAAAGAGCGAGCCGGTGGGCTGCTGAGGGGCAGGGTGTCCAGTGTTTGCAGGGCTGTAACAGAGTGTGGGTCGCTAGCAGGTGACGCCAGCATCTTCCAGCTGATGTGGAGCAGACAGGGGAGGATGAGGAAAGAACCCACACAGTGCTGGGAGAGAAATGACGGTGAAACCCCCATAGCACAGGCTCAGGAGTGGCTGACGTGGACCGGTGAGCTCTGGCTGTGCTCACTGACCTCCTGGTGGGTCCCGTAATCACCGTGCTCTCAGCTCTCCTGGCATGCCGTGCAGGGCTGGGTAGGGTGCCTGCATGGTCTGCCATCAAAAATAGCCCTCGGAGAGGGAAAACAGCCTTTGAGGAGCTGAGCTGAGAGAAAAATGCATGGGGTTTGCCACGCAGTGACCTAATTTCACCGTCTTCTTCATAAATCAAGGTCTACAGAGAGATTAGCAGCGTGACTCTGCTGATCGAGAGGGTCTGGCTTGTACCCAGTAACCACCCCATCTGCCAGTGCCTTCTTAATTAGAGGCTCTGCTTTCCTCGGAGCCTCAGGTCCCCAGAGCTGTAGCTGGGAGAGGTTCTGCCAGGGCTGGGGGCGAAGCAGGGGTCAGGAGCACTGGTGTGACTCGAGCTGCACCCGCAGAAGCCCCACGGACAGGCCCCCCCTTCGCTGCACAGTCCCTGCCAGTGCAGGCGGTGTTAGCTGCTGCGTCCTGGGGCTGCAGGACAGGAGCCTGGCTGTGCAAAGAGGAAGAGACACAACTGCAGAGGCCGGCTCTGCCGTCGGGCACGGGCTCTGAGACCTCCACGCTCCCTGAGGGTGCCCCAGCAGGAGTCACTCGGTCGGGCTCTTAGCAGGTAGGTAGCACGTTTATGCTGACTTGCATTTATGGCCGAAGCCCTGGCAGGGTGGCTGCTGCAGACCTTCTAGGGGCGAGCAAGGAGCTGAGAGGGTCAGGAGCACTGCTTGTGCCTCCCCTGCTCGCTCCTTACTCACTGAGGTCTGGAGACCCAGCGCCAAGAGTGTCTGTGGCGCTGGTGCCCCTCTGTGCCTCCGCGGGCTTCCCGAGGAGCAGCCACCGTGGGACTTCAGGCCCCTCAGAGCAATTTGGTGGGAGCTTCCAGGTGCTGCTGAGCCTCCTGGCTGAATGCTGCCACCAGTTCAAACGCAGAGCTGGGCTTCTTTCCTGTCTGCTTGGATCTTAAATCCTCTCTGGATCCTGCTGAAGCAGTCTCTGCCAGAGACAATTTATCTCTAGGTATTACTGAAACACTCCCAAGGAGCACACTGCTTTCTTATTCTTGGCCTGGAGCAGCTCACAAAAATGGGAGGAATTGGAAAGGAAATTCCCAGCAGTGGATGCCAGCAGCGCTCCTCCTGCCCTGGACGGGCTCCTCCTGCCCCAGGCGGGCTCCTCCTGCCCCAGGAATGCTCCTCTTGCCCCAAGCGGGCTCCTCCTGCCCCAAACTCTCATCCTCCCCAGGCTGAGGGCAAGGAAAGCCAAGCATGGCCTTGCTTCCCCCATATCCATCATCTGTCTTGCAGCAGCAGAACACGAGGTGATGCTCTTGGGGGAGGCAGGACCACCCCTCTGCCTGGGGACAGAGGTGGCACAGCACCCAGAGGAGGTGGGAGGCTGAAGGCATCCCAGTCTCCCAGACATCCCAGGTAAAACCGGATGGATTGTTGCTGGGGATTCCCTTGTTCCAGGTGTGGGCAGGGTGCCTCCGCAGCGTTTGGGGTGTCTGTCTCTGCGTGGAAGTGTTCCACCTGCTGCAGTTGTTAAGCACTTTCCCAGTTCCACCTTCCTGCCTCCTCCTCACTCCGTGTGAGACAGGAATGCAAGCATTTTCCAGAGCCACCCTCTCCCACTGGAGAGGTTTGACCGTCCAGCAGCTCCTTCCTCCGGGGCAGGACCCCAAGGACAGTCAGTGATGCCTCCACCACCCATCCCACCTCCACTCAAAATTCCTGGGCCCATGGGTGGGAGAAATTTGCTTCCTCAGCCCCTGGAGGTCTGGTCTCTTCCTCTTCCAGCCCTGTCAGGCACCTGGCTCGTGGCTGGGAGCTCGTGGCTGAGCAGAGTCCAGGGTAAAATACTTGTGCTACGTGGTGAATGGATAGAAGAGGAGGTGGGGAAGGGCTGACAGAACCTTCCTCCAGAGGAAGGGAAAGAAAGGGCAGAGTGGATGATTGTCGTAGAACAGCTCCCTCCTCCGAGCCAGCAATGGGCTCTGGTGGCCAAGAGGGCCAACAGCATCCTGGGGTGGATCAGAAGGGGGGTGGTTAGCAGATCCAGAGAGGGTCTTCTCCCCCTCTACTCTGCACTGGTGAGACTGCATCTGGAGTACTGTGTCCAGTTCTGGGCCCTTCAGTTCCAGAAGGACACAGAGCTGCTGGAAGGTGTCCAGCGTAGAGCAACGAAGAGGATGAAGGGAAGAGGGCAGCTCCCTGATGAGGAAAGGCTGAGGGAGCTGGGGCTCTGGAGCCGGAAGAAGANCCTGGACCAGGCTGCACAGGGGGGCTGTGGAGTCTCCTTCTCTGGAGACGTTCCAGCCCCGCCTGGCTGTGTTCCTGTGCCACTGGGTCTGGGGGATCCTGCTGTGGCAGGGGGTTGGACTGGATGGTCTTTCCAGGTCCCTTCCCATCCCTAAGGATTCTAGGATTCTCACACCGGGGCTGGCCGCAGCCCCAAGCCAGTTGTCCTGTCCATGCTGTTACCACCCCGTTGGGGCTGCAGCCTCCCCCAGAGGCAGCTTTCCTGACTAGAAAGTGATTCTGGGATTCTCTGGGCATCTGCGGAGGAAACCTGTGAAGGACTGCCTGGCCCAGGGGCTGCCGTCGGTTCCCCTTCCCGCATCCCAGGTAAGAGCAGCAGTAGATCCTGGGCCAAGCCTCACACGGGGTAAGAAAGTCTATCTGACATAATTTCTTTCCTAGAAACTTGCGGCGTCGAAAGGCTGGAGACTTCCTCCCTCTGCCAGAACCCACAGTCCCCACCGCAGGGCGAGAGGCTCTCCGAGAGGGAGGACCCTTTCCAGGAGCAGCAGGAATGAACACGGTGAGAGGGGGGAACATTCTGCTGCTGCCCGGGACAGGTCAGACGGACGATCTCCTCTCTAACCGAGGGGGCACCGGGGATGTGGCCGCACGGTTCCCCAGTCTCCAACCCCGATCCTCAGCCCCGGGTTCTGCTCTCCCCGATTATTTCCCAGAGTCGTGGGGTTTCTTCCTTCCTTCACTGTGGTTTCTTTGACTCCGAGCTCCCTGCAACCGAGAGCCTCAGGAGAGGTCAAATCGTAGCCACCTGGATCTGCAGGAAGTCCTGCTGCCCTCGTCTGTGCTCTGGGGTTGACCCAACCGCCCGGGAGCGCGAGGGGCCCTCCTCACGCCCGGTGCTCCCCATCTGCAGTCGCCCTTCAGGCTGGAGAAAGGACTCTGCTGCTGCAGACACCCCCAGCAGCTTCAGCTCAGGTCTCCAGCTCTTTGTCCGGAGCTGCCTGCCTTCGCTCTGGGGAAGCTGGTGATGCTGTGGGTGAAGCAGCAAAGGGAGGGCTGGACGGAGCTGCAGTGCCCCCTCCCCACGCGGGACCGGCTGCTGTGCTGGAGCAGGAGGGCTCTTTCAAAGGCGGAGCAGGGGAAAGGTTTTCCATCCTATTTTCCACCTGGTGGTGGATGTGCTGCTGTGGAGAGAGCCGCGAGCATCCTTTGGGACAGGTGCCCTCCAGAGGGCCAGGACGGTTCCCTGGGACTGGGGCAGCAGCCAGGGTGGGCACATCCAAAGCTGCTGCTGGAAGCAGCCTCAGCTGAGACTCACAGGATCCTAGGAGGGTTGGGGATGGAAGGACCCTCAGATCATCCAGTTCCAGCCCCATCCAGATCTCAGACTGGGGAGACATCTCAGGATCTCTTTGAGTTTAAACCCTTAGGTGAAAGGAGGGCACCCCCAGCAGGCACTCAGGGCAGAGCTTGCAGTGCAGAGTGAAAGGGGCTTCTTTCAGACCCTGGTTGGGTGAAATTTCCAGGACAGGTCTTTCCAGGTCCTTTCCCATCCCTAATGATTCCAGGATTCGATGATTCCTTTGCCTCAGGGCAGAGCCCCGGAGTCTCTGAGGCAGCAGCTTCCCAACTCGGCCGTTTTGCTGCCCTTTAACTGTTGTTCAGGAACTCGGAGGGGCTTTCTGTAGCAGCAGCACTGCAGCCTCTCTCCTTCCTGACGAGTCCAACATTTTATTGCCTTCTGGTTGCCATCGCATTCTGAGCTGATGATTTCAGAGACCCGCAGCAGTGGCTCCGGGATCTCTTGCCGAGGTCGTAACTCTCAGTTCCAAGGTGACAGAGCTCACATTTTCCTACGAGCGGTGCCCTGAGTTGATCTGGATTAAAGTTCAGCTGCCACCTCGGAGCCAGGGGGTGGGAGAAGCCCTCGTGGCCTGCTCACAGCTCGATGGTCTGAGAGCACTCGGTACCCAGAAGGCAGGGACTCCGCGGGCTGCGCTGGCTCAGCTGCTGTTTGAACCCAGCTGAAGGTGATGTCTGTGAACTCCTGGTGAGAAGGGAACTCCTACAACCCCCCCTCCCCAAGATTTGAAGGGTGGTTCCCCCTTCTCTAACCCAGAGCAGCGCTGTGGATTCCAGTCACAAGTAGGACTCAGCACAGCCAGCTGCATCCTGCAGGGAGAAGGGTGATGGAGATGGTGTCCAGCTGCTTCTCAGCCCCAGAGAAAAAGGGAAGCAGCTTCTCTTGTGCTGGGGTTGCTGCTGGTTAAGAGGGAACCTGTAGTGCAAGGGGAGTGACAGGAGGAGGAGGCAGTGTGTGGAGCTGAGCTGTTGCTGTGTCTGCGGATAAGAAAGGGATGGAAATGGAAACCTTGCTGTCCTTCCAGGTGACTCCCAAAAAGAACAGCGAGTGCTGCTCAGGGAAAGGAGGGTCCGCAAGAGCCCCGCAGCAGCACTGAGCAGACACTGAGGGGTTCCTGGGGTCGTGGCTCCATCTGCTGGAACTCTCTGCCCTGAGCTCTGCTGCTCTGTTCAAGGGAAAAGAGAGGGAGGTCATCAGGAAGGGGGAAAGGGATCGATTCACGATGAATCTCTGCTCCCGGCACCTTTCAGCCAGAGCTGCTGGAGGGCGTCCAGCGCAGAGCAACGAAGAGGATGAAGGAAGGAAGGAGAGCAGCTCCCTGATGAGGAGAGGCTGAGGGAGCTGGGGCTCTGGAGCTGGGAGAAGAGGAGGCTGAGGGGGGACCTCATTGCTGTCTCTCAATCTGTGAGGGGTGGGTGTCAGGAGGATGGAGCCAGGCTCTGCTCAAGGGCATCTGGGGACAGGACAAGGGGCACTGGGTGCCAGCTGGAACAGAGGAGGTTCCCTCTCAATCTCAGCAGGACCTTCTTCCCAGGGAGGGTCCCGGAGCCCTGGAAGGGGCTGCCCAGGGGGGCTGTGGAGTCTCCTTCTCTGCAGACGTTCCAGCCCCACCTGGCTGTGTTCCTGTGCCACTGGGTCTGGGGGATCCTGCTGTGGCAGGGGGGTTGGACTGGGTGATCTTTCCAGGTCCCTTCCCATCCCTAAGGATTCTGTGATTGTACTCTAAGAGATCTCTGAGAGACCCTGCAAATAGCTGATACTGCAGCAGTTCCTCCTCTTAAGAGCCTGTAGGCTCCCACACCCTGCAGCCCTAACCCCCTCCAAGCCCGTGAGTCAGACACCCAGAACTAATGTCGGATCTTTATTCTGAGGGCTCTCTGCTCTCTGAGGCTGCCGTGGCCAGAGGGCTGTTTTCCCCTGGGAGGCAGAGCTCCTCTCCCCAGCAGCAGGGTCCTTAGGAGAGAAGGCCAAGGAGTCTGCAATACCCGTAGTCTGAAAGGTCAGCTCTGCTGAGTGCAGAGGGAAAAAGCTGTCCCTGCTTCCGTCACTGGAATCCCTCTCTGGCAGCCGGCTCTGCACAGAGGTTGTCTTCACACAGCTAAACCAGAGCCTGGGCCTCTTGCTCATCTTGGGGTTTTTTTTGCTCTGAGGAGGCTCCAATTTTTCCTGAGAACCTTGGCTGCAGCCAAGGCTCAGGCTGTGCTCTGACAGTTTCAGCACTGGATCCCTCCTGCCCAGCAGGGACTGGACCTTGGGCTTGGACCAGGAGCGGCTGTCGCTGCTGGGGGGGAGGCCAGGCTGAGCCTTAGAACTCGGGTGGCACCTCTGTCCTCCTCCTTTCTGTCCCCCAGCTGATCCGAAGGCCATGCTAGTGGGAGCCAGGGAACGGAGAACAAAAGGAGAGCTACTCCTGCTTGCAGCTCCTAGAGCTGAGGCCAAGAAGGGAAGTGAAGCTGGGAAGCAGAGAACATTCCTTCTCCTCTGCTCCCGGATGCTGGGTGAAAGCATCTGGTGATGATTTACCTTGTCTCTTATTCCAGCAGCCCAAGGCTCTAAGGTGGCCCTACAGGTTCCCCAGGGCTTCAGATCTCAGGCCAAGGTACTCAGAGTTGGAAAAGCAGGTTTGCTAGGGAGTCGAGGGCTGCACTCAATGACAGCCTGCACGGAGGACAAGTGCAGCCCAGTGCTGAGCTCTTAATCACCTCTCCTAATCAGCAGCCCTCACACACCTTTTTCCTGTTTGCTGTAACTCAGTGGAACCACCTTGGGACCTTAGAGTGACCTTCCAGCCCCTGTCAGAGGGCTGGGGAAGGCTGTTCCCAAGGGCAGGGAGCGATAGGATGAGGGGTCCTGGTTTGGAGGCTGTGACCTGGCTGGGGTGTTCACCTGGATGCAGGGGTCTGGAAAGACTTCCTGGCCGTGCAGTGTGGAAACAGGATGANCTGGAGGCCCCATCCCTGGAGCCACTCAAACTCTGGCTGGCTGGAGCTCTGGGCAACCTGCGCTGGTGACCTGGTTAAGTGCAGGGGGGTTGGACTGGGGTTGGACTGGGGGGGTCCCTTCCAACCCCATAGTTCTGAGTCCCTCAGTGCTACTGGGTGCAATCATACCCCATCCCATGCCTTTGGTTTCTTGGTTGCCCACCCTGTCCAGGTCAGGCTGCAGCTCCCTGCTTTCTCTCCAAAACCAGGAAGAGTCAGGGAGCTGCTGCTTTAGGTCACAGGGTGGCACAGAGCTGTGACCTGGCTGGGGTGCTCACCTGGATGCAGGGGTCTGGAAAGACTTCCCAGCCCTGCAGTGTGGAAACAGGATGATACTGTGGCTGACCAAGCGATGCTAACGCTTCCTTCCTCGCTGGAAAACTACTGTGGCCCCGGTGTGGGAGGGAAGAGAGGCAGCGCCATGGTTAGTGGAACAAAACACCTTTTGCCTCATTAGTTTCTCTTGTAAAGTTTGCTGACCCTGGGCCAACCCCCGGGACTGGGTGATATTAACAGCTAATTATCCCTGGGCACTGCCAGAGGAACTGCCCAAGCGTGTAATCACATCACCGGGCAGCCCCAGTGCCTCCGCCAGGGCAACGGGGCTGGGGGAGCTCCCGGCCCTGCAGCCACAGCAGCCTTCTCTGCAAGGACCTCCGGGCTTCTGCTGAGCAGCTCTGCCCAGTGACACTGGCCACAGCCTGCTGGCATCTAGGCAACAACCACCCCAGGGACCAGGAGAGGGTGGGCACTGACCTGCTGGAGAGCAGCGCAGGAGAAAGGGACCTTGGGGTCCTGGTGGCCAAGAAGGCCAGTGGCAGCCTGGGGTGGATGAGAAGGGGGGTGGTTAGGAGATCCAAAGGAGTTCTCCTCCCCCTCTACTCGNCTTCTCTAGAGACCTTTCCAACCCTCCTGGGCTGTTCCTGTGCCACTGGATCCAGGGGCTCCTGTTGGGGCAGGGGGACTGGACTGGAAGGTCTCTTGAGGTCCCTTGCCATCCCTCACGCTCTGTGACTGTGATCAGGAGGAGGTGGTGGGAGGAGATCCAAACCCCCAGTAACTGTTTTCCGACGCCCAGCACTGCTGCAGCCACGAGTGGATCCACACAGCGCTGGCTCCTTGCACAGGAGCCTCCAGAGAGCCGAGCGCAGCCAGTCTGACACCGGAGGTGCTGGACTACTTTGCCCAGTCCTCAGAGGGAGCTGTGAGAGTCCCGCAGCAGGAAAGGTGTTAAAACCACACCTAGCGAAATCTGTTTGCTCATTGTGCTCCCCTGAAAGGCAGCCGGGCAGGCTGGTGCCAGATCTCGGCTCCGATTCCGAACGGCGAGGCGCTGTGTCCTGGCAGGCAGGGAGGGTTGTGCTGGTGCCAGGAATTCAGGGCTCAAAGGGGGTGCAGAGGAGGAAGCAACTGAACCCTGCAGCTTTCCTCCTCTGAGAGGCAGATGGACATCTCCAACAGGAACTCTGGGGAGCCTGTTTCCAACTGGGTAATTGAAATCAAAGGCCAGAGCACCCCGAAACCACCCGGCTTGATGAAGCAATGCCAGCCGGGCAGGCTGAACCTCCCTGTGCTCATCATCCCTCTGACTCTACCTCTTCACGTCACTCAGCAACACCACCGTGACAGAGACGGGAGAGGTCACACCGGGACCCCCTGCCCTGTGGGCAGCACAGCAGGCTGTGGGGCAGGGCACTGGCCTCTTGCTGGAGAGCCTGGGTTTGCTTTCTCAGCTCCAGCATGCAAGTCAGTGCCAGTTCCCTACTGGGAGGTGAGAACAGCACCTCTCCCCTCCCATTCTCTGTAGAGGTCCAAGCCTGTGTTCCTCACAGTCAGAGACTCGGGGGGAACTCTGCCTGCCATCTCGGAGAACCAGCTCCCAGAAATCACCTACCCGAGCCAGGGCACTGCCTCGTTCCTGCAGCACCCACACTGCTCAGCTCCACCTAGCACAACATCACCTGCTGGCTCTTGCCCCTGTTTTCTTTCTTCCTACAGACTGTACCTGCTTGTTCTGCTGCCTCCTCCCTTAGAGCTTCCCCAAAGCACAGGGAAGCTCCTTCCTGCCCCTCCTGGCACTGCTTTTTGCTGGGAAAGCCCTGCTTCATCACCGCAGCTCTTGCCTTTCTCTCCCCTCTGCCCTTCGTTTGTCTTTGATGCTGAAGGGGGAAACTTCAGCCTCTCCTCTCTGCACAGCTTCCAGGAGACACCAACCCCCCTCTGCCATCCGGACTGGCTCAAGTGCCCTCAGCTGCTCACAGAGCTCCCCTCCATCAGGATCTTTACGCCTCAGGTTTGAACGTGGAGGCTGCATCCAAGCTCCAACCAAACCGGGGTGGCTTCTCAACTGACACCAGGTACAGGCAGTCAGATCTCACAGACTGACCGAGGCTGGCAGAGCCCTCTGAGCTCCACCTGGCATCACCCCATCAGCCAGACCAGGGCACCCAGGGCCACAGCAGGCAGGGGGACCGGACTGGATGATCTTTCCAGGTCCCTTCCCCTCCCTAATAGTTCTGTGATTCCAACACGGATCCAACGCAGTGCTGCAGGCACTGAACACAGGGCAGCAGTGCCAGGGCCCCTGCTAAAACACACGTGCACACACGCACAGCACAGGGGCACCGTCTCGGTTTGCAGTACAACCAGACCCGACGAAGCTCAAGCCCCCTAACGCTGACGGACCACTGACTGACAGTCCCACACAGCTTCCACCCCCGGCAGAGCACAGGCAGCTTCGGGGCTCAGGTGCCCAGAGGCGTCTGCAGCTGCAGCAGATTTCACTGGATGGGCGTGCAGAGAGCTCTCTCTGTAACCAAGGGTAACTACACACAGGCAGAGGGGTGGCAACACACAGGCTAGCTGGCACCGCAGAGGCAGCCTGGGCGCTGAGCACGCCGGCATACACAACCCCCCCGACTCCAGGAGGGGAGTCTGGAGGCTGCAAACCCCTAGGGACTGGGGAAGGGGAGGTTTGTAGCTGCCCGTGCAGTTGGCTTCGTTTCTGCTTCCCTCCTCTTGACGCAGTGCTACAGCTCCGCGCTCGGCTGGGGACACCCGGTTACCCCCGGACTCGGGCGAGCGGCCCCCGCAGCACAGGTACAGAGCAGCAAGGGAGGAGGAGGAGGAGGAAACCTGCGGGTAACAGAGTCCTGAGGAGGAGTTATTTGCTTTCAGCGCGTTACAACACGTTTTAAGCCGAGAGAACAAAACCAGGTCCTTCTGGAAGCCGGTGACAGCGACCCCGACGGGCAGCGCTCAGTCTGGTCCGAAGTGGGATGCTCGGGCTCTCTTCAGCTGCTATAGCCTCCATCTGCGCAAGGCCAGGGCTGTGCTGCACCCGTAGCAGACGGCCGTCGCGAAGGCGAAGATCTAGAGGAGCAGCAGGGTGGGGAGAGAAAAGGAGGGGGTGAATCACAGGGAGCATCGTTCCGCACTGCTGCCTCTGCTCCGCAGGAGCAGCTCTGCCTCACAAGTCACCACCCCCAGCCAAGTGCTCAAGGTGGAGGCAGCACCAGAGAACCCCAAACCCTTCTCGTGAGCTTCTCTGCTCTGACCCCATGCAAGTGCTCTGACTTGCTTGTTGCACAAGGTGTTTCTCCCCAGGAGGGTGAGGAGGCACTGGAGGGGGCTGCCAGGGGGGTTTGTGGGGTCTCCTTCTCTGGAGATGTTTGAAACCGGCCTGGACCTGGTCTGGGTGACCCTGCTGTGGCAGAGGGAGTGGACTGGATGGTCTTTCCAGGTGCCCTCTGATCCCTGATGGTTCTATGACTGTGTAAGACACAGGACACGACACCAGCGTGTGACAGAGCCTGTCTGATGGGTTTGTCTCCTCCACACCGGTCAGACACCCAGCTGGGATCTGTTTCCAGGTGAGGATCCCATCAAACACAATGCTGCTACTTGCAGGGATACAACAAGGGCTTCAAGCACTGCACCTGACATCACCCCAGCAGCCACCCCAGGGCACTCAGGGCCACAGCCAGGCTGTCCTTCAACACCTCCAGACACAGGGACTCCCCCCCTGCCCTGGGCAGTCCAGTCCAGGCTCTGAGCACCCTTTCCCTGAGGAAGGGCTTCCTGACAGCCAACCTCACCCTCCCCTGGCAGCTTCAGGCCCTGCCCTCTCATCCTGGCACTGGGTGCCTGGGAGAAGAGCCTGACTGCAGCCTCCCCGCGGGCTGCTGCACAGGGGGAGCAGGTCCCCAGACCCGACCACAGGACCCACGCACCGAGGCTGCGATGCTGATGTTGTACTCGTGGTCGGCCAGAATCCTCTCGTGCGCGGTGGAGTTGAGGCTGCGGGGGAAGTGATGCAGCGAAGTCGTCGCCGCCTGCAGCAGGAAAGCTCCAAAATAGAAGACGAAGGTAGCCCCGTGGAAAAGGAAATCCTGAAAAGCAAATCGCAGGCTCAGCCTGGGCTGCAAGGAGCACCCCGGGCCAGGCTTCCACAGCTGCCTGCAGCTCTAACAGCTCACAGCAACGACTGACAGCAGCAGCTCTCCCTCCCCTGAACCCTGCAGTCGTTCAAATGAAGAGGCACCCACTCGTCTACTGGTACCAGCGATGACCTGTTCGAGCACCTCAAAGCTGACAGAGCCTCCCCCTATAGAGGATCCTTAGGGATGGGAAGGGACCTGGAGAGATCACCCAGTCCAGTCCCCCTGTCAC
>VZRI01013648.1:128288-142257 GCA_013397515.1 Upupa epops | reverse complement strand
TTGGCGTTTGGTCTCTATTAATTGTCACCCCACACTGATCACAGAACCCTCACACAGAGCCAAGCTAGCTCCCGAGGTCTCTGGGTTAAGGAGACGCCGGGATGAAGGCTGGACCTGGTGATGATCCCGGAGGTCCTTTCCTGTCTGAATCACTACCAGAGCTGTGGACACCTTAGCTCACAGCTCGAGCTGTAAACGAGTGTGCTGGGAGCCAGACTGCCAGCCACAGCTCCTGCTCTCACACAGTGATGCTCAGCCTGATGCCACTCCCTACGGCCCACAACTCCCCCCGGAGGGTCTGCACTAGCTTCAGGGGAGCTACTCCAGACAAGGGCGACCAGGATGAGCAGGGCTCTGCAAGACCTCCCCTATGAACAGTGCTGACAGCACTGGGTCTGTTCAGCCTGGAGAAGAGCAGGCTGAGGGGGGACCTTACTGCGATGCTCCAGTCCATCCAGGGTGGCTGCCAGGAGGATGGAGACTCCCTGTGCCCAGAGAGTCCTGCAGGAAGGCCAAGGGGGAATGGCTACCAGTTGCTCCAGGAGAGATTCCCACTGGATTGGAGAGGAAAGTTGTTCCTGCTGAGAGCTGTCAGACAGTGGAAGGGTCTTCCAAGGGCAGGGGGGGGATTGCTCAGCTGTAGACAGTGCTCAGGCTCAACTGGATAGGGTTCTGTGCCAGCTCATTTCAACTGGATCCTGCTTGAAGAGGTTGGACTGGATGATCCTGAGCTCTCTTCCAACATCAGGTACCAGCAGGGCTGCCAGCATCCCCTGCTCTCCCGCACCGCAGTCTCACACCGCGTCCGTTCGGGAGTCTCTACGTGAAGCTGCAGAGGTCCAGGATAAGCGAGCCAGACTCTTCCCAGTCCAAGGCCGAGTGCCTTCGGAGTTCTACTGGAAACTCACTCACGAGCAGGAGCCGTGGACTGACCTGGGCAGCAGCCGAGCGGAGCCAAACGGGGACACCTGCCCGTTCCAGGGCATGAAGAGAGTCAGTGGTTCTAGCAGTTGTTTGCAGCAGCGGGTGCAGAACCCCTGCGCGGGGCTGCTGCCGACCTCAGCGCCAACAGAGGACTGACCACAGGTACCTGGAAACAGCGGTGAGCTGGTCGTTTCAGGTGGAAGTGGCTACCGAGGGCAGAGCTGAACCCACTCGCTCTGCTTTAGTAGAAGCTGTTGACTTGGGGCAGTGTGTCAGCCTGAGGTCCAGAAGCCCAGCTCCTCTACAAGCCCGGTGGCAATCTCCTCAAGTCTTGCAGGAAGGTGGCATCGGCAGGGGGATGGAACAAGAGTGCCAATCCCTACCGCCCCGACGCAGCCGATGCTGACACAGCACTTCTGAGCATCTGTGGGGCATCTGCAGTCTATCAAAGGCTCTGCCCTCACCCAGCAACCCCTAAATAGATCACCGAATCACTCTGGTTGGAAAAGAGCCCGGGATCATCCAGTCTGACCATCAACCCTACTCGACTAAACCAGATCCCTCAACACCAGGGTCTGAAGGAGCTTTAAACCCCTCCAGGGATGGGGACTCAACCCCCTCCCTGGGCAGCCTGTGCCAGCGCCTGAGCACTCTTACTGTGAGAAGACATTTCCTAATGCCCATCTAACCCTCCCCTGTTGGGGTTTGAACCCCTTCCCTCCTGCTCTATCCCTAACTGCTTGTGAGAAGAGACCAGCACCGACCTCTCCACAACCTCCTTTCAGATGGTTACAGAGAGCGATGAGGTCTCCTCTCAGCCTCCTCTTCCTCAAACTAAAGACCCCCAGCTCTTCAAATCGCTCCACATGAGATTTACTCTCCAGACTTCACGATGGGGACTCAACCCCCTCCCAGCCCCTCCAGGTCTCTCCTGCACTGAGGTGCCCAAAACTGGACCCAGCACTCAAGATGCAGCCTCACCAGTGCTGAATACAGGGAGGGTCAATCACCCCCCTGCTCCTGATCCAGGCCAGGGTGGCACTGGCTTTCCTGGCCACGTGGGCACCCTGCTGGCTCCTGTGCAGCCACCTGTGGATTAGAACCCCCCTCCCCAGGTCCCTCTCAGCCAGACGCCTCTCCAGCCCCTCCTCCCCAGGATGCAGGAGAGTCAAGGGCAAAGAGTTTCAGTGAAACCCTGGACACTACTAATTGACTGACGCTACGCAGGCCCTTCAGGGCTCGGTTGCTCCATAACCTGTGAGGATGTCGCAGCCCGGATCACAGCAGAGGTCTCTGTAATTAACCCATTAGCAGGCTAATGACTGCCCGCGCTGCGCGGCCGCGCTCACGCCCCGTGCATGTGCCTCCACTGCCAAAGTGCTCAACAGGCTCCGGAGTTGTCGATTAGAGCCCCCAAGCACAGGAGACTCTGTGATCTGATTTAAAGAGCTTCGGCACCTCAGCAGATCCACAACCACAGGCACTGAGGCAAACGATCCCAGCTGTCATCAAGAGAAGCATCCACAGGACAGCGAAGCCATCAGGAGGAAGGTGGAGGTGATCAGCAGCTTCAGGCATAACTTCTGGTTTAGAAATCCTGNTGGCTCCATCCTCCTGACACCCACCCCTCACAGATTGAGAGACAGCAATGAGGTCCCCCCTCAGCCTCCTCTTCTCCCAGCTCCAGAGCCCCAGCTCCCTCAGCCTCTCCTCATCAGGGAGCTGCTCTCCTTCCTTCACCATCCTTGTTGCTCTACGCTGGACACCCTCCAGCAGCTCTGATCC
Source organism: Upupa epops (assembly GCA_013397515.1). Taxonomy (NCBI): domain Eukaryota; kingdom Metazoa; phylum Chordata; class Aves; order Bucerotiformes; family Upupidae; genus Upupa; species Upupa epops. Next base: position 139,548 of record VZRI01013648.1, on the reverse strand, counting down.
TGCTCTGATCACAGCTTTGCTACCTCTTGCTACTCACTGCCAGCAACGTAAGAGAGTGATACCATCTCACCCTCAACTATTTAAGCACTAAAAATTAATCACAACAAATGAGCACAGAACCGAGCAGTCAGTAACCTGAGGCACCCTTGTAGTTGGTGAAAACAGGAGCCAACGGCTTCCCTGTTCTGTTCTGGAGAGCAAGGGCTGGTCTGTGAGACCTCCTGGCACAGCCCCTTACTGAACCATCAGCTGCTGTCTTCACAGCGAAGAAAATGTGGGCAGGATACAGCGGTACCTGTGGCCTCAGCAGACTCCCTCTACGAAAGAGGACCCCTAAGTCTCCCAAAGAGATGCTGAGCCATCTCATACTGCTGCCTTTGGTACCCAAGGTCTCACAGCCACTCACCAGTGCTTCAAGGAATTGACCCAAAGGCCAGCAGGAGACTTCTCAGGAGCCAGAGGAGCCCTCCTGGGTCCTTTAATCCACTCAGTCTTCCCTCAAACAACCACACAACCCAGCGCAGTCACTTCACAATGCCAGCCCTGCCTTCCCAGCCGCAGGTCACTCAGCAGGGGTCACTCCCCCTCTATCAGCCACTGCTTCCCAGCTTCCAGTCCACAACCCATGTGTCCTCACACCTCGGGAAACTGGTCCGCTGCCTGCCAGGTGCCTCCCAGAGCACGAGAGTCCCTCAGTCAGTATAAAAGCCTTGTTCTTCCACCCCCCATCATCTCCTTCCTCATCCCTGTGGCCCTACTCTTCCTTTTTCCAGCACTGAACCCCTCTGCTCTGGAAGCCTCCCTGACAAGAGTCGAGGCCAAGCATCGCCCCCCCTCCCCGGGCCAGTACTGCTCATTCGACTGCCTTCAGTTCACGAAACAAAGGGAATCCATAAATAAAGACGAGGAAATAAATCTTACAGTCTGGTTCCAGTTGACGGCGATTCTGTTTGCGTACCCGAAGAGGAACACGCACAGGAAGACGATGGACAGGAGCCACGCCGTCACCGCTACGAACATCACCCATCCCTGCAGCAGCGGCAGCGGCACTCGGGTAGCGGCCACCAAAATCCAGACTATGGTTCCAAACAGCTGCAAGGAAAGGAAGGCAGGAGATGAACGGAGAGCTAACGTCTACTCCATCCTTCCCGCTCGGTATCACACACCGGCGTGTCCCCGGGTCACCTGTAGACACCAAGAGGAAACACTTGAGCAGTACTCAGCGAGCCCCCAAGTGCTGTTCTCGAGCGATAGGCACCGAGAGGCCTTCAGGCGAAGCTGCTCTGGAATTCTTACAGGCTCTTGAAAGAGTCTGGAGAATGGGATTTGCCAAGCCAGGTGACCCCTGTGCCGCTAGAAGGTCCCCCCGGAGCCTTCTCCTCTCCAGGCTGAACAACTCCAACTCTGTCAGCCTGTCCCCAGCGCAGCAGGGGGGAGTCCAGCCCTCTGATCACCCCTGTGGTCTCCTCTGGACCCGCTCCATGTCCTTCTGCTACTGGGGCTCTAGAACTGGATGCAGGGGTCCAGGTGGGGTGTCAAAGCATCAGTGATGATCTCTCTCTTTGAGGGCAATACAGGACAGGTGACAACACGGCTCACACACCCCTGTCACCCTCCATCTACAGTCAGGATGACAAGGATGTGCACTGGATTCGGATCCGGCCTCTCCCTGTTTAGTTCTGTAGTCCTGATCAGCTGAGACGTCGACCTGAGCTGAGACTGCACCTGCTCTCTCAATGCTCTCGTAAGAAAAGCTGAAAGAGGACACACGAAGCAATGGGACCAGGAGAAACCTAGCAAAGGGCACGGTGAGGGGGAGATTATGTTGAAGCGACTAGAGAAGCAGAGCATCCCAGAATTACAGTGACCAGGGGAAGGACTCGGCACCTACAGTCATCTTTACAGCGTCCTGATCACAGCGAGTGAGCAGTGACCACGCTGGAGAATCCACCTGCTCTGCCACTTGGCTGCTTCAACCAGCTCCTGGCCTAAGGACGGGTTCTGAAAGCACCCCGCAAATCCTGCCCCCTCCCCACGCAGGGTAACCGGGGAAAGCCGCGACAGCCACCCGACGGGTGCTCATTCAACGCAGAACGAGCCCAACCTGCCCGGCAGCCGCAGTCCCCGTAAGCTGCTGCTTTCCTACAGTAAACCAACAGACGGAGGTGACGCCGTGAGGGTCAGCGAGTCTGCTTCTCAACCCAGGCTGGATGGGAGACTCCTTGCCAGAGGTGCCTGGATGGGAGACACCTGCAGGGTGCCCACCACGCAATCAGCTGGCTGCTCCCTGCGTGACAGAGCAGCAGCAGACACCAAGAGGTGTTTCTACTCTTGGTTCGGAGCTCCGGAGGGTTTATGAACCAGATCTGTGCAGCTCAAGCTGTTCTCTAGGGCCCCTTTTGCAGCTGCTGTGCGGAACCAAACTTCCTCAGCAGCTTCACAGCCCTGCAGGTCCGAGTCACCAGCTCGGAGAGCACAGAGTCACCTGGAGTGAGGACGCAGGAGGAGCGGAAAGCAGCTGGGAACAAGACGGAGCCTCTCCCTGCCCGCTTCCAGGGCTTCCCACGGACAGCCTTGTGGACCTCTCACTGCCTGCTTCCAGTGCTTCCCACGGACAACCCTGCAGAGCCTCTCACTGCCCCCTCCCGTGTTTCCCACGGTCAACCCTCGGGGTTTCGTTACAAACCGACGCGGCAGCTCCCGCACGGCTCCGGCGGCCGCTGCTGCGCCATCTCCCGCACAGGGCACCTGTCTGCACGGCTCTGCTGTCCGCCGGCTCCCGGCTCGGCCACCCTCGCTAACCTTTTCTTCCCTGAGCTCCCGGACTGCTGCTCCGGGCTCTCTGCCGGGGAGCGGTGATGGGGTCTGCAGGGGGGGACCCTCGCGTGGAGCGGGGGGACCCAGGCAGCGCTCTGCTCCGCCTCCAACAGACAGCGACGACAGCAACGGAACCTGGGGGGGTTCGCTCAACCCTTCTGCTGGCTGGCAGGGCTGCTCCCCGCTCCTGCCGACGAGCCCCGGGAGCCTCGCACGCAGCCCCAGGGTCCCGAGGTCGCACTCGCAGGAGTCCGCCCAGGACCAGAGGAGGTTGCGGGGTCTGGGGCTCCACAGCTCCCACACAAACCCCCCCACCCCGGGCACGCATCTGCCCGTAGCCCCAGACCCGCTCCCCCGGGCAAAATGGAGCGGAGGGGCGGGCGAAGTGCGGGGAGCCGGGTGACCCCCCCCGGTCCCGCACGGTCCCGCACTCACGATCTCCAGGAAGATGACGGCGCCCGAGTAGGTCCGCAGGATCTCCAGGCCCGAGGGCAGAGTGACCCGGGGGGGCGGGAAGTAGGCGGCGGGGTTGGGAGGCGGCGGCATGGACGAGGCTCCCCTGGGCAGCATGGTTGCCGTGGCGGCTGCTGCTGCNCCGCTCGGTCGGACCCGGCTGCAGAGTTAGAGGCAACGGGTGGTTCCGAGGGGAGGTCTGGGGTGGATGCGGGACCTGGGAGGTGCGTGATGGTCAGAAGTGGCTGTGCGCTTTGGCCTCCTGCTCAGCGAGCAGGGGTAACCTGCCCCGGGGGCAGGACGCTGGGAGACCCCACCTGGANGGAGGAGGAGGAGGAAGAAGGGGCGAGCAGGTGCGGGCGGGTCTGTGAGCACCGCCCCGCTCCTGCCCGCCCCATCGCCGGGTCCGCCCCGCCCGGGTCGGTGCCCGCGGGGGCCGCTCGGTCGGACCCGGCTGCAGAGTTAGAGGCAACGGGTGGTTCCGAGGGGAGGTCTGGGGTGGATGCGGGACCTGGGAGGTGCGTGGTGGTCAGAAGTGGCTGTGCGCTTTGGCCTCCTGCTCAGCGAGCAGGGGTAACCTGCCCCGGGGGCAGGACGCTGGGAGACCCCACCTGGACGGACTCCTGCGTCCGGTTCTGGAGCCCCAGTAGCAGAAGGACTCCAGAGGAGACTACAGGGATGATCAGAGGGCTGGGGTCCCCCCTGCTGTGGGGACAGGCTGACAGAGTTGGGGTTGTTCAGCCTGGGGAGGAGGGGGGCTCCGGGGGGACCTTCTAGCAGCCTGCAGTCGGTGCAGGGGCTCCAGGAGAGCCGTGTCTGCTCATCCCCCTGCAGGATGCCGTGTCCCTGGCTGCGATCACTGCGCGCTGTTTCATCCCCTACACACCGCGATTGCCAAGGTTACAGGTTAAGGAGGATTTCTCCAGCTCCTCAGGTCAAACCAGCCAGGCTGTTAACGTCGTCATCCCTTCTTTTTAAAGACCCCCCCGAGTTTCTCAGCTGTGCTGCTGCGATGAGAAGTGTCTCCGTGTGAGACCTCTGGCTTTCCCACCCGAATCCGAGCTCTAGGTGGGGAGCAGTCGGTTCCATCAACACAGCTCACTCGTGCCTCCAGCATACCTGCTCGTCAGTACGTTTGAGATGCTTCTGAAAGGCAGTAACGGCTGCTTAGCCTTGAAATCCTAGGATGGTTAGAGGTGGGAAGGGGCCTCTGAACATTATCTAGTCCAAGAGCACCATCCCCTAGTCTGCACAGGACCACATCCAGAAGGAAGAAGCGACAGTCTGTGTTCTTTCATGTGCTCTCTCCTCACCCCTACAGCACTTGTAGCTGGCTGCCTCTTGCAGTCCTAAGAAGTGGGAGATGAGGGATTGAATCCCTGTTAGGCTGGGGAAGGCACTGAGCCCAGCGCCCCTGCTCTTCTGCTTTATCCCCCTGGTTATCGGATGAGATAACGCTCCTCTTCTAGACCTATTTGAGAGGCGACCCTGCTAACCCATCCATTACCCCAGGGGAAGCTCTGCAGGCTCTGCAGCCACGAGCCTACAGCTCCTGAAGTAAGGATGCTCTGGAAAGGCCTGGGATCCGTTCTGAGGTGTAGGAGGTTTGTTCTTGGGGCTGCTCGCTGGAGACCATGTGTCCAATTAACATCACAGTCTGGCCCTCAATCTGCGGAGCCTTCCCCGCAGAGGAGAGATCTGAGTGGGTGGACACTCAGTAGGGAGTTTATGATTCGGAACAAGGAATGGATTATCCTTATCCCTCACACAGGGAAAACCCACAGTGGACATAAACATTCCCAGTTTCATTACCCAGCAGCAAGAGTAATCTCTGAGATAGAGGCTGGCATCTGGGCAACAACAACCCCAGGGACCTGGAGAGGGTGGGGACTGACCTGTTGGAGAGCAGGGGAGGAGAGAGGGACCTGGGGGTCCTGGTGGCCAGCAGGGTGACTCTGAGCCAGCAATGTGCTCTGGTGGCCCTCGACTCTACACTGGTGAGACGGCATCTGGAGTCTTGTGTCCAGTGCTGGGCCCCTCAGTTCCAGAAGGACACAGAGCTGCTGGAGGGTGTCCAGCGCAGAGCAACGAAGAGGATGAAGGGAGGAGAGCAGCTCCCTGATGGGGAAAGGCTGAGGGAGCTGGGGCTCTGGAGCTGGGAGAAGAGGACGCTGAGGGGGGACCTCATTCAGTGTGAGGTCCTACCTCTGGGTTGGGGTAACCCCAAGCATGCAGCTGACGTGCTTTCATCCCCGATACTGGTGGCAAGTTCCCCTGATTCACCAGGCGCTGGAGCGATGGCAGAGGTTTAGTACAACATGGGAGAACAGAAGACCATGAGTTTGGAAAGACCTGTGGTCACTCCCGGGTGCAGAGGGGGTTCCTGTTGTGGGGAAGAGGCTGGAGGAACCTCAGCTGCAAGCACAACGAACTCAGGAGGATTTCTAGTGAGGGAACCACTGTGACTCCACTTCCCCAGGCCGGTCTCTACTACCCAGTTCCTGCAGAACCCAGCCTGGGGTTCTTGCTGAGTGTTTTGGTGGGTTTAAGCACTCCAGAAGGGTTTGACTCACAGGAAAGCAAACAGGTTTGAGGGTTTTTTTTCCCCTCTCTTTCACAAATCCTAAACCAGTTGCACTGCATTCCTGGTGCCTGGCGTCCTTCCTGCAGACATGAGTGCTACGCTCGGCGTGTGTGCAACTCTGCATCGAAAACACCCTGCGGTCCCGCCAGCATCCTCGACTCACTGCAGAGGGTGAAGTGGTTTGTGCCGTCCTCACATCCACACAGGCTCTGCTGAGATGTGGTCGAGGCTGGGAAAAACACGTTAAGGACCAACCGCCTCACTTTCCCTTCGGGGTGTTCGGAGGGACAGCCACAGACTTCGCTCGCGGAGATAACGAGCTGTAATTCACTTGCAGCTCATCTGTGCTCAGGCTCTGTGTGCTCTGTGGTGTCTGAACGGGCTCTGGTTCCTGAGGTCCTTCCACTTGCTGCACCTCTCTCTTAAACAGTGAGTGTTTTCATCCTCTGTAGTAAATGACTCCTCACAGAAGCACTGAGGCTGGCAGAGCCCCCTGAGCTCCTCCAGCCCAGCCCAGCACCTGACATCACCCCAGCGGCCACCCCAGGGCACTCAGGGCCACAGCCAGGCTGTCCTTCAACACCTCCAGACACGGGGACTCCCCCACTGCCCTGGGCAGTCCAGTCCAGGCTCTGAGCACCCTTTCCCTGAGGAAGGGCTTCCTAACAGCCAACCTAACCCTCCTCTGGCAGCTTCAGGCNCCTGGTGTGCTCTGGAAGGAGGGAGAGTGATATCCCTAGTCCTGCTGGCCACACTGGTGCTGATCCAAGCCAGAATGCCATCAGCTGTTGGTGCCACCTGGGCACCCTGCTGGCCCCTGTTCAGATGCCAACCAGTCCTGCCAGGTAGGTCCCTCTCTGCCAGGCCAGTACCAGCTGAGCAGCTTAATTTTTAATCCAGAGGTATTTGGAAGAAGGAGGCTGGATCGGTGGTCAAGAAGCACAGCTCATTAACTCCACAGAACAGCGGAGGCACAAATAGGTCAGCGTGGTGGTGCCAGCAGGAGAGCTTAGGTGCCAAGCAGGCAGCGTTTATAGAGGGCTTTGAAGATGCAGTTGGTCCAGGACCAGTGTGTTCGCAGGCTTCTGCAGCTCGCTGTCCTTGGAAAGAAGCAATTAGCCTCGCGTGAAGTCCTTCGGGGCTGCTGAAGCAGTGAGAGAACCCAGGGTGGAGTTCAGCTACCATCACCCTGTGAGCAAACCTGGGCTACCTGGCCAGGGCCCCTACAGACAGGAGAGCGTTGCCCTCGCCTGAGGGCTCTTTACTGGAGTTAGGAGCTGAAAATGGATCGCAAGGACCATTTCCCTCTGCTTCTGGAGTGGCAGGAAGGATTCTGGTGGCTGGGTGATGCCTGCTGTGGGCATCTACCTCTGCAGGTAACTAAAGCTGGGTGAGTGGACCAAACGAGTTCAGGGCTTTCTGCAGTGATCTGGGGGTAAATAGGAACCCAGGGGGGGAATGGAGGTGTCTGCCACCTCCAGGAGGGGGTGAGTAGGGGGCTGAGGACAGCATGACATCGCAGACTTACAAACCAACGGCTTGTGTGCTGGGAGGAGCCTGGACCACAGAATCACAGGGGCAGGGATTGGAAGGGACCTCAAGAGATCATCCAGTCCAATCCCTCTGCCAGAAGAGGAGCCCCCAGATCCAGGGGCACAGGAACAGCCCAGGAGGGTTTGAAACATCTCCAGAGAAGGAGACTCCACAGCCCCCCTGGGCAGCCCCTGCCAGGGCTCTGGCACCCTCACCGGGAAGAAGTTGCTTCTCCTCTGGATGTGGAACCTCCTCTGTTCCAGCTGCCACCCGGTGCCCCCTGTCCTGGCATTGGGTGCCCCTGAGCAGAGCCTGCTCCTTCCTCCTGACACCCACCCTTTCCATCTTGATCAACAGCCATGGGGTCCCCCCTCAGGCTCCTTTGTTCCCAGCTCCCTCAGTCTCTCCTCAGCAGGGAGATGCTCCCCTCCCTTCCTCATCCCTGTGGCTCTGTGCTGGACTCTCTCCAGCAGCTCTGTGTCCTTCTGGAACTGAGGTGCCCACAGCTGGACACAAGATTCCAGGACAGGGAGAAAAAGAGCAGGGTGCTCGGGACTGCAATCCGCTTCCCAAAGCCACTGCTCGTGTTTGCTGTGGTCTTAAGGGCTGAGCTGCGCCTGACACGAGAAGGCCAAACGCACTGCTGGGATCTGGCTACTCTTCAGCAGTCACTCCCATTCACTAAAGCAGAGAAGCAAAGGCAAACACAGCCCTTACCTGTTGGAAAGGCCAAACACACAGTGAAACTGCTGCACCTGAGAAGGTCCTGGCTCTGCAGCGTGCCCCTGCTGCTCTGCAGAGTGCCTGCAAGGAGTGCAGCCCTGCTACTGCCCCAGGATTTGCAGGGCTGCACCTGACCAGGCACAGGACTCGGGAGGGATTTAAGCACAGCTGGGGGTGTGGAGGGTCTCGGTGACTTAGAACTTGTGAGCACAGCTGCCGAGAGGTCTGTGCTCTGGTCAGCTGCTGCTGCTGCTGCAAAACAGAGTGATGGTGCCACCCAGGTAATGAAAACGAAGTGAAACTTCTCCTCCCTCTGTTGAAATACTGCATGGAGAAACCTTGGCAGGGCAGGAGCAGGTGGGGCCCTGGGGCTGCAGTCGGCTGCACTGCACAGAGCAGATAGGCAGAGAATTCTGCTACCATCTGCTGCTCTCCCTTACCACCCAGGCGGAAAAGCGATGCAGATCAAGCTCTTGCTTTGATCTTGCTCGTTCTCACCCAGTGCAGTAGGTGAGGAGTGACTTTCGTAAGCAAGGAGAGCAGCAGCAGCAGTTCGTGGCTGTTGGACCTCTGCGAATGTGTTCCAGGAAGGCAGGGCAGAGCGATGCTCTCCCGAGAACCACAAAGCAGCCCCTCTCTCAGTGACTCATCCACTACTTTATCATCACAGGGGGTCAAACTCCATCCCTCGGCCACCGTCCCAGCTAGGGGAGCTACAGCTACAGTGTGCTCTTGGAGACTGAACGTGAAACTAAGCAGAGCTTAAACAGTCCACAGCCTACGTAGTGCTGAGTGAACCCGTTTGCCCCCAGGCTCTCAGAGTGGAGTAGGGCAGCAGTGAGAAGCAGCGTGGTGCCACCCCTTCGCTCGTGGGTTTGAGTAGTTTGAGAACCTGGTAGCAACAGGTAGTTTTGTGGAAGAGCAAACGGCAGAGAAGCTGGATTGCGAGAGTGGTTCTGCCTCACAAAGTCCCCCGGGACCCTCCTGTGTTGGTCCTTGCTCACAGATGAGCTCGGAGTCAAACTACCAACCAGCTAAGTGGTTCGGAGGACTCTCCTGTCGAGGGCATGATTGAGGATTGAGGCTGCAGTCAGGTTGCCTTTGCACACAGCAGCAGAGTCTCTCGGAGCTGAGCCCTGCGTCACTGCCTGGTGTCCAGGTGACACGTCCAGCTCTCCATGTACCAGAGGCAGACGATGTGCAGCTGGTGCTTAGAGTGACCTGCAGGCTGTGCTGCACCTGGTGCCTACCGCTGGGGCATCCTCTTAGCCTCCCGAAACCATTCCTCTGCTTTGAGTGTCAGCTGCAAGGAAAAGCTGTCGCTCCTCATTGTCTTCATTGCAGAGGCTGTGCTGTGAGCAAAGGGGGAACTGCAAATCTTTTCTTGCTTTGAAGTCATCGGGAAATTGATGGAGACTCCCTGTGCAGGTCAGAGACAGGGAAGAGCACGCTCTTCCAGCTGTGGGCTTTGCAAAGCACCACAGTAATGAGTGCACCGGAGAGTTTACTGTCTGAAGTGTTAGTGGAATCATCCTCACCTCCGTGTGCTCCAGTTTGCCCCTACACTGCACACAGACAAGCTCAGCCTGGACTGCACACAGGCTTGAAACCCGCAGACCTGTGCTGACTTCATGGTCGCTCCCATCTCAACAGCGCTTGCTCTTGTTTGAGGCAGTGAGGTGAAGGCTGGGTTGAGGCCCGTGCCTGCTTGTCTGCTCTCCCTGCAGCAGATGAACGACGAGGGGTTACGATATGTACAGCTGGTGCCAGGCACGTCCTGCAGCCCTTCTATTTCCTCTTCTTGAGGAACTCACAGACAAAGAAGATGGTGTCTTGGCACTCGGAGTCGTTCCACTCTCCTGTGCTGAGCATTTCCACGCAGTCCTCGTGGCCAGCCGGGTCGTGAGGCTGCCCTTCCTTCCAGTTGCTGTAGTTCTGCAGAGGGCTGCTGTCTGCGTACACGAACTGGCCTTCCCTCTCCAAGTCGTTCAGCCCGATGAAGGCTCGGAAGAGGCCACTGTTGGAGATGTAGTCAGCGATGAGGGCGTTGGTTGCCTCATCTTTAGGCATGGCCAGGGTTCCTCCTCTGTCCCTGCAGTGGGCCAAGGCTTCTCTGTAGTTTTTCTCTTCTCTCACGATGTAATAGAATTTCTCGTCTGTCTCCCTGATCCCTGCGATCACTTTAAATGGGAGGAAACACAGCATGTGAGCAGCTACTGGGGGGTGCCATTCCCACAGGAGGAAAGCTGTTCCCATCACTGAATCCCTCCAGAGCAGTGAGGATACATTCAGGGACTGATGCTGCTCACGGGACTGACAGGCACCTTGCACACGTGGGGACAGGAGCAGCCCAGGTCAGACTGGCAGGTACCTCCTGTGACGCCTAAGCTGTACCTAGCTCTAATCAAATCAGGGCATGCTACAGGCTCAGTCGACAGTGTCTGACTCTGCATCACCCCTGTTGTCTTGCATGGGTTTGGATTTACATTGTGAAAGAGCGTAGAACCACAGGGCTAGAGACAGCCCTCTGCCACACGGAGGAAAGCCAACATTGCTGTGGAAATAACACATCTGATATTCAGAGCTGCTGAGGCCACTAAGAGGCATTGACTAGGGAGAAGGCTGTGGCTGCTCAGCAGCTTNCTCAGTCGACAGTGTCTGACTCTGCATCACCCCTGTTGTCTTGCATGGGTTTGGATTTACATTGTGAAAGAGCGTAGAACCACAGGGAAAACCAACATCGCTGTGGAAATAAGACATCTGATATTCAGAGCTGCTGAGGCCACTAAGTGGCATTGACTAGGGAGAAGACTGTGGCTGCTCAGCAGCTTCAGTAAGCAAACTTCACAAGCAGCATATCTAGCTGTCTCTCCCTTGAAACACCCATCTATCCATCTATCCATCCATCTATCTATTCATGCATTCATCTGTCTAGCTATCTGTTTCTCTCTCTCTCCATCTCTCTATCCTTCTATCTCTCTATCCTTCCATCCCTCTATCCTTCCATCCCTCCATCCATCCCTCCCTCCATCCCTCCATCCATCTCTCCCTCCATCCCTCCCTCCATCCATCCCTCTGTCCATCCACCTATCCATCCCTCCATCCATCCCTCCATCCATCCCTCCCTTCATCCATCCACCTATCCATCCA
>VZRI01013648.1:92951-128283 GCA_013397515.1 Upupa epops | reverse complement strand
CATCCACCTATCCATCCCTCCATCCACCCATCCCTCCATCCGTCCCTCCATCCATCCCTCCATCCATCCCTCCCTCCATCCATCTATCTGTCTGTCTATCAATTAAGTGGAGCCAAGGAGCACATCTGGGCAGCTGGGAGTTGAGCATCCCTGCTGACGGACTGCTGGATGGTGGCAGAGCCTTCCCCAAATCCCTGCTACTCCAAGAAACATTTTATCTGTTCCAGTGCACCCACCCGACAGCACTGCCTGTGGACACAACTCCTTGTAACCCCTGCCCTGGCCTTGTTTCAGGAGAGTGATGCACTGAAGGGAGCCCTAGGCCTGCAGCCTCCCCGTGCAGCACGAAGACCAGGAGGCTCCTGCAGCTTTTCCTGCCCCTCCAGCAGACTGGCCCAAAGGTTTCCCTCCCGTTGCCCGGCAGAGGCAGAGCCACCCTTACCGTTCTTCACAAACTTGATGGACGTGTTAAGCCGGGCGACGTTGATGTTCATCTGTCCTACAACTCTGCGGTACCTCCCGCAGTCACAGACGGTGCCTGATGAAGCAGAGGGGAAAGGATTCATTCGTGTGTGAGTGTGAAGGAGCCTCTGGAACCCATTCCCAAACCTTCAAAGACTGGGCCTCCACTCGTGGGTCCCCCTGGCCAGACCTTTGCCATCCAGCTTAGGAACCCCTGCTTTTGAAATGCAGAGAGCACAGTTTGCCATCTTCTCTCCTCCCGAACCCGCCTGTAATTTGCCCATCCTCTACCCCTCTCATTATCGATTCTCCAAAGCCTTTCCGTGAGCCACTGAGTGCAGTGGAACAGCAGAGAAATCCCCTGAAACCCCAGAGGAGAGCGTTCAGCAGAGCAGGACGGGGGGCATACCTGCTTTTCCCTTCTTGCCAGCACCCCCCGCCGAGCCCTTGGCTCCTTTGTCACCTGAACAGAGAGGAAAACATGCGGTCAGACCTCAGGCGGTGGACACAGAGCCTCTTCTGTGCCTGGGCTGATGCACTGGTTAGAGACCACAGAGCTCCCCTGGGGATGGGGGACCTGTCCGGCTCTCCAGACGGGTCTCCTTGAAGCAGCAGTCATCTTCCTTCGGAAGCAGCAGGGAGGAAAGCCTGAGCTTCTTCTCAGATGACTGGAGCACAACTGCATGAAATCATTGTCCAGGTAGCCTTGGAACCGACCCTGCTTTGCAAAGGGGGTTGATTTCTTAGCCCCCAAACCAAAGTGCTCTGGTCAGGTAAGGCGGATAGACCGTGTGAGGGGAACGAGGCAAGAAGCCCCGGGTTGGCTCTCAGCGCCAAGCCTTGCACGTAGCTCCGTTCGGAGGGCGCTGGCGGCAGCCGCTGGCTGCTCTTACTCCACACTTGGAACCCCTCTCATTATCGATTTTACCGTGAGGGACACGCGTTTACCGCGAGGGAAGAAAACAAGAGAGTTCCCAGGCCAGGGCTTACCCTTCCCACCGATCGGCCCGATCTTCCCAAGCATCCCCTGGTCACCAACGTCCCCTCCGGGTCCTTTGTTTCCTAGGAGAGGAAATGGGAAGGGAAGGAGCAGGGACTGAGCTCTGTCTCTCTGCCAAGGCTCTGTTCAGGGCTCTACAGTGGCCGTTCTCCCTGAGCGTGGCCAGTCTGCAGCGGCAAAGCCGAGGGGAGCGCAGCCCCCAGGTTGGCTCCAGGAGGGCCACACCGAGCTCTGCTGCTGCAGGGCACAGCAGGAGGACTCCGAGCTGCCTGTTAAATGCCCAGGAGCTGCCAGTGAGCTTTCACATACTGACTGGGCTCCACTGCCTGCCCAGGCAGCCAGATTTATTTGCTGGGGGGTTTTCTCCACCCCAGACAGAAGCCTTTCCTTCTTCCTTGAGGGATGCTCCCCACGGCCTTGCTGGGAATACTTCTTGAACCAGACAGGGAGCTACTGGTTTTGCTGAGGTGCTTTCCCAGTCCTCAGAGCACCAAAGTCAAGGGTGGGGTTTGAATGGGTTAAGAGCTGAAGCTCTAATCTAGCTGCCTACTGGTGCCAGCCCAGCTGAGGGACGCTCCCTTTGCCCACACAGTTGGCATCACCAGGAGGCTTTGTAAGCGGCTGGTTACCCCCTTCCCTCCTATCCCACCCCTTGCTCTTTATAAGAAGCAAAGTCATACGAATGCATCTAAAGCCAGAAAGGTTGTGGGTTGTCATGATAACGATGATAACAGGGTGGTTAAGAAATGCTATCCAAGTCAAACCCTTGCTGGGTAGAGTTCACCCCCCATCAGGAAGAAGGGCCGTGGATATGCCTTCTCCTGAAATGCCAAGGGTAAAGGCAGCTTTGAATTAGAGCAACGCAGAGCAGGCTGACACCATCACGCCTGGCACCTCTGAATGCTCAGCCCGTCTCACTCTGTGCCTGTGGGAGATGTCTAACAGCACCCGGAGACATCTGTGACGCCAGCTCAGTGCTCGTTGGTCAGTGGATGCCTCCTCTTGCTTTTCTCTAAACCAGGGACAACTGAGCCTGCCTTTTGATGAGCGTTCTGAGGTACTGCAGGGCAATGACCCGAACCTGACCTTCAGCTACGGGATCATTTCAGTAGGAGACCAGTAATCCTTCAGATTATACCTGAGAGGGGCTGTCAGGGGGCTGGGGAAGGCTGCTCCCAAGGGCAGGGAACGCTAGGACCAAGGGTCCTGGTTTGAAGCTGGAAAAGGGCAGAGTGAGGCTGGACAGGAGGACAAAGCTGTTGGATCTGAGGCTGGGGGATCCCTGGAACTGGCTACCTGGAGAGGTCATTCAAGCTCAGGCTGGCTGGGGCTCTGGGCAACCAGGCCTGGGGAGTGATGGCCCTGCTTGGTGTAGGGGGGTTGGACTGGACGCCCTTTGCACGCCCTTCCAAGCCCATGAATCTGTGATTCTGTGACACTGTGTGATCTGGACAACCATCATACACACCATGGGGGTCTGCTGGGTCCCGCTCAGGGCGCCTGCTTGGGAAAGCAGCAGTAGGTTGGGGGGTTATGACAGAGCTCTGTGAATTCATTGCCATACAGAGCTGTCTCTCACACGGGTAGGAGTTGCACCAAGCGCCCCCAGGACTGTTCAGTTCGGTGATTAATGTTTGACAGGATTGCAAAATCCACTGGGGAAACAGGGATGGAGGGCGTTAGCCACCACTGCCCACAGGCACCGGTGGGCATCGTGATACTCACGCACCAGGAGCAGCCAGCAGGCTGCCATAGATACCTTTTGGTCCCTTCGGTCCAACCTTGCCTTGTTTGCCCACTTCTCCTCTGTCTCCTTTTTCACCTTCATCCCCTTGCAAAGAAGCAGAGAAGAAAGCATCAGGGTAGATTTCTCCCGGGGCAGCTGCACACCCCAGCAAGCACAGTGCAGAGGTTTTATTTCCTAGTGATTTCTTTTTGCTCCACACTCAAAGTACAGGAGCTGTGGGGTCGATTTCCAGGTAAGAGCTGAAGAAGCTGAGCGTCATTAGGGAAAGGTGAGAACTTCCCCTTGGAGAGTCTGTTCATAGAATCCTTAGGGATGGGAAGGGACCTGGAAAGATCACCCAGTCCAGTCCCCCTGCCACAGCAGGATCCCCCAGACCCAGTGGCACAGGAACACAGCCAGGCGGGGCTGGAACGGCTGCCGAGAAGGAGACTCCACAGCCCCCCTGGGCAGCCTGGTCCAGGGCTCCGGGACCCTCCCTGGGAAGAAGGTCCTGCTGAGATTGAGAGGGAACCTCCTCTGTTCCAGCTGGCACCCAGTGCCCCTTGTCCTGTCCCCAGATGCCCTTGAGCAGAGCCTGGCTCCATCCTCCTGACACCCACCCCTCACAGACTGAGAGACAGCAATGAGGTCCCCCCTCAGCCTCCTCTTCTCCCAGCTCCAGAGCCCCAGCTCCCTCAGCCTTTCCTCATCAGGGAGCTGCTCTCCTTCCTTCATCCTCTTCGTTGCTCTACGCTGGACACCCTCCAGCAGCTCTGTGCCCTTCTGGACCTGAGGGGCCCAGCACTGGACACAGCACTCAGATGCAGTCTCACCAGAGCAGAGTAGAGGGGGAGAAGACCCTCTCTCTATCTGTTAACCACCCCCCTTCTGATTCCCCCAGGATGCTGTTGGCCCTCTTGGCCACCAGAGCACGCTGCTGGCTCAGAGTCATCCTGCTGGCCACTAGGACCCCCAGATCCACAGCAATTGCTAGCCCTGCTCTCTACAACCTGTTTGCCATGGGGCAGATAAGTGATTTTCTCTGTTGGGAAACCTGGCACCCAGGCAAGAGCTGCCAGGGGAGGCAACAGGAATGTATGCACTACTCCTGGTGACTCTGCTCCAGCTACGCAGGTGCTTTTGGAATGGGAGGAATGTAAATATGTTGAAAGAGATCTCAGCATAGACCTCAGCACTGGGTTTGGCAGGAGCCTTGCCCTCAGCTTTCGCCGGGTGTCATCTCTGTGTTGATAGAGCAAAGGTGTTTCACAATGACTTGGTTCTGAACCTGTCAGAGGTAAAATGACTGCAGCGCCTGGCCAGGAGAAACTCCTCCTGGTGAGATCCAGACCCTCTTACTGCTGTGACCCTCGCTGGCCTGAAGGAGCAGGACAGCAATGCACAGGAAAGAAGTGTCATCTCCTTCCCTGAACTGCCTTCGTTTCCCCTTCACGTTGTGCAGGAGATGGGGAGGCACCGCTGCAGCAGCTGCTTTTCTCACCTCCTGCCTCTCGGAGCCAAAGCCCAAGAGCAGCTTCCTCTTTGCATTTTCTGGTGTGTTTTACCAGCGCTGGGACAAGCCCTGCCCTGCTGTGCTCTGAGCAGGCAGCACTGCACACAGGCAGCCTTCCAGAGCCTCTCCCAGTTCCCTGCCCTGGGCTGCGATAAGCCCTGCCATGCGCTGGGAAGCTGTGCCGCAGCCTCTCGGCCAAGGCAGGACCTGGCAGCTGTGAGAAGAGGCTGCAGTTCAGCATCTGGAGACACGAGGGAGGGAATTCCGTGTGCATGTCAGCAAGGCAGCAGTGAGGACAGGACAGCATCACAGGACAAGAGCTGTCTCTGAGGATGGAGCCTCCAGCTCTAGCACAGGGTGTCCAGGGGGCTGGCTGTGCCCCGGGCAGCCACTTCCAGCCTCTCCTGAGCAGCGCTCTAAGGGTTTAGCTGAGCGGGGCACTGCATGCAGACCCCTGGTGAGCAGCCATGCAGCCCCAGTGATTCTTCCCCGCACAGCTTCCTCCTGTGCTTTGTAAACCCCTGCACAGTTTTGGCCCCTATACTGAATATCCTGTGGCTAAGAGGCCAGGCAAGGGCAGAATCGACCAGCGTTAACCAGTGGCACCATCTCATTGCTCATGTAAGGCTGGAATTCGCCCAGGGCTTGATAACATGGTGTTAGAATCACAGAGCCTCGTCCCCTCTAGCTGCTGTACGCAGCGATCTCGGTGCCTGGAGCAGCCCGAACTCCGGGGTTCTGCTCCCCTCTCGCGGTCTGGCTTTGATTTTGCAGCCAGGTAGGAGGCAGGAGGGAGGCTGCGCTGGGCTGGGCTCGAGCTGGCTTGGTCTCTAAGTTACAACAAGCATCTCTTCCTCTCCCCGGCACTCCACGTGGCCAGTCCATCCCACCTCTGCAGCCCGGCAGAAGAACGGACCTACCCCCGGGCAGATCCTGGAGTGAGGGGCTGAATTCTGCACGGCTGTGCTGTGAGCAGCAGGACCCCCTCTGATCCCGGCTTCCTACGTCTGCAGTCCTCACTCAGAGGGGAACTTCTCCTTTGTGCTGCTCTACCCCTTCGCTGCAGTGCCAGGTTCAGCCTGTCACCTTCAAATTAGGGTCGCAAGGGTGTTAGATGCTGCCCCTGGAGCCTGCAGCTGAGGCCAGACCCCTTCTCAGCCTTGCTGGCATTGCCTCCAGCTGTCTGCCGTGGGTTCTGCCTCTCAGCAGGGGTGACGCATGCTGAGCTCCTTGCCTCATCTGATAGCCCCACTGAGGTGGCATAGGGACCCTTCCCTTCTCCACAAGCAGTGCGTGATCATGCAGGTGGCTTCTACCCATGCTGGGTGTTAAACTAAAGGATAAGGAGTCGTGCATCGCTCTGAAGCCTTGAGACCCCTCCAGGAGCAGCCCTCCAGAGCTCCTGCCCTCCTGAAAGAGCCCTGCAGACAACCACAGCACTGGCTCTGCCGCCTGGGCACACGAGGCGAGCCTGGGCACAGTCAACCTCTGCAGCCCTCGCACCGGCACCATCTCTGTGGAGAGGTTTTGTCACCAGAGGGAGTCCCAGGCCCCCAGAAGAAAGCAGACTCCAGTCTGACTGGAGCAGAGCGTGGCAGCGAGGTCAGTGCAAAGCCTGAGCATCCCTCGCTTCCCCCTTTGGGTGTCTGGTAGATCCCGAAGTGGCAGCGAGGTCAGTGCAAAGCCTGAGCATCCCTCGCTTCCCCCTTTGGGTGTCTGGTAGATCCCGAAGTGCCCCCGGCAGCGGGGGTTCTCGCCTGCAGCCTGTAAATGGGTAGTGAGGGCAGGGACTCTTGACAGCTCCCGTCTGTGCGAGATGATGTGACGCGATGTCCTCTTCCCCGTGCTCCTCGGCTCCTCCTGAGCCCGTGCTGAGGGAACTCCAGGCGCTGAAGACGGCAGAGGATGTCGATGGGAGTGCTCAGTGTATTCGGGAGCTGCGGGGAGAGGCTGAGGAGCACAGGGCTGAGACAGCTCAGGGTGAAGGGAGGAGCACTGGGCCAGAGCAGGGGAGGAAGATGCTGGGTGTCTGTCCCTTTCTGGCTGAAGAGCTGACAGGTGAGTGCAGCTGTAGGGTGCTGTAGGGTGCTGTAGGGTGTCTCTGCTGCCCTGTAGGAGCACACAGGGCTCCCACGGGTCACTGTGATAAATAAAGCTTATTGCTCACAGGCCCCTGACCGGTCTTTTTTCCCCACCTAACTTCAAATTAGATGACAGGGGCCCTTCCCTGGCGAAAGAGAAAGCCTCTTCCAGAATAAAGTGCATTCTCTGCTCACCTTTTTGCTTGGGAGCTTCAACATTCACTAGCTCCTAGAGCATTGGTGGGTGAAGCAAAACAGTGAAGCTCTGCTGCCTGGTGATTACTGGGCCTGGGCACAAGACTGGGCTCTGTATTGTTTCTTAACAGCACAGAAATGATTCGGATTATTCCTGATTCTCTCCCCACTTGGTCTGCTCAGCATCATTCGTTTCCCCAGACTATGCTCCTGCCACTCTGATGCAGCCTCAGAGCCCCCTGTGGTTTCAGGGAGGCACAAGACTGACTCTGGTAAGAAGCACAGACCAAATATCTTTTGGATGGATGTGTTTAGGTCATAAAATCATAGAGTCACAGAATCCTTAGGGATGGGAAGGGACCTCAACAGATCATCCAGTGCAGTCCCCCTGCCACAGCAGGATCCCCCAGACCCAGTGGCACAGGAACACAGCCAGGCAGGGCTGGAACGTCTGCAGAGAAGGAGACTCCACAGCCCCCCTGGGCAGCCTGGTCCAGGGCTCCGGGACCCTCCCTGGGAAGAAGGTCCTGCTGAGATTGAGAGGGAACCTCCTCTGTTCCAGCTGGCACCCAGTGCCCCTTGTCCTGTCCCCAGATGCCCTTGAGCAGAGCCTGGCTCCATCCTCCTGACACCCACCCCTCACAGATTGAGAGCCAGCAATGAGGTCCCCCCTCAGCCTCCTCTTCTCCCAGCTCCAGAGCCCCAGCCCCCTCAGCCTCTCCTCATCAGGGAGCTGCTCTCCTTCCTTCCTCATCCTCGTTGCTCTGCTCTGGACACCCCACAGCCCTGATCTGTAGTCGAGGCTGATCAGCTGCACAAAACTCCCGTGCACTAAAATAAACAAGGCTGAAGGACACGGAAAGTAAAGCTGTGTGCTGAAATGAAAGGGCTTAATATGAGGAGCAGAGAGGGAAGGTTAGTTATAGGTTTGAGCAGCCTATAGGATGTGGTGAGGCACTGATATTTTGGGAAGGCAGCGTATCTGGTTTCTCAGGGAGCCTGAGATTTTCCAGGGGTAGCGTTGCGTAAGCACAATTAAAGTGGAGAGAGGGACAGCTATGCCTGAGACCACAGCAGCTGCTATTTCGAGGTGCCAGCCGGTGTCACGGAGTTTAGAAGCATCGTTCGTCAGAAATAATCATAAGGAAAGGTTCTACGTGGAAAGGGCTTTGGGAAACTCCCCGCGTTCTGCACATTTCACCTCAGCCCTGTGTCTCAGCCTGGACCTGATTCAAGACCTTTGAAGTTCCGTGTCTGTATTTCAAAGGAAATGAGTTGGGACCTAGGACTGATGGCAGGATGGAGAGCCAGTCTCCCGAGGCACTGAGCTCCCACGAATCCACATGAAATCAGCTCTTCAGAGCCAGCCTTTGCCTTCCTCGAGGTCTTTCTGTACCCTTTCTAGAGCCATGGAATCGTGGAATCATCAAGGTTGGAAAAGCCCTTCAAGATCACCCGGTCCAGCCATCCACTCTACAACCCCCAGCCACCTCCCCAGCTCCTCAAACCCCCTGGCTGCCCAGTTGTTGAACCCCTGCGGGGACGGTGCCCCCACCCCCTTCCTGTGCCAGGGCCTCCCCACTCTGTATGGGAAGAAGTTTCTCCTCAGATCCAGTCTGACCCTCCCCTGATGCAGCCTGACCCCAGTTCCTCTGCTCCTGTCACCAGTCCTTGGGGAGCAGAGTCCAACCCCTGCCTCACTGCACCCTCCCTTCAGGGAGCTGTAGAGAGCAGGGAGGCCTCTCCTCAGCCTCCTCATTTCTGGGGAGCCCATTTAGAAGATGCCATTGCATCCATCGCTCAGGACAACCAGCAGCGCAGGAGAGGCAGCTGGAGGGCACTGGAAAGCACTCTGCTTGAACCGCACAGAGCCACCAGAGGTCGGACATAAACTCCTCTTGGTTCCTAGGGCTGAGCAGTCCCATTCCCTCTGACTTCTGTCCCTGGGACACAAAGAGCCGTAGAGGCCTCTGCCCATCCCTCTGCTCCTGGGACACTGCACCCTTGCAGAGGATTTTCCAGCCTAGGGTGGTGCTGGCACAACCAGTCTGAAGACTTTGCTGATAACCAGCGTGGAATTGCCCGTCCTTTTCACCCCACCACTGCCCTCACACTGCTCTGTGCCACCTCCTGTGCTCTCAAAGAGGAAAAACCTGGCTTGAAGGTGTCGGATGGGTAGAGAGCTGGCAGCAGGACAGACTTTCCTCTCCCATGTTAGCTCAGCGTGCTTCATCCTTGCCTACAGGAGACGTGTGAGGAGTAACGGGGTAGTTCACACACCCAGCCTGCTCAGTCTTTAGTTGCCCAGCTGACTGGCAGACAAAGCAACCAGTGCCCTCGAAAGCCCCTTGTACCTGTCCTGGATGAGCTCAGCTCTGGCAGGAACCAAAATCAGCCTGTAGGATCACATCACACAGATGTGACGGATGTGAGCCCCTGGAGGTGATTTACTCCATGCCCTTTGGACCAACCATGGATCTTGGGCACGGAGTCTGATTTTGAAGTAGTCATGAGGACTGTGCCAATATGTGGGTGTCAGCAGGCCTGGCAATGGCTGCACCCTCACTTTCTCAGCATCACCCTTGCACAGGGCCATAGCACCTACCCTTGCAGTGCTCCCTGTACACAGCAGACCACAGCGGGACTCCCAGCCACCCTCGTGCTGTCTGCAGACCACTCCGCTAACCTTGCTGCTTGTTAAACACCCCCCCGTCAAGCTCAGCTCCCCGGCAGTGAGATGCCAACCATGCCGAGCGCCAGCAGCTCTCCTGGGGACCATCACATCACTCTGTGTTTGCCCTGCAGCAGCGGGACTCACAGCTGGGATGGTAGCCCTAACGAAAACTGCGTGCTGATCAGCAACGCTCCCTTTGAACGCCGGCTGTTGAAGGGGGGACTCTGTCACTGTGCTGCGGGCCCGGCGCCCCTCTGTTTCTGCTTCAAATTGGAATCGGGTGCCTTTTTCCCCTCCAGTCTGTAGCCCACAGACAAAACCACCATGAATTGCTAAGGGGAAGGCACTGCCAGACCTGCAGTGGCTGTGGTGTGGGCTGTGCGCTTCAGCTGTGGCACTGGCAGGGAGATCTGGGCTGGCTGAGGTGCCCTGCAGGCAGTCCTGTTGCTGCTGTTACCCGGAACAGAAAGTTCATGCAGAAAACTTAGTTTCAAGGGTTTGGAAAATATTTGTGAGGTAATGCTTTTATCTTCCAAACACAGGGGTTCTGGTTTCTGCGTGAAGGTGAAGGACCTACAGCCTGCTCCTTGTTGTAGCAAGGTGCTGTTCCACACCACAGGGGCTGCTGGAGCAGGGCTGGGAAGAGCAGCAGAGCTGTGCTCACGAGGACACTGCTGCGAGTACCCCCAGTTCAGTCGTTTTCAGTGCTGTGCATCTCTCCCTTCCCTGGTGCAGAGCGACCCGGGAGCATTCACAGCAGACTCCTACTTTTAGATAAAGCCCCTGGGTCTGTGGCTGCCGGCTGTACTGGTGGTGTGTGTGAGAGTACAAGTACCAGAGAGAGAGATGCAGAAGGACACCTCGAACTTTCAGGAGAGCCTGTGACACTGTTTCTGAAACCAAAGCAAAGCAAACTCAATTCTTGCTCCATCCCTTTCTCCTACCCCACTCCTGGGTCTCCAGATCCTCACACCATCTGAATCCTTCACATTCACATCCCCAGCCCCTGCCAAAGCCCTCCTTGTCTCTGCCTGAGCGTTAGCAGCCGGATCCTCCTCACCTTTGGGTCCAGGTAAGATTGTGTGTGTCGAGCAGACATCTGTTGTGGGTCGATTGTCAACATCGAAAGCAAAGATCTGCCCCTGGAAGACAAAAAGCAGGACCAGGGTCCCGTACTTCCTGAGCTGCTGCTCCTTCTTGCTGCTCATCCTTGCAGCTTCGCAGGAAATGCCTTTCGTTGCTGCAGCCTTAACACACGGAGCTGACTCAAAACGCAGTGCTCGGGTGGCTGGAGCACTGCAAACACTGGGAGCTACAGGCAAGGGCAGCTAAATAAAGAGAAGAGGGGAGTCAGGCGATGCCCTGCACATCGTCCAGGATATTTATTTCCCGCTGACAGCTGTTTATTCCAGTCCCTCTCTTATCTGCGAGATGTTCAGCTGCTCTGAAAATGTCTCGGGAGTATGGGAAGATCTCTTCTGGCTCCCTTTGCCTCCCCTTTCAGCACCGACTCTTCGTGCCCAGCTTTGCGCTTGTTCGAGAGACAAAGGGCTGGGTTTTTTTAGCCGAGTGAGTAATAATTAGTTAGAGGATGCTTGTGGCTGGGTGAGTGCTGCAGGAGTCAGGCGGGCTCCACACGACAGGCACAGGGAACCTTCCACAAAATCTCTCCTCCAAGGAGACTGTTCGTGATGACGGGTGAGCCGCCAGCCTGCTTGGGTGCTGTTTCACACCTCCTGGCTGCCCTGCGCCCGCAGGGTGAGGTAATAAAGGAGGGCTTGAGCTGAGAACCCCGGAATGAGGGTCTTGTGCTTGCAGATCGCTCCCCAGTGGTTGCTCCCAGCCCAGACTGTGTGGGTAGGCTTGGTACAGGGCAGACTTCAGGGCTGAAGAGCAGAGTGAGCTTGGATGACTGCAGTACCTCTTCCCCTGCACTGGGAAAGGCCAAGCCTCAGGACACAGGTACCATAGCTCCCAGCTGAACATCAGTACTGGGCTGTCCAGGAGGCTGCTGCTGGTTCAGCTCTGCATGAGGTTGCTGTCACATTCTCCATCAGGTGCTGGAACGCTGAAACCAGTTGGTCCTACAACATTTTGGTAGCAGAGTGAGTAGCAGCACTCACGTAAAGGTGAACTCCTTCCCTGAAAGGCTAAAGGAGGGCTTTGATTTCCAGCTCTCATCTGAGATGAAACGTTGGCCAGAGCCCCAGGAGGGGTCAAACCTCCTCTCCCCCTTTCCTTTCTGGCCTGGTCACGTCTTGAAACACTTTCCCTTTTGGTTGAGCTGAAAGCAGTACTGCTCAGAGCTAAATAGCCCTCCTGTCCTCAGGAATCCCATCCACCTAACCCCCTCCGATGTGGCCTTGATAGCAGCTTGAGGGGGAGGAAAGAGAAAGCCGGGATTAGAGACGGATGGAGTGGCAGCGGGAACGAAGCCCTCTCTCTGTGATTTGCGTTGGGCACGGTGCCTCTGACCTGTGCTCTGCAAAGCTGTTTCCTTTCCCTTTTTCTGCTCCTCACTTTCCATGGTGCGAGCAGAAGGTCAGCGTGAGAGCAGAAATAGAGAGCGTAGGAGTGGGAAGCTCGTGTCCTCAGTCTGGAGGAGGCATTTGGGGAAACGCTGCCAAGCTGACGTGAGTGATGCTATCTGTTCCAGCCCACCCGGAGACACTGACAGCGCCGTCTCTGTCATCTGTGAGGGAGACAGAGGGGTAGGGGTAAGGGAGAGGGGAAACCACTTGTTTAAGTGCCTCAGCCACCGACGGGACCAAGCAGGAAGCCTTCTGATGCTGCATGGATGGACACTGTGACTCCAAACCAGAAAAGAAATCAAGATCCTGCTCCACGACAGTCACAAAGCCCTCAACACCCCACGGGGAGAGAAGTTCCCTGCAGCCAAGGCACGCACTTGACATGTAGGAGGTCCAGACTGATTCTTCCCCTGCCTAATTCAAAGCAGGGCTTGTTCGCGCTGGAGCCTTTAGGTTGTGTCAGTACAGGGCTGTTTGCTGATCCCTTCTGCGCTCCTGTAGGAGGGAGAAGGAGCCCTGCCCTGGTGCTGAGGACCCCACCGAGGCAGACGATCCACCCGAAGCAATGCAGCAGCACGAGAAGCTGGGGGTTTGACCAAACCAGTCTCACTGCAACCCCCTCAAGCAGCTCCCCTGCTGCAGGGGGCCACATCCTGAGGCACTGCCTCCTGTGCCTGCTAATTGTCATTGAATAGAGAGCGTTCTGTAGGCAGAGGAGGAAGGCCAAGCATCCAAGACTGAAAAGACAGAGCAAAGAGTCTCCTTGTGCGGGAGTGCTGTACCAGGAAATCCTGAGACAACACCAAGGCCAATGCTGACTGGTCCTGTTCCTGCAGATAAGCAGCAGTCAGGCCACCCTTGTGTCCTTCTTGGCTCCTTGGAGTCCAGTGCTTGCCTGGTGATCGGTACTACCTTCACTTGCTTCCCCTCCAGGAGTTAAATGTCAGTAGACCTTAAGGAGTGCAGGTGAATCCCCCTGTAGTGTCCATCACACGGAGGCCAGGTCTGCAGTCCCTCCAAGGCTTTGCAGAGTCCCAGGGCCTGTGGCTGGACTCCTAAATCAAGGCAGCCTGCTGGTCACCAAGGGCTGACCGAGCCAGCAGCGCTGTGAGCCCGCTGACATCCTCTAACCCAACCTCAGTGTGAGGAGCTTCCCTCTTTGGTGCCTCACTGTGCTGCATGAGCACAGAGGTATCAGAAAGAAGAGAACTAAACAGGTCCTGTGTTCCTCTGCTTTGGGATCCTGGGTGATCCTGCTCCCTGCAGGGGGTTGGACTCGACGGCCTTTGGAGGTCCCTTCCAACCCAGGCAGCTCCATGACTTGATGATTCCAGTCTGGTCTGAGAGGTTGTGGTGATGAGGAGTGTTACAGCCAGTGGCCCTGACACATCAATCAGGGTGGCAAAGCCTGCTTGGAGAGAGGGCAGAGGAAAGGCAGCAGTGTGGTTTGCCAAGGGCAGGGAGCAGAGCAATCCCGGGGCTATTTTGTAAAGTGTCATCTTGGGTTTGACACCGCAGGGACTGCTCGAGCCTGTAAACACCGTCTCTACCTGGTGTTGTTCCTCTGAGTAAGATATAAACGGTGACTGGACCCAGATGACAACAGCAGCCAAACGAAGGGCAAAGCTCTGCAG
Organism: Upupa epops; assembly: GCA_013397515.1. Lineage (NCBI taxonomy): Eukaryota > Metazoa > Chordata > Aves > Bucerotiformes > Upupidae > Upupa > Upupa epops. The sequence continues at coordinate 114,467 of VZRI01013648.1, read as the reverse complement.
AAGCCTCTGGCTTCCCCATCCCATAAACAGCTCGTAGAACCCGGGTGACTGTAGGTAACTCCTGTGGGACATCTGAGGGGCTCCAGCAGCCTCAGCAGTGTAGAAATGTGTGGTCAACTGTCAACTGTGATCCCTCTGGTTGCCTGCTAGAGAGTTTGACTCTCTGTCCAGTCGGGTACCTTGAGAGATGGGTGTGAATGTTCCCTGCTCTGACACAGGGATGGCACTGCAGCAGAATCTTAGCTCTGCTTTAGAGCCTGCAGCCCTTTCTTGAGATGCTTCTCTTTTCCTGCTCCTACCCCCCTCAGCTTTCAGTTCTTAAACAGGAAAGCTGACCTGGGTGCCAGCTGGAAGGGCCTGCTGGGGGGCACAAGGGGCTTGGAGAGAGCTGGGGCCCAGGCAGCAGAGTGGCTGAGCAGCACTGGCACCTCAGAGCTTGAAAACCAGATTCAGAGAGCTCCTGGAGGCTTCATGAGGTGCAGAGCTGGATGGACAGAGCCTGTGCTCTCTCTTTTAAGCAGCCCCCAGCCCTGTGCTAGTTCTGCTCACTCCTGCAGCACTGCAGTGCATCTTTGCATCAGAGGGCTGGAGCCCCTCTTGTACAGAGGCAGGCTAAGAGAGTCGGGGTTGTTCAGCCTAGAGAGGAGAAGACTCCAGGGGGAGTCTTCCAATCCCTCAGAGACTGTCAGGAGGCTGGGGAAGACTGTTCACGAGGACAGGGAATGATGTGACCAAGGGTTTGAAGCTGGAAAAGGGCAGAGGGAGGCTGGACGGGAGGAGAAAGGGCTGGGATCTGAGGTTGGGGGATCCCTGGACCGGGCTGCCCAGAGAGAGCATAGAGGCCCCATCCCTGGAGCCACTCAAGCTCAGGCTGGCTGGGGCTCTGGGCAACCTGGTCTGGGGAGTGCTGGCCCTGCTGGGTGCAGGGCGGTTGGACTGGGTGCCCTTTGGAGAGCCCTTCCAAGCTGATGATTTCTAACTGCACTCTGCAGGACCTGGCTGGCTCAGAGGGAGCACACGTTTATCGTGAGCGATCTGATGGAGAGTGCTGCTCTCAGAATGCTACCCTGCAGGCTTCACTTCCACCAGAGACACCTCTGACTTCGCTCTCAGGGCATCAGCCTTGCAGAGAGACCCCAGACAGGTACCTGCTGCTATTGTTTTCCACACAGTGACGGGAGCAGCTGTCTGTCTGAAGGGGAGGCACTGGCATCCGCGCTGGGAGATGTGATAGAAAGTGAAATGCTCCGTGTGGTTTGTCGCTGTGTTTAGCTAAGTGCTGCCTCTTCCTGTGTCACAACTGCTCTTTGCAAACAAGAGGGCAATGATTCAGTTCCAGGGGAGGACTGACAAAATAAACCCTGGCTTCTGCTGACCTGACGCAGTGCTGAGCGCTGTTCTACCCTGGGAAAATATTTCCTGCTTCGTTTTCATAAATATTTATGTAATTCCTTCTGGGAAACACGTCTTCTGCAGAAAGCTGAGAGCACTGCTCCCTGACACCAATTTAACTCTTTGTTTACTCGTGAGAGATTAAGGGCACATACCCAGCCACAGAGCCTTACAGCCTTATCTCAGTCTTTGGGATGTCTCCTTCTGGAGGTCTCAGTATGTCCTGAGCATCCCCGATGCTCCTGCGGAGTTGTTAGTCTGGACTGCAGAGGCTGTGATCTGCTAGAACATCCTCCTGTCCTACCCGGTGATACCCTTCCCGTTCTGCTCTGAGGCTCCTCTGTAAGGCACAGCAGAAGTAATGCGGGCGACTGAAGCGAGGAGTGCCTGGCTGGTGACAGCATTTATGCTTAGAGCTCAGCTCACTGCTGTGAACTGAACCAGAGCTGGAGGGCAGCCTCCTGCCTTTGTTCTCTCGGTTTCTAGTAGGGATTAGTGGCCAGTCTGGGCACAAACTGCCCCACAGGACTCCCCGCCACGACAGAAGGGACAAGCTCGGTCCTGCTTTCTTTACTGTTTGTGAAGAGACCAGAGAAGTTGCTGACCTGGAAGAACAGGCTGGCAGAGCCTTGTATGAAGCTCTGCATCAGAGCAAGGCTGAGCTTTGCTCAGTGATGCTCTCCAAACCCTTCCTTGAAGGGGTGAACTGTGGGGTAAAGCCAAAGGTGGGGTGAAGACACAGTCACAGGAGACAGCAGATGCTAGGTCAGTGCCCAGGATAAAGGAGTGATGCGCTGACCCATGGAGCTCACATGAAACCTGACTGTGGTGCAGAGCAATGGCTAAACCTCCAAGCACAAGCTCTGTTGGCACCTTGGTCTCCTGGCATGGGCATTCAGGTGCTGTGCCTGGCACTGCCTGATCGACCTTGTAGAGCACACAAGTTTATGGATTATATGGTTTAGAGCTGTCCATTTCTTTCTCGTCTCCTTCCTTTCCTGTTCAGTCTCCAGACAGAGCCAGAGTTTTTCTCAGCACTTTGCAGAAGAAACATGAACAGAGCAGCAGGCAGCTCCCTGCCCTGCAAGATTTATGGGCTTATTCAGCAAAAAGGGAAGATGAGAGTGAGGGAAACATAATGAACGGGAATCCACGGGAAACCAGGAAGAGCTTGAAGACTTCCCCTCCAACCCACAGGTACGGGTGATACAGAAAGGGGAAGGCTGGGATCCTGACCCCGCTCCACGTCCCTGCGTGATGGACTCTTGCTTAGGTATCAGACGTGGTGCCACTGGGGCCGGGCTTTAGTTTAAGCAGAGTTTAACATGTGAAGTGCAGCGTGAGCACAGCCTGGAGAAAAGGACTGCTTTGCCTTCTACCATTCGGAGTCACTCGCATCCCGTGGAGCTACTGCTGAGTCGNGTCTGGGCACAAACTGCCCCACAGAACTCCCCGCCACGACAGACGGGACAAAGCACGCCTGGCCAGGGGAAAGATCGAGCTGCGGGGTTTACGAGAAGATTTCTGAGTGCTAATTACTCTGCCATCGACGGGAACTGTTGGGAACCACTGAGTCTTTCCCCAAAGCAGGATTCCCCCAGCATCAAGGTTTCATCCTCTCACCCCAGCGGGGAAGTGACACCTGCTCGGGTTTTAATCTACCCGCAGGATCTCAGTGTGGATGCCGAGGGAAGGCTCATAAATCAGACGGAGGAGAGAGGCTCACAAATCAGCACAGTGTCTCTCATCACCAAAATTGGTGCATGGCTGTGTGTAATGTGTGGGCTTTTATGACAGTGTTCAGAGGGATGGATGGGTTTAGAAGCAACATTAAATCAGTCCCAAGGACGGCGTCGGACCACGCTCAGCACTGCCAGCAGAACCTTGTGTAGCGCTGTCACTCTTCCAGGGCCTTTGGAGATTCCAGCTTCATTAATTTATCCAGGGTTACTTGAGTCTACGGGATGGAAAGTGCTGCAGTCTGCTAGGTGCCTGCAGTTTGGGCAGAGCAGGAGGTTCTCAGACTAAAACACAGACCTCAGCAGGATTTTATGTTGTGATGGAGAGGTCTTAACCCTTGAACCACACTACCAGCCAGGAGCAGTCAGGAACAAACCTGAGCTTGTAAGCAGCTGGGTTAATGGCAAGAGATGACCTCCCATACCAGCAGGTCCCTGGCTCCATGGCACAGCAGAGGTTTCCCGTGTGAAGCATCCGCAGAGCAGCATCACACATCAGATGTTTTCTTTCCAAGGACCAACAACCTCATCAAAAGAATAAGGGCTGTGCAAAGGGCAGGCAGAGCTGGAGCACACAACCCATCCCCAAGAATCCTGCTCTCTGCTTCCTCTGCTTTCCCTGTGCAGCATGCCTCCCGATCCCCCGGCGGCACAAATCACTCCCCACAGTGGAGGAGGCTGGCTGGCTGACCTTGCAGGTTGCGCTGTCGATACGGTCCATTAGCTGTTGAACCAGCGCAGAAGCTCCTGCCATGCTGTTGCATCCACACTCCTGGGCTTGGACTTGTGCCCTCCTTGCCCACAGACCAGCTTGGCTGCCCACCCCAGGACCCCTGCGCTGGGAAGGCTCAGAGCTCTGGGGAGCCAATGTCACGGGGGTGCGGATGAGCACTGGGAGTGGATTTAGACTGGCATCCTGCTCGGTGCTGCCTGTGCCAGCTCCCCAGCTGGAACTGGCCTCTTCTCAACGATAACTTCTTCTACAAACCTTTTCTAGCCTTAATCAATCTGCCAGCGAGTTCCTGCCTGCGAGCACCGGGACAGCTTCGCAGAAAGCACATGTTTTCCTTTAAGGAGGATGGCGCTGAGGAGTGAGTCAGTGGCTGCGAGTCCTTCCCAGCACGCAGATCACAGTGCAGGCAGTGGATACCTTAGTGCTGACTCCCTCAGCTGGGATGACTGTACCTGCTGCCACGCTCTGCTGCTCGAACGAGTCTCCCCGCGCCGGGGTGGGAAGGGCGAGGGATGTACAAGCAGGATGCTGTGATTCCCTTTTCCAGGAAGGCTGGGGTTTATTGACTGGACTCTAAAGGTGGGGTCAAACGCGATGGCTTCGCATCCCCAGAGAGTTTGATTGACCAGCACTTAATAAACAGCAACTGGTAGGGACGCAGAGCTCGGCAGCAGGGAAGTGAAAGAACTGAGTGATCCGAAGGAGAAAGCAGGGATGAGAGAATGAGAAGTTATGATTTGTGTGTCATCCTAATTCCATGGGATTAGAACCAGACTGGAAACATCTGCTGCTTTGATTTTGCCACTCCTGGGATTCCCCAGCCCTTTCCTCCCGAGCGGGATCTGGCCTGAGGAAATCCATAAAGCTCTACTCGTTACTGGGGCTTTGTGCTTGTGCTGATTTCCTTCGGATTAGCTGAGCGCACGGGGACCCTGCGAAGGGTTTCTGCTTTCTGTGACGCAGAGCATTGAAACTGCCACACGGGCACCCCTAATCCTCAACCCCAAAGTCCCCCGGGGTGCTGCCTGCAGTCACCCTCGCTGCGCTGCTCTGGGGACACACTGGTGTTCTGTCGTTAAGGAGGTCTCCTGGCTATGGCCCACGGTAGCCACAGGGACACTGAGCACGGACAAAATATAAAGGGAAATGAGGGGTTTCTATACCGACACGGAACGCCTGAGGATGCCAGCTGCCAGGCACCAACGACACAGGGGCAGAGCAGCTCGGAAACAGAGGGGAAGCTATAAATATGCTGAGGATGAGACACCGCACATTGTTTCAGGTAACAAACTTGGTCCTGAAAGAATGAAAACAGATCACGGATCGAGACAGACAGCGCTGCTAGAACACCGCTGGGCTGCATGATTCATCCCCCGGCGAAATCAATGTCAGGGTGACATTTGTCTTCAGGCAGTACTGGCAACTGCTCCTAATTTGGGTAAACTTTCTCTGTCCTACGAAAACAAACCATCAAACCCAAAGGTAACCGCTGCGACAGCTACCACTCAAGCCCCAAGAAAACAGTCTCTTAAACAGAGCACAACATACACCGGCGTGAGTCAACGTACCGTAAACTCTCAGCAAATAGCATGTGTCACAGAAATCAACCCCGGTGTTTCCAAAGAGCTCAGGGACAGCAGGAGGCTGTTTAGAAGCAGACCTTGCTCCAAATAGTAATTCCCTGCTCTCTACAAACCCTGCCTGGCTGCAACTCATTGTTTCTCCAGATCCAGGCAGCCAAACTAGGTGACTCGTAAACAGAAGCCTATGGGGCTGGGTTTGGTACAGGGATTAGCTATAGGATCCAGAGTGTTTCAAACCAGAAGGGATGCACACACACACACACACACACACACAGAGCATCCTGATGATCCTGGCTGACCTACATAACATAAACCTTGGAATTCCACTGAGCAGTTCCTGTTCTCTGCTGCTGCTGGTGATGAAGAGGTGTCTCAGCTCTATTTAACTGCTTCAAGTGAGTGAAGACAACTGTCCTTTTCCAGTGCCCTGTTGTTACCGTTGGTCTGTACCTGTTGGCTCTCCTGCAAGTGTATTCACAAGATCACAGAACAATCCTGGTTGGAAAGGAGATTCCTCTTCTCCAAACTGACCCTGCCCAGCTCCCTCAGCCTCTCCTCAGACGGCTGGTTCTCTAAACCCCTCATGTGCTTGGTACTCTGCTCTGGAATATATATAGGACATATTTAATACCTGGAATAGTAAATAGAGGTGATATTTAATGTGTGTAGTGCTTATTAGAGACATTTAATATAGCTGGGGTTACTATTTCTACTATGCTCCAGGACCCTCCCTGGGAAGAAGTTCCTGCTGAGATTGATAGGAAACCTCCTCTGCTCCAGCTGGCACCCAGTGCCCCTTGTCCTGTCCCCAGATGCCCTTGAGCAGAGCCTGGCTCCATCCTCCTGACACCCACCCCTCACAGATTGAGAGACAGGAATGAGGTCCCCCCTCAGCCTCCTCTTCTCCCAGCTCCAGAGCCCCAGCCCCCTCAGCCTTTCCTCCTCAGGGAGCTGCTCTCCTCCCTTCATCCTCTTCGTTGCTCTACGCTGGACACCCTCCAGCAGCTCTGTGTCCTTCTGGACCTGAGGGGCCCAGAGCTGGACACAGTACTGCAGATGCAGTCTCACCAGTGCAGAGTAGAGGGGAAGAAGAACCTAACCCCCTTTCATTCTGAGGTGCTGCACTCCTTCCCAGTGGAATTCTTCAGCACACAGCAACAGGGATGCCGTGGGGTTTCCCCTTTAGGTAACAGAGCCGAAGCTCCCCGGTTTAGCCTGCTGCAGCTTGTGATGCTCTTGACAAACTCCACGGCCACTTCACTTGGAGGCGTCAGTCTTAGTGCTTTCATTCATGTAGAGAGGTGGTTGAGGCGGTGCCTGACTGTCCTTAGTGACCTTCATTGTCCTCATTTGATGCTCCCCAGCACCTCCCTTGAGAATGAAGCTGAGGTCAGATGTTTGCGAGGAGCCCTCAGCACGCTGCCTCGGTAACCTTTGCGTAATCAAGCTAAGAGTCATCTCCCCATTGTGCAGGGGAAAGCACTTTGGTTTGCAGATCAAGCAGAGCTTTGGTCGCAGAGAGAGCTAAGATGATCCTGGGCGAGTCAGTTTGAGTCCAGCAAGGCTCAGGAGTTTAGGCACAGTGCCACAGTACTGCTCAGGAGGCTGTTCCCAGAGCAGTTCAGCTCCAGGAGGAGCTGTGCCTGCACTCTCCCTTTGGCTCTGGAATCTCGTAACTCTGGAGAGTGAAGGGTTGATTCTTATAGAGCACTTTTCTTGGCTCCTCTACCTAGGAGAAACAAATCCACCGTGAAGGAGAGTAAGGAAGTGGGGTAGCTCATTCGCTCCCACCTTGTCATACTGGAGACACACAGGGCAAGAGTTGGGGAAGGAGCCGTGATGCAACTGGGATACAGATTGTCTCTGGAAAGGAGGAACTAGGGTAAAGAGAATGACACAGGGAAACTACAGGCCTGGAACGAGCCTTGAACAAGTTTGAATGCAAAGGAAGGGTAAAGGAAGCAGCTGGGCAGAGGGATGATCAGAAAGACAGGGAAGAGCTGAACATCTATGATGGAGAAATAGAAGAGCTCACCCACGCTCCCCCGAGTGTTGCCTGTAGTCCTTGTGGGTTACACAGCATGGGAAGGTGAGTGTGTAAAAGTGAGCCCAGTCTACCTCTTGCCCAGGTTCACTTCAGCAGAACGACCCATGGGGAATGTACACACAGGAGGGCAGAAGAACAGAGCAAAGGCTCTTCCATTCCAGGTGCTTGCGTTGCACGTTGGACAGCAGAGAAAGCTCGGGGTGAGTTCACATGACAACACCATCCAGACAGGGAGACAGACAGCTGTCTTTTGAAGACAGCTCTGTGCCTTTTGCCCAGTTGCTGGCTCCAGGACTGCTTTTGCCGTGGCTGCTCAATCTCTGTTCCATCTCCTTCCGCTGTGTCTGAGAGTTGCAGAATCGAGACTTCATTGAGGGGAGAGCTCTCATGTTTCATGCTGACCAACAGGCAGCTGTGTTCCTGTGTCACTGGGTCTGGGTGACCCTGCTGTGGCAGGGGGACTGGACTGGATGGTCTTTCCAGGTCCCTTCCCATCCCTAAGGGTTCCAGGATTCTATGGTTTTATGACCTATTACCAGCATCCCAGTGAGGAAGCCAGGTACCACTTATTCCGTCAGGGCTGTGTCTGCCCTTGGCTTTCTGAGAAAGTCTGCTGTCACCAGCGGCTGAACCTGCACCTTCCTGACAGTCACTTGGGAACCCTTAGCAGAACCTCTGGTTTCGTGTCCTTCAGTTTTGCAGTGCTCGCTGACTGGAAAGACGAGCAAAGATGACAGCAAAGGGCCACTCGGGAACCCCAGAACCCTCACAGGAGGGTCACGTGGACGACCGCTGGTCGTCCCTGCTGTCTCAACTTTGTGGTGGTCTGGGAGGCAAAAGAGACCTTCCTCTGGCAACCCCCAAAGATGAACAAGCTAGAAAAAGAGCTGTACTGGGGTATTTTGTTTCCTGACATCAAAGCTACTGGAGAGATGAGCGTGCTATTACACAACATCCTTCTTCTCTTCCTGTAAGAGCTGTGGCTCTCAGCATCTGCTCTGCCCATTGAAAATTCTGATTCATTCTGGGAAGCAGATAAGAAACCTGCTGGCGGGCCCTCTCATCTCGAAGGCAGCAGTAGGGCATCTTTGGGGATAATCAGAACCAGCGATGCAGGTAAGCACTGGAGGAACCAGGGGAAAGCAGGAGGAAACCTTTCTCCAGCCTGATGCTCTGTGGTAGGCTCTGTCTTAGATCACTTTAATCATCAGGGCAGCAGCTGCCCGACCCGCACGCCTGGGAGCCCTCATCCATTTCAGCATAAAAGCTTCTTGCTTCTTCCCCCTGAGGAGTCTGAACGTCTTTGGTGCTTCCCCAGAAACCTTTGAAACAGGCTGAGAGAGGACGGTGCCCGTGTGTGAGAGGCAGGACGGAAGGAGGGAGCTCTCTGTGCAGGGAAAAGTCCTCTTCCCTTGTCTGGCAAAGCGTTTTCCAGAGCTGTTTCCCACCTGTCCTTCCCAGAGCTCAGGAAGACTGTGGCAGCCTGCCAGCAGATGGGAACAGAGGGGGCTTTCTTCCAAATGAGAACTAGCAGCACAGGCTCAAACCTCTCATTTCTGGGGTTTTTTAGGTGGAAAATCAAGTCCTCTGCATTTGGGAAACTCCAGATATTTGTCTGTCTGGCCAACCCCGACTCAGCCTGCTGCTTGTGAGTCTGGCTACGGGCTTCAGTCGCCTTCGTCACGGGCTGTCGTCCCCAGGGCCCTGGCTCAGGCAGACTTAGATCTGCTTACAAATCAGCACTCTCAGACTAGGAAGTCTCAACGCTGGGGGTTCCCAGGTGCCCTTCGCTGGGCAGCACTGCCCGCCCGGGCTGGACAACAAGTGTCACCGTCTAGGCTACCTGGGCAAATGCTAGCCTCTGAGAAAGCACCTTCTCTCAGTGCTCTTCCCCTGGGCAGTAATAAACAGAGACATCCACTCCCATTGAACCCAGGAAACGGAAGGGACCCGTGATGAGGATTCACTGCGGAGCCCGATACATCCTGCCTGCCCTTCAGCATCCCTTCACCCAGCCCCACTTGGCTGTCGCTTCGCAAGAAGCCCAATTAAAGGCTTCTACAAAGTTCAAGCACGGGAAGGGGAGAGCAGCCGCTGGGTGGGCTGTGAAGCAGAGATCCAGCCCTTGTACTCAAGAGGGGGCACAGCTGTAAGACAGCCAGTCGGAAGGCAACCCTTGGGTTACAGAGCATTTTTAAAGCCAGCCTCATCCTTGAGGAGGACTAAATGTGGCAGCAGTTGATGTTATTGTGGGCGCTGCAGCAGGCTTGGCAGACACCACCTTGGCTCTGGTTTGGTCACCGACCTGCACAGCACAAGCAGACCCAGACACTCGCTGTTTGACTTGGTTACCAGCGAGGCTTTAGCGGCAGATCGTCCCTCCCCTGTGCCTTTTCCTCCTTGCAGCTGTCTACCCCTAAGGTTGATCTCATAACCAGCATCTTTCCAGTGGAATGTGGTTCCCTCTTCCACAGGGACCACAGCCTGAGCTCTTCTGCACTGTGGTGCTGGTGGAGGTGAACGGATGCAGCTGAAGCGCTCAGGCAGAGCCCTTCCCCGAGAGCAGTGGAGCCGTTGAGCCAGAGCCCTTCCCCAGTAGCTCCTGCTCGTTGGAACACGCTGACTAAACATGACAGGAGGATACAGCCGAGGAAAAGGCTGTTAGAGCCACCAGATGTTCAGTCAGGAAGGCAGTGTTTCCTGTAGCGCACTGTACGCACAGCGAAGTCCCCGCTACCCAGCAGAGTCAGGTGGCAGAAGGCAGTAGTTTCAGGGTTTATTAAGTCTCTGCCTTCAGCAAGAGCTTGGGCAGGTGCTGTTCTGTCAGATCTGCACAGGGAAACACCTTTGCCACTAGAGATGCCCTGCTCACAGAGCTCACAGGACTGCTCGGTTTTGGAGGGGGTCAGCCAGGGAGGAAACCATTTTTACTGCTAACGTCCTGGACTGGAGTCCTGTCCTCAGCAGAAGAATCGGCCACAGAAGTACTCAGCTGTCTGAGTCTTCTTCCCTTCTGGATATCGTAGCCCAGGTTCGTTTTCCCTGTGGCATCTGATAGGATGAGCAGGTAAAAGAAAGGCCCACAGGACAGACTGCATTACCAAACCTGTCACCTCGCAGAGGAGAGGACGATCCTCCTCTTGACAGCCTGAGCTTGCTGTAGTGATACTGAACGAGAGCTGAGGGAACACAACCCACCCCAGATTCATCACACAGTGGAGAGGTCAGGATTCTGATCTTTGTCTTTCCTTCTACAGGGAGATGTAGCTCTGACCTGCAGGAGAGCCCAGCACGCGCATGGTGTCTGTTTGTTTGTTCAGTTAGCCTATTAATTGATTTCAACAAGTATTAATTACTCTGGTCCCTGTGTTTGCTGATTAAAACTGTAAACAAAGCCGTGCTTCTCAGTGAGATCCCCTTGGTGCTTAAACCTAAGCACCTGCCATTCTCCTCAGCATCAAGGGCTCCTTCCTTTTTCCTTGTGCCAGGCTCTGGTACCACAATCTGTCACCACAGTGAAACCAACTTCCTAGGGCAGAAGCACTCTGGAGTTTGTTGTATTGCAGGGCTACACCCTGGAAAGAGAATTAGCAGTGGAAACCCTGACAGCTCCTTAAACCACTGCGGAGTTGGAAGGCCATGCCATGCTTCATGCTTTAAAATGAGACCCCCCCACTCCTGCCCTTTATGTGGACTACAGGACACTGGATGCATCATCTGGAGGCAAAGGCAGCAGAGCTGACTGTATCCTGCATCACACTGAGCACAGACCTGCTCTGAGACCACAGAGATAGTCAGTGACCCACAGACCTTACAGAGTACCAGGGGAATCCTGGAGGGGAAAACAGAGTGCCACAGGAAGTGGCGCTGTGATTCACAGGGTGGCATTCCTCACTGTGAGTCAGGCGTGCCCTGCCGGGGTACTCTCCTGCAGGTAGATCCCAGCACTGAGCCTTGTGGTGCCATAAAGGACCAGACGACCCTTGTCCCAAGAATAGCAGCTCTGTCCTGACTTTGGTGACACACTGGCTGGGCAAGTACCTTGCTGTTCTGGGTGCGTCCACTGCCTGCTGCTGGCACTGCTGGCAGGGCTGCGGTGTTCCTAGGGAGGGACTGGCTTTACAGAATCATGGAATCATCAGGCTGAAAGGGCCCTCCACAGGGCACCTAGTCCAACCCCCCTGCACCAAGCAGGGCCAGCACTCCCCAGACTGGGTTGCCCAGAGCCCCAGCCAGCCTGACCTTGAGTGGTTCCAGGGATGGGGCCTCCAGCCCCTCTCTGGGTTCCAGGGGTCCCCCACTCTCAGATTCCAGACCTTTCCCCTCCTGCCCAGCCTCTCTGCCCTTTTCCAGCTTCAAACCAGGACCCCTCACCCATGTGAACAGTCTTCCCCAGCCTCCTGACAGCTCTTCTCAGTGACTGCTCTGCTTGCTGCCCAAGGGGACCTGGTGAGATTTCGGAGTTGCTGCTCCAGGGTCCTGCCTTCAGAGCTTGTGACACCACAGAAACAGGAGCTGAGAACAGTCTCCTGCTTGGAAAGCGCCCAGCCGGCTGGATCCACATAACTCGGGTGGCCCGAGGAACACGGGCGGTTTGTGCTGTCCCAGTAAACTGAATGAATCCCAGCTTTCAATCCCAAGAACAAGGAGCACAAGGAGCAACAGGGAGAAAGGGAGAAGACAGTGCTCCCCCCCAGCAACACTCGGCTGGAGTGAGTGATCCTCTTTTGGAGATATATGAAGTATTTGTAGATATTATCTATTCCTATTGTATCTTGTTTCTAGTGTGTGTTTCAACACAGCCAGCAGATCATGCACCCCAGGTATCCACAGCAGCAGCACTTAGCACAGAGTCACACAGAATAATCAACCCTTCTGCTCCTCCGAGGCTCTTTTCAAAACCAGGAGGCTCTTCCTCTCGCTACGGAGCAACAAGCAGTGCAACTAACGTTAAGGAGCGGCGCCTCAGCTCTCCTCCACTCAGATGGATTTTGACCTAGGATGCCGTTCCGCTCACTGATGGGATCTGTTCTCAGATGAAACTGCTTAATCGCAGGTGTGTGCTGGCGGGGCTCGGGCGCAGGCAGCACCGGCCAGCGGCTGCCTTCTGCTTTATCGTGGAAAACCTGAGAGGGCCGTGGCCGGTGGCCGGCTGGCAATTCCACACGGCCACGCGCGGCGTTATCTGCGGGCTCAGCTGCTCGCCGGGCGGCCCTTCTGAGAGGAGTGGTGCTGGTTCCTGGCCAATGCTGCTCTTTTTGATGGCTGCTTTGTGTTTGTTCCCCTCTTCAAAGCGCAGAGCAGGGAACACTCTGTCGCTCGTCTGTTAGAAGCCTGATCTCAGTAGGTTCTGGGTGTCCTGTGAGTTGGTTGCGTTGCTCTCACCCAGTGCCTCACAGGACCCTTGGCACCCGGTAGGGCAGTGTCTCAATCCATCTGTGTGGTGCCTGCTGGCTGCAGCCGGCAACAAGCAGGGCCATTGCCCTTGATTGTATTAGGCTTCCCGGCTTAAGTGGGCTTTGCGAGCCTTGAAGTTCGCTTTGAGCTCCAGATCCAAGTGTTCCTGAAGCTTTAAAAACCCTTCAAGGGACCAGACTTCCTGCCTTTCACAATAAAACTGGATTTCCTTACATTTCAGTTTTACTACAGGAGCAGCTCAGAGCAGCTTCGAAAGCGCTGAGCCCTCGTGGCTGATGCTCGCGCTCTCTTCCTAAGGCCCAAACAAAACGCATTTTATATGAAACCTGAGCGAAACACAGCTGCCTTTTCCACAATCAGCTCATCTCAGGGTCATCTGGGGACAGGACGAGGGGCACTGGGTGCCAGCTGGGACAGAGGAGGTTCCCTCTCCATCTCAGCAGGACCTTCTTCCCAGGGAGGGTCCTGGAGCACTGGAAGGGGCTGCCCAGGGGGGCTGTGGAGTCTCCTTCTCTGCAGACGTTCCAGCCCCACCTGGCTGTGTTCCTGTGCCACTGGGTCTGGAGGATCCTGCTGTGGCAGGGGGACTGGACTGGGTGATCTTTCCAGGTCCCTTCCCATCCCTAAGGACTCTGTGATTCTATGATTCAGCCAGCTCCATTTAGTGAGGGGAGAGCCTGCCTTTAGCTTTAGGCAGAGCTTCCACCAGAGTCAGCCAGCAGCCTCTTTGAGCCCTCAGCAAACACCAGCTCTGACTTTCCTTGGCCGTTGTTGAGTATTTATAGATCCCCCACACAGGTACCCGTGCTCCTGTGCACGTCCTTTAATGCCTGAATCGCCAGGGTTTTATGCTGCCCCTTGGCAGCTGCGGGAACGATGCCTGGTTGCTCATTTGGTGCAAAGATGACGACGGGTGCAGCTGAAATAGATCTTAAGGCAAGGAAAGCCTTTGAGATGTCCTCAGAACTGCCAGCCTTACCCAGGATCCCAAGTTCTGTTTGCTTTCTTCCTGGAGATGGGGCTTGAGTGCATTGCAAAGCTCATCTCAGTGATGCTCTTACAGGTAACTCTAAACCCAAACGCGTTTTGTAGCTCTGCATTATGCATGATGATGCTTTAAACGTGAGCTACTGATCCACCCGAGGGGTTCATCTCGGCTTCAGCGAGCACAACACTGCAGTGAGTAACAGCACACAAGCCGTCTCCTCTTCCGTGCTGCTAGTCTTCTACTGCCAGCCCCAACCTTCTCCCTTGAGCTGCAAAGGTCTGGAGGTCCCCCCTCAATCCACACGAGAGCATTTCAGACCCCCAGTTCAGCTGTCTGAAGACCAAGGCCAAGCGCAGCAGCCCTGAAGGGCTTCATACCATGCCTAGGTGACTTGAGTCCGACCTGAGCGCTTCAGGTGCCACCTCACAGCGGGACTGTCTCATCACGGAGACTGTGGCTGGACGCTGTGATCTGAAAGGTCTCTTCCAACCCAAATGATTCAGTGATTAGCATGAGGCTAAGCCGAGCTTAGACAACACAACCCTGAAGCCACATCGTCCTCCTGTGTTCTGCAACTGAAAAGCTGGAGAGGTTTTCCACCTTCCCATGCTTCTGGGGCCCCGTCAAGAGCAGATGGTGGCTTCTTTCTGCATTCACCTCTGCTGGAGCTTCCCCCAGCAGGCCCGGGCGAGGACGCTCGCAGGGCCTCAGCAGCAGGTCGCACATGAAGCAGTTTGGAAACGCACAGGCGGTTTGCTGCCCCATAAACTAAAGCCAGCTCCTCGCAGCCCCGCAGCCCACCGGAACGAGGGTACAGGATGGCGTGTGCCTCTTCCAGTATTCCCCACCCACTGACCCGGAGCATGAAACCCACAGAGTTCTTGGAACTGCAAACAGTGTTTGAATTCAGACTAAAACTGGAAAACAGAAACTGGCCTCTCTTTTTTTTCTCTCCCTTTTTTTTGAGTCACATCAGTCGGTGCTATTTACAAACCCGGTTTATGGAGACCACAGGTGGACACTGTGACTCACGACACACGGGCACTAAATATAGCCAGGACAATCTTGGAAAATCCCATAAAGAAAGAGGGAATAGCCGTCTGATTTTTATATTTGTAATGCCGGGGGTTTGGATGCCAGGAATGGCAATGACATTGTTTTCACAACAAGCAGGTGAGGGACAGGAAGGGACTGAATGATTGCCAGGCTGCGTGCGGCTGGAAGGAGAAGAAGGCTGGAAGCTAGACACGGAGGAAGGTTCGTCACGCTGCCGTGGGTCGCTGCTCGCCTCCGTGGCAGCCTGTGGGGAGCTTAGCAATGCGCTCCACAGCTGCCAGCAGCTGAGCAAACGCTATGTCCTCCAGCCAGGGTGAAAGCTCACCTGCCCCAGGAAACCGGAGCAAAAGCCGGCATCGCCTCAGCTCTACTCCGAGGCGACACAGACAACCTGAGTGGTACCTAGGGCCTCCTATCCTGCCACGTGCTTCGGTCTCCCTGGTCCTGGGAACCCAAGGTCTGGAATATGTTACCAGGAAAGCAGACAATGGATCCCTTTACGTTTGTCTCCGCTCTGGTTTGATGGATGTGTCACTGTCAAGGCTTCTCATTCTCCCTGCTGAAGGAGAGCTATTGCAGGGCTTCCTGCAGCCCCCAGCCTGGCCCTGAGGAAGGGAACAGTGTGAAAGTGGAACAAGCCCCATCAGTCCTGGCCTGGGAGTGGGCTTTGTGCAGGAGCAGAGAAACAGCAGCTTCTGCTGAGAGGAACTCGCTGCGGGATGAGTTAGTGATTCCAACCGACCCCCTGTCCTCCATGGCAGATAAAGTGAATAAACCTGACGCTGACATGCTGAGTTTTTGTTTAGGTCACCCAAGGCTGGAGCGTGGGTTTATGATAGCTGTGTCATTGCCCAAGTGCCACGGCATCACCTGCCAGGCGGTGCAGGTCAGTTCCTCATTCCTCCAGCCTTTGACACAGCCCCAGAGAACTTCTTGGCCCCTCAGGTCCAGAAGGACACAGAGCTGCTGCAGGGTGTCCAGTGCAGAGCAACGAAGAGGATGAAGGGAGGAGAGCAGCTCCCTGATGAGGAAAGGCTGAGGGAGCTGGGGCTCTGGAGCTGGGAGAAGAGCAGGCTGAGGGGGGACCTCATTCCTGGCTATAAATAGGGGAGGGGTGGGTGTCAGGAGGATGAAGCCAGGCTCTGCTCAAGGGCATCTGGGGACAGGACAAGGGGCACTGGGTGCCAGCTGGAACAGAGGAGGTTCCCTCTCAATCTCAGCAGGACCTTCTTCCCAGGGAGGGTCCCGGAGCCCTGGACCAGGCTGCCCAGGGGGGCTGTGGAGTCTCCTTCTCTGCAGACGTTCCAGCCCCGCCTGGCTGTGTTCCTGTGCCACTGGGTCTGGGTGACCCTGCTGTGGCAGGGGGGTTGGACTGGATGATCTTTCCAGATCCCTTCTGATCCCTAAGGACTCTATGATTCTATGATGCTGTGATTCTCTGTCACTTCTGTGCTGTTGAAGTAGCATGGGATGGGTGGCCCAGTGAGGAGCTGTCAGTGCACAGCCAGATGCAGTAGTCACATTTGCTCTGGTCCTGCGTAGCTGAAGTGGTGCCACCTTTTCCTGAAGGCAGTTGTATAGGGTAGTTGGTTGAGCGAGTGTGACGGGAGGGGGTTGCTTGTGGACTCCCCTCCTACTGAGGTCTGCTCGCTTGGCTGAGCTTGTGGATCCTTGAACAAAAGGACACAACTTCACAGCACCCTGAGTGACTCAAGTTGAGGAGCTGGAAATTCCCAGCCAGCCTATCTGCTCACTGCAGTCTGTCTCTGAAGAACTGTGCCTCTGCTCTCTGCAGAGCTCCTTCCAGCCTTCTACTAAAGCCCTTCTCATGGCAATTCCCGTCTCTTCAGTGCCTTCAAAGGAGCTGATTTGGCAGCGCTGTTCCTCCTGTTTCCATCCATTCCCTCTATTACTATCTGCTTCAAAATAAAACACTGCTTGGAACGTTCCAGATGTCCTTGTTGTTGTCTGTTGAGTCGAGCTCATCCCCAGCGCAGAGGACACAAACAGCAGAGCACAGACGGAAAAGTTTTATTGCAAAACCAGCCATGGCAAAGCCCAATCCCCGGGGTTTTTTTCCCTAGAAGAATGAGCGTCTTTGTTTCACCCCTAGGTCCAGCAATCCCTACCGGCTGGCCGCCCACCAATCTTGCCTCCGCGCTGATCATCACAGTCATGTGAAATTCTTTCACAGGTATTTTTGTTGCCAAGGTCACATGAAATTAGTTAATGAAAAGTTAACAGAGGCATCTGCCAGCTCCTGTCTCATGGAAACGCTCTTCTGGCTGAAAAGAACCTGCGGAGATGGAAGAATGAGCAGGACTGGGCACTTTCCCAGCGCTAAGATGGCAATAACAGGGAGGAATGCTTGGCTGTGCTCTATGGGAAGTGAACAATGCCCCCGCACATTTTATATCTTTACATTCCGAGAGGCTTCTCGATGGCTTTTAAGATCTGCTTTTAAGTGTCTTCGCTTTTTTAGTGCCTAGTTTTGAGTTACTCAGCCCAGGAAGGCTCACAAAGGTGGTCACAGCCCTCGCCAAGACTTCAGTGGGTACCCCAACAAAGGGAATGTAAATATTTCTGTAGGAAGAGGTGGGAAGGCAGCTCTGGGTAAAGGGTGTTATCCTTTATCCTTGACGAGCCCAACTATGTTTCATCTAAAGCTTTGCAGCAGGTTTCACTTCAGACGGGCTCCGCTCCCTGTGTGCTTTGGTCTCTCCTACAAAGAATCAGCACTACTGAAGATTTTCTCTCTTTCATGAGGTAAAAGGGTCAACAGACAAAAGAAGCTGGAGTGCTTTGATACCGAACACCTGAAAGCCAAGCCCTGCTTCAGAGGCAGAGCCCCTCACTGTTGCGTGACCCATGGTGGTGCAGCTCCCTGGTGTTGCCGTTCTGGACTTCTGGGTCTCAAATTCAGGTTTACAGTGTCCTGATTTCAGCAGGAAGGGGCAGTGTCCTCCTTACTTGGAGTATCCTACAACCTGATGGTTAGACCTTCTTCTGTGAAGCAAGAGTTTCATCCTAGGATGTCCACAGGTCAACTCTTCTAATTGAGCAAGGTCCACACCCTCCAAGACACCGCCTGGCTCCCCTCTTCTCACTGGCTTCAAATGCAGGTGGCTGCGGGTCCCGGTGCACCCTGCTGCTGTTGTGAGCACAGCCAGTGAACAGCAGTTTGTGGCTGCTGCTTCCTTTTGTACAAATCCCAAACAGCCCTAGAGGGGAGAATGACTTCTGACTGTTTTACTCAGCCAAGACAGTGGTTCTTGTGAGTCGAGGTGGTAGCTGGAGGTGCCCCTGCAGGCACAGGGGCACAAATGGGTTAAGTGCAGCATTCCCGCATCACATAGAGCCGGAATCCTGCAGTTAGCTTTGAGAAGTCTTTCTCATTGCAAGACAAGCTTGTTTGCACTGAATGTGTGCAGAACTGCATTCATTCACCTTGTTTAGGACACAGATAATAGACTGGTGGCGTTGGAAGGGACCTCTGGAGGTCATTCACTCCCCCAGTAAGCAGGATCACCTAGGGCAGGTGACCCAGGAGCATCCAGTGGGTCCGCATCCCCTCTGGGCAGCCTGTTCCAGCGTTCTGTCACCTTCAGATCCTAAACCACCAGACTTTTGCAGGACTTCTGAGGCCCAGAGTTCACCCAGGGGAGTAAGAAAAGCCTGTGTTTCAATAAACCAAGCATGAGACCTTTCAAGTCAGAACCGAGCCCCTTCATGTCTTAAGGGCAGCTGCTCCTTGCGTGGTCCGGCCGCTCCACATCCTTCACAGGAGGCCACGCTGTGTCAGCTAAACGACTGAAACAGATGGAGTTTTTACCAGACAGCGTAAGTTGGACTCTGCAGAGGGTTTCAAACAAAGCTGAGACACCGCAAAACTTCCACTCAGTACAAATTGTTCTTTGTGCTGCTGAAGAAAAACGCACAAAGAATTTCCTTTGCTGGACACAGAAAGTCTTCTCACTTTTGCTGCGAGGCATCTGGGCTTAGTTCAAAGGCTTCAGAATTTCTTGCTAGACGCTGTGTGTGTGAGCCCGTGTTTACCTTTAGGACTGGAAAACAAATACATTACCATTAGAACCTTTAAAATTCCCTGCTACAGCCTTTCCGCTGTAATCCCTTCAGCTCCATTCCCACAGCCGGCCAACCAAAAGTCCTTCTTGTCCTAATGGGAACCCAAGCGAAGTCCTCCTTTGGCTGATCCCATTAAATCCGGGAGGAGGACTGTTTGCAGTTGCCTCTGGTTTTCTTCCCCAGTAGCAATAGGAGTTCTCTGCTGACTCTGCACTTCCTCGCACTCCTGGGGTCAAACCTTTGGGTCCTGCTCCAAAGCAGAACCGGTGCATCACCTGGAAACGGGAAACCTGAAGGAGTCTTGGAACAAAAGAAGAGCCCCTGGGCGTGAGGAGGAGCCAATGCCTGCTGACTCCACTGTGATGAACCATGCGGACAAGAGAGGACTGCTAGCAAACCTGCTGGCAGCCTGCTGGGCTAAGCACAGTTTAGGGATGGGATCACACCTTCCTTTTATCTCTCTGCTTGGACCACTGATCTCACTCAGCCTTGACATAGGAAAAGGGTGGGGTACCAGAAAGCAAAGAGATAGTGCACATAGCTCAGGAACACTGAACTCCTGAGATTCCCTGGGCTCAATCCCTAATTCCCTAACTCCAGGGGTAACTGGCCCAGTCAAGAGCAGAGCCCAGCAACCAGGTAGCCAGCTGATCAGATTTGCAGTGTCTGTTGGAGGTTGGAAAAGACCTTCAAGCTCATCGAGTCCAACCACTGTCTCAAATATCCCACTCTAAACCCTGTCCCTGAGCTTCAGCTCTGTGAAACACAGCCAGGGCTGGCGATTCAACCCCCTCCCTGGGCAGCCTGTGCCAAGGCCTGAGGACCCTTTCCAGGGAGAAGTTTTTCCTCAGGGCCAACTGAGGCTGCTTTCTTGGGAGAAGAGACCAAGCCCTACCTCTCTACAACCTCTTTTCAGGTTGTTGCAGGCAGCAGTAAGGTCTCCCCTCAGCAACGCTGTTCATCCTCCCAGACCCTAGTGGGGAGGATGCTGTGCACTGTGAGCTACTGACTGAGCTCTGCTGGGGAGAAGCTGCAGCTCGGGTTTAGCAGGAAGCACGGCAGTGTTTCTGTGGGTTTGCTTGTGCTGTGGGCAGCAGGAAGGAGCAGCCTACCTGCCTCAGCATCTTTATTTGTTTTCCCTCCCCCTTAAATAAAATGCAGTGGAAATTCCATTCCCTGATCCACACTGAACCTTCCATCCAAAGAGTTTCTCAGAGCTGTCAGATTTCATTCACAAACCTCCCTCCTCTGTCATCAGGAAGGGATGGCAGTGCTCCACAGCACCTCTCGCTTTATCTACAAACCTGAGAAAACACTCAACAAGGTGTGAACAGTCCTAACCCTTGTGCCTGGAAACAAGCAGCTTGCTTGTTGTCTTTGTTATAACTTCGACAAACAGGCTGAGCCCGGGCAGGCTGGGGGTGTGCAGGGAGCTCCCGCAGCACTTAGCACCTCTGAAATGCAATTAGTGAAGATCTGAAGTGTTGTTTCCCCCAGGTATTGGAAAGAGCATCAGCAAAAAGCAGTCTGACTCCAGCACCGCGTATGGAGAGCACTAGGAGAGAGGAGGACACCTGCTCTATCTGCACTGCTTTAACAAGTAAAGGGAAAAGAGGGAAAGGAAGAGATGAGCCCTTGGAGATGGAGCGGAGGGCAGCGGCTGTATTTCTTGGTCTCTCCAGTTCCGTGGAATGCAGCCCTGAGTTGATTCACAATTAAGAGAGCATTCAGCTGGAAGGACTGAAAGCCCTTTGAGTTTCTTTACTGGAAAAACCCTGCCATCAGTCAGACTCTTCCCAGGAAAGGAGCAGGCTGCTGCGATTCCGGTGTGAATTCCACTGCCTAATGAATTTAAACCCTGCCAGCTACTGGCCAAGAGCACCCCTGGATTCTTTCTTCAGTACTCTCCTGTAGGCAATAAACACCTCCAGAGAAACACCTGCTACGGCTCAGGCTGACTATCAGCAGCTCCCCGGCCACTGTGGAGAGAAGGGTCTGTGGGGAACGCAGGGATCCGGAGAAGAAGGGGCCACGGATACCTCCGAGGCCATTGGCAAGGGCTGGCAATGGCTGCAGCGCTGCTGCCAGCCGCTCTTGGAAGGGACAGCAGCACAGAGGGCAATTAATGCTGCCTGTTGGCTGTCTGGAAGAGGCAGCACACACTGGGCCAGCGAGGAAGAGCCAGAGGCTGCTTTCATCCACAAGAATTAGCAATAATGTGTTGTGACAGGATTTTAGAGCTCGGATAGAACCCATATGAGCCTTATTGCTCTCAGCAAACACAGAGGCCACACCGACATCACTGTTTGTGTGGACTCTGATAAATGCCACTCAGATTCTGGCATTTGAGATCAGATTATATCTTATTTTATGTTATTTTTTAGATTTTATTGTTATTTTCTTGAATTTTCTTTATTTTAAATTTGGTTTTAATTTAATTTTTTATTTTTAATTTATTTTAATGGAATGTATTT